>CM031868.1:14270537-14691838 GCA_018697195.1 Certhia americana | reverse complement strand
GGAAAAGGAAAAGGAAAAGGAAAAGGAAAAGGAAAAGGATCACTGTGGTCTTCTGATGTGCTAAGCCAGAAAACTGCACCCCTGTACAAAGCTGAGAGTTGAAGAACATGGGTCTTTTGGTTCATCCATATCTTTTCGTCTTTCTAAATATGTTCTTTTAGTTGTGTGTTACCAGCTTTCACTTGCCCGGACGTCGATCATCATCCACAGCTGTCTCCAAGGTTATACAGAATATCATTTAAAATTAGTTGGTATTGTTTAAATCCAAATGCAGCCTACTGCGGGCTGCCAGGCTGTGCTGCCCAAAGGGCTGTGTGAGGCTGAGCCAGCAGCCGGAGGTGGGGATGTGCGAGCGGATCGGGGAGGGCAAGGGGCACTCGGAGGTGAGGAGGGGGTGGGAGCTGGCGCAGCACGTGGCACCACGCTTATCTGTGTGGAAACGCAACACCTCGCCAACTTTTAAACCTTTAATCTGCAGCGTGAATTTATATAAGCCTGCGTGTGGAGGTGTGAGGGTCACCGGGCTGCGGCTGCCCCCAGGCTGGAGGTGAGCGGCGACCGGCGGAGCTCCGAGGATAGGGCAGAGCTCCGGGGATAGGGCAGAGCTCCGAGGGCCGGGCAGAGCTCCGGGGATAGGGCAGAGCTCCGAGGATAGGGCACAGCTCCGAGGATAGGGCAGAGCTCCGAGGGCCGGGCAGAGGTCCAGGGATAGGGCAGAGCTCCGAGGGCCGGGTAGAGCTCCGAGGGCCGGGTAGAGCTCCGGGGATAGGGCAGAGCTCCGGGGATAGGGCAGAGCTCCGAGAGCCGGGCAGAGCTCCGGGGATAGGGCACAGCTCCGGGGATAGGGCACAGCTCCGGGGATAGGGCAGAGCTCCGAGAGCCGGGCACAGCTCCGGGGATAGGGCACAGCTCCGGGGATAGGGCAGAGCTCCGAGGGCCGGGTAGAGCTCCGGGGACCGGGCGGGGGGCTCGGGGTCCCCGCGGAGCTATCGGGGCCCCGGTCCGGGACACGGAGCAGGGAAGGCGGCGGCAGGCGGGAGCTGCAGGGTAAAATCGGAGTTAAAAAAACCGGGAGGGAATTTACGTTTCGGACTGTTTGTGTGTTTCTGTGAATAAACGGCTCAGTGGAAGGAGCCAGCCGAGGCTGTGCCGTGGGAATGCTGGGGTGGAAGTGGGAAGGGAAGGTGGTCTGACTGTGTGAGCAGGGTCCCCGTCGGTCACCGGAGCCGCTGTCCTGATGTGGCTTCGGTCCCAGCTGCTGTAATGGTCTATAGCGAACATACTGATTGTAGGGTTATATATGACAGTATGTAACAGTTCTCTATAGAACGATTGTATAGCGAGATATATATATATATATATATATATATATATAGTGAGAGAGAGATATAAAATTTATATATATGAATTGTTAAATACAGTCCTGGAGTGTGCAGAGCTGGGCAGAGCCAGGCTGGGTGGAACAGTGAGTCCCACCCAGCACCCTCCTCCATCCCTCCTCCATCGTCATTCCTCTCCCAGCCCTGGTGGGCTTCCAGGACCTTGGGGGAAGAGTTTGGGTCTGGACAATGCTCTCAGGCACACAGTGGGGTTGTTGGGGTGTCCCGTGCAGGACCGGGAGTTGGACTCAGTGATCCTTGTGGGTCCCTCCCAGCTGGGGATATTCTGTGATTGAGTGTGTGGCTCTGTCTGTGCTGGCAAGTGTTAATCACAGGTGTGTAAAGGTCCTTGGCTGGATTTGAAGTTGAATGTTGCTCATAATCCAGACACACGATCTCCTGCCCTTGCTAGGACGCAGCACCTGCCCTAACAAATCCATAAATACTTGGCTGCTGAGCTCTGTCCTCGAGTGACTGCATTGTAGATGTGCACTTTGTAAAAACTCATTTGAAAGAGGTCTGCTCTAAACAGATGAATGAGTTGGCTTGGATACCTTTGGAAAGAAAAATCCTCTTCTACCAGCACACTTTAAAACTCTGACATAATTTACAGCAGCGTTGTCCTCTTGAAAATTCTTCTACATGATTACAGTGTTGCCAAGCTCTTGTGATTTGCAAACTTTAGAGGAAACCTTGAAGGAGGTAATTTAATCCATTCCTCTACCTGAAGGCAGGAGCAGCTTTGCCTAAGCATCATCTGTGAAAGACGTGATAGGGAGAGTTATTTTTCTGTTCTTCATGGTTTCAAAGCCACTGACCATTGGGACCACTTGCCGCTGGTAGTGCAGAGCCAGTCCTCCTGCAAACTTGAATTTTTGATGTTGAACTCTCTCAAAATCTACCTGTAAGTTCTATAGTTTTTACCTAGACATTTAAATACCTCCCTGGGAATCTGAAGTCCTTTCCATGGGAATAGTGTATGGGAAACTAGGATGTAAGTAAGCAGCTACCATCAGCAGTCCACAAAGTTACTTGCTGTGTAACACAGAGTATACAAAACAAACTGCTCTGTGCTGCTGTTAGGCCCAGGAGGAAGAAAATCAAGCACTGAATGTCTGAGAGTAAGCAGCTTTAAAAATCCAGTTCTATAAATATTGTGACCATTGCTACCTGACTGGCACGTACACCACTCTAGATTAATTCATCATTGTTTGTAAATTCACACATTGTGGTAACTTGTAGTCATGGTTTCCAAACAGATGAGGAGTGTAAGCTAAAGGTCATGAAATACTACCAGAGATAGCCTGTGGATATCTTCAGCACCTGAATTTTCATTGTGTCTTCTCATGGTCACACACTCCGTGCTCCCACTGATCCTTGCACACACCAAGTGTGGAATAAACCAGGAAATCACTCACTTGACCATCAGAGAGGCTGTATGTAGATCTGTGATGAGCAAGAGTCCCAGCTGTCTCTGTCTGCTGTGAAGCATTCATTCCTTCTGAATGGCCCTGATCTGTGTGACATGGAAAATACCTGCTTAGGTCTGTGGTACCAAGAGTCTCTCATTGATCAGAGCAGGGTTCTTGAAGTTTGACTTTTTAAAAGTGTGTAAGTTCATTGCTGTGCATTTATCTTTCAGAAAAAATTCCTAATCCAAGCTGTGGCTGATCAATGGTTGCATTAATTATGCATAAAAGGGTCAATTCTACCAGCTTCATTCCCTCTGAATGCTGCTTTACCCTGGGACGAATTGACTTGCATTATGCAGGTTGGACAAATTCACCTCCAGTCTGAACTTCTGTAAAAGTCTCCAGGGAAGGTCAAGTTTCTGTTATTTTCAATAATAAATGAGATTCCCATTGAGTAAAATGATCCAGGAAATCAGCTTCAGCTCTCGGAATAACAGTTTTGTGGTCTCTGATGGAGGGCTGGGAAGAACTGATAAGAGTTAGAGGAGAGATGAATGAATCTCTCCAAGCTGCAGGTTTTACAATTCTAACCTAGTAGGATTGGCTCCCAGCACAAGTGTTAATAACTTTATTTATTTTGAAGGTTGTCTCAGAGTTGTGATTTTTAAATACACTTGTTTACAGCCTTATCCTATTACAAGTAAAAATTTTATAGGTGAAAGACAGCTACAGCAATAAAGGAGAAGATGGTATTTGTGTAATAGACAATGATTTCTCAGGGCTCACAGGAATGTCTTCCCTTCCGCTTGTTTTTCTGCCAAATGGATGTTTGGAAGCGTTAATGATTGCGTTTTCTCCTTCAACTCTGGAAGTAGCCTAATTTGGCTGAACAGTCAGAGGGGAAAAAAGAAATAATTAATGTGATTCATTCATCTAGAAAGTGTAAAGCGTAACTTAAATGGCAGTAGTGGTAGAAAAAAAATGCTATAGTGAATGTTTCAAACTTCAGATTTTCTTTATCAAAAAATGATGAAAAATTCTTTGGGCAATATGTGTGACTGTTTCAACCAAAAAAAGTATACCCTGACAGTCACACCCCAAAGGACAGAGACTTTAATTTTTGGGACTGGAAGGCTCCTGCAGTGTCCATTCACCTGACTGGCATCCCCCACCTTCAGGTCCTTTGTTATCCCATTCATCTAGAGAGTGTAAAGCATAACTTAAATGGCAATAGTGGTAGAAAAAAATGCTATAGGGAATGTTTCAAACTTCATATTTTCTGTTGAGGTATGAAGTGATCTGAAAGGAGTGAGTGGCAGTTCATCAAAAGGATGTGTGTTTTCTTCTAATACTGTTTTATTGGCCCTTTCCAGTTATTAATCTCAGAATTGCTAAAAATACATGGGGTAATGGATGGTTGCTGTTCAGAGTTCCAATTTACTTTACTGCACAGTCACTGTGGGAAAGTGCTTTAGCTACTTTGGCTCTTTTGTATTGCCTTGAGAAAGAATTTTCCCCATGTGTTTTGCTCCAGAAGTCATCTGTTGTTTTTCAATGTATGCACATAAACAGCTCTTGCCATTATGCCTGAATATTGAGTCAGCAGTTCCCTCTGATGAAGCCATCACCAAGGCCTGTCACGTTTATCTGCACAGATCAGCATCACAGAGCACGTAATGCTATTAACTCCCAAACATTGTCTGCTCACCACAGAATTGTGGGACACAAGTGACCTTCTGCTTTTTCCTTCCTAATCGGCTCTGGGCTTTGACTGCCAGCTTGGCTATTCTGTGCCTCCATAACCCTCTGAAAAATGGGCACAGTTTCATGTTCCCACCTTGCTGGAGGCATTTTCAAAGGCAAATGAGACCTGCTCAGGCTTTTCGATGTATGGTAGAAGATTGGGGTGTTCGTTTTATTTTTATTTTAAATATTTAAAATGCCTCCAATGAAATTGCATCTCATTCATTGGGCTTTGATCACCCTCATCGTGCAGTGGCAGAGGTAGCAGGGATTTCTCTTATATTCTTTCGCCTTTCTGCAACACGCCCTTGACAAGATGAGAGAGTATTTCTTTTAAAAGTGGTGCTGGGAGATGGAACCACTGGTTCTTTCCAGCCTTGTCACCTCCACCAATGCCATGGGCAGCAGAGACCACCTAAAATCAGCAGTGTCCTGAGTCAGAAGCAAAAGACACATTTTTTTTGTTTTTCTTTTTTTAATCACATAACATTTATTGCCCTGAGGCTGTTATCCTGCAAAAGCTTGAGCATGTGTTTAACACCAATCACAGAAATTGGTCTTGAAGCAATTGGGATAGTTGTGTGCTTTGAACTGAGCAGGTGATTTGCAGCAAGTCCCATTATCAGTTCTGTACCAGCATCTGTCTGGCAGAGTGGTTTCACCTGCATCGCTTCTCTGAAGGACTCAACACAGCTGTCAAAGGATAAATGCTTCACACTTTGAAAATAAGTGCTGGAGTTTAGATTTAAACTTTATTTTTTTTTTAGTAAGGTCTTATCTGTCATATGATATTCTTGTTCTGAAGAAAAGCAGTCTATCTCTGGTAATCACTCGACTGTCCTCTAAGTCAAATAACATAGAGATACTTCTGAGAGAATATCATCTCAGGGTTTTTCTAAAGCCTGGATCTGATTGTGTGCTTCCAGGCATTCATCTTCCAGGCATGTAGTGATCTAGCAGCATGAGAAATCAGATTTCTGGGGAAACTGTCTTCTCAACACCTCAGATCACAACACCCTCCACCAACTGTGTCTAAGCCGAGGAGATAATTGGGGTATTGATGATTTCTTCCTTATCCTCTGTGTGATGCCAACACAACTGCAAGCTAAAACCTGGTGGTGTTTTTCTTTGCAGGGAATTGGAGGCAAGACAAGGAACGACTCATATGTTTGGGCTGCCAGACAGTTGCATGAGGATAATTATTGTGTGTTGTTTATTTATGTTGGACCTAAACCAGTGGTGGTGGGGACCTGGAGATGCTCTGGAATTACTCACCACAGTGAAAGTTGGAGCTGCTGGTGTTGCAGCTCTGTGGGGCATCTCGTGTTGTCTTGTGCCCAGTCAACACCTGCAGGGCATTGTTAAACCAGCAAATTAATTTAAAATGGCATTTAAAATTGAGGCACTTGCAGAAGATTATTTGCAAGAAGCTAATAAAATGATGGAGTGTGTAATGTGATGGAATGATTGTTTTGTGTGAACACAGAGCTGTAAATGACTATGCAGGGACATTTAACAGAGAGAAGGTAGAACTAGGAGTCATCAGATGAAATGAAGCAAAGATCATTTAAGCCAAACACTTGAGTATTTTATAGGGATATTGCTTGGCTTCAGAAAGGCAGAGTAAAGCACCCTGTGAGATTGTATCCTATGAAACTCCTAGGTGATGACAGGATTTGTAGGCAAGGTTTTTATTGTTTGTGTACAACTGGAAAAGCAATAAAATCAATGGAGAAGCTTGTATACATTATCAATAACATGACAGTTCATTTTGGACTGCGAAGATGCAGAGTTATGCACTTCCTAACCAGCAGGCTTTTACTGGACCAGGAAATGTTTTAATTAAAAGTGAGGAGAATGTATTGTAACTTGAATTTTCTTTAGTATTCTATTGCATCTAGAAAACTACAAGCTCTTTCTGTGTTAGAGCTGGCGATGTTGAATGTGCAGCAAAAGAACTGTAAATAACAAAAGATTGTAATAGTTTTTATTTCAGTGTATTTCAAATTTATGTATTTGATTTCTTTTACATTTTAACACTTCCAGTTTTCAACAGGGATGAATCTGAAAGTCAAACACCAATCAGCTTCTCAATATTTGGCATTTTTTTTCAGCATCTTGAGCTGTTATCTAATCAGCATCACAGAAAGTGAACCAGGAGTATGTTTTCAACCAGCTGAAGTGATAGCAATCATAAAGGACTAAAGCATGCCTTGCATACAGAGCTACTGAAAAAAAAAAAAAAAAAAAAAAAGAAGGAATTGGTAGCGGTTAAGAACAGGTGAAATTAAGGGACAGGATCTGTAGGGAATAGTGCCTAAATGTGCATATTGCTGGGTAGATTTGATGTCTGTTCCAGTGCTTCCCTTGAGTTTTACAGCAAGTGCCTCCATATGGTTACATGAGTGCACATTTCTATAGTCTGCATCCCCCTTGCTGTAGCACAGGCATTTGCATTTTTTGGTCAGTATTGAATGTGAAGCTGGATAACTGCTAAGCAAAGGTAAGGGAGGATCTGTGAAGGAAAAAGAACCATCTGAACCAAGTTGGTGAGTGGGCAGAGCCAAAACTTGAGGAGCCACAGGAGGAATGACTTTCCAGGAGTGTGAAGAGGTTATCACAGTTCAAAGTCCATTAGTTTTATAGCATTTCATGGCTCTGGGCTATGTGAGAAAGTATTCCATGGAGACAGTGTTTTCAGTGTACTTTATTCAGGGAAAAAGGCTGCTTTTAATAACTGTATTGATGTGGAATTGTAGTGGGATGGAGGTGGTGATAGTGGTGTTTGTTTTGTTGGTGTTTTTTTTAAAATGGGAAAAAAAACTCTCTCTGACTCTTTCTTTTCAGTAGTGGATGTGGTCACTGAAACAAACCTGAGACAATGCCTCAGAGATAAATCAGTGTGTTTTCTATGACTCTTTCTTTCTGTGGTGGAATTTTACAGAGATTAAGCTAATGAACTTATCTTCCTTCTGTTAGGTGAGGTGTTTTATTTAGACTTTTAACTACAAATTAGACTTAAATTTAACTGCAAGGGCAGTTAAAGTCAAAAGAAGGAGTTTTATATCACACCCAAAGAGGGATGACCCACACTGTGTTGTATCCCAGCTGTACAAACAGCAAAAGGAGGTAAAGCCTCTCTGTTGAGGCAGCTGAGCTGTTGGATGTCAAATAATCTGAAATTTAGTACTGTGGCTTTTAAGTGCAGAATATCTCTTTGTGGATATATGTGCACATATGTATGCAGATGTGAAAAGCAAACGCTGTTTTTGAATAAAAGCTGAATTGACATACTGCAGGTGTTCAGTCTGTGTTGGAAATGCCATTTATTATAAACTTAATTATGGTACCTGATCATAGGCCATGTCTGAAGCCTTGAAGTAAAATAGAAAATAGGATGTCTTGTTTTGTGGAATTTAAAATGTGTTGGTATCCAAGTTTTAAAGAAAAGAGTTGCCTTTTTTTTTTCTTCCAGTAGTTGTGTCAGCTTGTGCAGCAGTGTTGTTGAGGAATACACCAGGTCCTGGTTGCTGGGCTCAAAAACTACAGATTGAGATGGAGATTGAAATGCACTGGGTGAGAGCCCCAGACAAGGGACTGTGAACTGCCAACCTTTGGGATAACAAAGGATGTGAAGATGGGGGATGCCAGCCAGGTGAATGGACCCTGCAGGAGCCATCCAGTCCCAGAAGTTAAAGTGTCTGGCCTTGAGAGTGTGACTGTCAGGGTACTCTTCTTTGGGTTGAAATAGTCACACATAGTGCCCAAACAAGTTTTCATCATTTTTTTATAGAACTGGTTGTTGTGTTCTTGTTCACAGTATTTCTGCTTCAAAACTCCGCTGCATGTCTTTCCCCAAACAGGAAAATTCCTCCACTATTTCATTCAAAAAGGATTGTATAATGTTTATAAAACCCTTGAGTCTTCTCAGGAAAACAGTGAGTTTGGCTGATTGGACTTCTCTGATTTTGTGTCTGCCTTTGCTCTGTGACTTGGCAATTCATCTTGTCAGGGTTTACCCAGTCCTAAATGCTGTCTTGTCCCCTCCTCTTTTCCAAAACCCTTTTCTCCCGGCCTTTGGTTAGGAACATCAGGCAAAAGGTTTGAGAGCCATTTCTTTCTATGGTTCTACTCCTGTATAACCTACTCAAAAATTTGTACCAAACCATGTGAAGATCTGATAGCTAATGAAATGCAGTTTTTAATACTGTACTGTCTTAATCCAGCCACTCAGCCAGACATCACAGGAAGTCAGTGGCTATTTTCTTTATCAGCAACTGGATGCTGCTACTGGACCAGTTCACAGCTTGGTTTAATGCTGGCCTTGAATTATGAAGTTTTCAGACTGGGCTACACCTTCTCTTTGGCAGTTTGGAGAAATCTGATAGCTCTGCAAGCAGCAGATAGAAAGCATGATAGGTTACACCTCCTGATAAACTACTTTCTAAAATCTGAAAGTATAAATAAGACAATGAAGTATTTGTTTGAAAGTGCTGAATGTGTGGGAGCAGCCCTCCATCCCAGGTCTTCTGTGAGTTAAGGGTATTTTAAGCACTTCCCCACACACACCTTTGGCCTGTTGTATTTAATACAGATGTGCACATTCATATGGAATAGTCATCTGAATCCATATTGTGCTTTTCCACTGCTCTGCATCAGCAGGGTGAGGCTGCAGGTGACTGATGTGGAAGCACTGCAGGGATCAAGCTGGGCTTGGGTTGAAATAGCCCAGAGTGAATGATCTACAGGATTAAAAATAACCAGCTAATCAGGATGCTCTGTAATTATCCAGTGTATATATTTAATTTACCACCCTCAGCCATAGCCTTTCCCAAGACAGACATTATTGTTGAAAGTAACTATGATAATTTTTACAAAGATGAGAGATGGACCTTTTGAAATGAAGGTGTGTGCCATAGCTGCAGAATTATCTAAGTTTCTAAAAATGTATACATGAGAGAAACGGAATATAGGTGCAAGTATATAATCACCTTGTTAATTTACTTTCAGCTAATTTCACTTTCTGTGAGTTGCATCCACACTTAGACAAATGGCAATTTTTGTTCATTCTATGGCAGTATTTAAAAGCAGAACATTACAGTGCAATGTCATTACTACAGCTTTATTGATTTATAAAATTACACTTTATTACACTAATCCATATAGTAGAATGAATAAAACTGTGAAGGTATTCTTGCCTAGGAGGTGCATAGTTTGCTTTTTCATCAGTACTTCACAATTTAAATTAGTGGATGTCATGCTGTCGGACTCTAGGAACACGGGATTAATGGCAAACTCATTAGTTCATGAAGTTTAATCTTCTTGGTGGGTGTCCCACCTCGTGGGAAATAAGAGGGATTTGGCTGCAGGTGTCTGGTGAGGTTACAGCAATCACTCAAAGAAAGGGATCTTGAGCTGCTGCTATTGTGAACCCGAGAATATTTATTATTTATGCTTTATTTGGTGCCAGAATACTCTTTTCTTTGCTTAGGAGAAAGCAAATGAATGCTCTGAAGGACACATGAAGAGGCTGTAACTGCATTAGCAAATGCCACGTGGCAGTAGAACCACTGGTGGTACTTTTCTCAGGTCAGGGGGGTTACGCTCTGCTTGAATATTTGGCAAAGATCCTTAAACAGGTCTTTTTAAAGTGGCCTTCTTGGGGAGTGTGGCAGGTTTTATACCCTTATTTCTCATCATCAGGTAATTATCAGTTTCTTTTAAATTGATGTTACAGTGGAGAGTGACCCCCTGATGCTGAATTGGCTTTGTGGAGCCTTGGCGTGGTGTTTCGCAGCACGTACAGATGAGCTTGCAAAGCCCCAACACGGTGGCAAGTTATTTTTGTGCCTTTTAATCTGTTAGGCCCTGATCCTGATCTGTAGGGTTTCCTAAATCCCATTGATTTCTCTAGAATTAGGTTCCTGGAGTCCTTTGAGAGCCTGGGTTTGGCTGGTCTTGTGCTATTAACCGGAAACAAACCCACTTTCCCTACCTCAGAGCCCTCTGAGGATAAATGTGTTGAAGATTATCAGTGTTCTTATTTGGTGGCGGGGAAGGCCACTGAAATACCAAAAATAGATTTATAAAGGACAAAAATAACTTGCTGCCTGGAGGGTTTACACAATCTGAGCTATGCTGTGTGGCTTGGCTGAATCACTTCAGGGAGGCTCGGGGCAGTCTGCTGCTTTCAGGGGAAGGGCCAGGGAGATGTAACTGGACACAGCACCTCGGAGAGAGGGAGAACAGCTTCTCTGTGTGCTGGGGGTCAGTCAACCTGCCTGCACTCGTGGGCATGGCTGGCACAGCCCCCTGGGCAAGAGGGGTTCCTCACAAGCTATTGCCCTGTGATCCTTCTCTGGCCACTTGCTGGAAAGGCAGGTGGGAGAAGGAGGTACTAAGCTCTTCTCTACAAATCCCTTTCATCTTCCCCATGGAAGAAAAATTGCTTTAGACCGCAGCCATGAAATGCATTTCTGTCTGAAACGTGTCTATAGTAAGACAGTTTTGCCTTGGTCAGCTCTTTTCTGGGTTTAATCAGTCGTTCCTGATGACCACAGTGAGAGAAATTTGCTTTTAGTCCTGCAGTTGTGTGTGTGGCCAGGAAGAGTCAATCAGCATCTGTTCCTGTGCATGCATCATTAACAGGGATGCGAGTTAATTTCTAGCAGCAGACACATTTTTCTTTGGATTGAATTTCTACTCCACCACCAAGACACTTTGAACGCTTGTCACGTTCTTGAGGTTTATAGGTGTCGAGTCGCTGGCTGGAGAAGGGATGGACGGAATTTAAAATCTCAAAATAGGCTTTCCTGAGTTTCAAGTTTCAGGAGAAAATTGTATTTATAAGCTGAGCGTGTTTGTAACAGATTGGGCCTGTCTGAAATGTCCGTATTTTATGTAGTTACAACTATGAATGACCCCTTACCACAGGTACGTGGGGTTACAGCGTATGATGGATCACACAGCAATGTCCAAATACAATTCCTTTTACTTTGTTGGGGAAAAAATAAGGTATTCTTAGTTTGAGTACTCCCAGAAGTCATTCAGATGAGGTAGTTCTGTGTGCAGTGTCTTCTTGCAGACAGGTTACACTTTATTTTTGTGAATGTGGATAAGGCTGTTTTTAGTACTGTGTTGCTGATAAGTTCTGCCTTAGGCTTGGCTGATCAGGTTCCCTCTTTGGGAGTCAGACCAGGCTGTCTCTGTCTTTTCCCTTCTCCATTTGCTATTAGCAGATCTGTGAAGTTTGTTCTGCCTTCCAGTTTTCTGGCGCCATAGGTGACAGATGCAGGAGAGCCAGAGCAGGCTCTCCGAATTACCCTGTGATGTGAGGGAAGAAGGTGACCTCCAAACACAGTGGGAGGGAGGAGGGGCTGGTTTTCCTAGAGTGTTTCTTCTTTGGCAGCTAAAGGCTTTTTCCATGTAGGTGATGAGAGCAGTCTCTTCATGCTGGATGAACAAAAATACCATTTTTTTAGAGCAATGTGAAGAGCAGCAACCTGCCTTGCTCCCACCCCAGCCTTTCCAAACCTCCCACAGCAGCACTGGCCTTGCAGCCTCCTGAGTCAGGAGCATCCCTGCACACTTCACATTAAAACCTTATTTGCTGCTGGTAACCACCAGTGGTTTGATTCTGTATAAAATACAGTTGTAGCAACTATTATCATTACTTTGAGTGTACAGCTCCCACATTATCAGTCATTTTAAGAGATGCTGGTTAGTGGAGATGAGGAGCAAATGGCTTGTGGTTTGATGAGATGTATTTTGGTGTCTGTCTCACCAGATTGTCATTGCCAGCCAGTGGAACTGGAGAAGGAGTTTGCAGAAATTACTGCTTTGCAAATGGGAGTTGTAGGTATCCTGAACTTGAAATGGTGACTTCCAAATGACTTGCTAGGTGCTGTTTTGGTGCACAGGAACAGTGTTACTTCTTAAGAACAAGTTTTTCTTTTAACATGGAAGCAATTGAAGTGACTGCAGCCCCATTAAGTCTTATTTTTAGATTACAATAAGCAAGGCTCTGATTAATTTAGCAGCAGGGCATCAGTGAATATTAACAGCTTAACTTGAAGCCCTGGTAGATTGATAAAGAGCTAAACAGCCCCTGAGTCTGTATATTAACAGTCTGGCCATAGTATAATTGAGGCTCCATGTTGGGTAAGTGTCAGCATGGTTGATAGGCAGCACAACAGCAGAAGCTATTTGTCTTTTAAATGGGCACTTAAATTATTCAGCATAGTAGTTGATAGTCATCAGTACATCTGAGCCACAGCCCAGTTATTCTAGGCATGTGTGCACAACCTCTAATTAGTTCATGGACAGCACTGGGCTCTCCTTGGGCAAACTCACCCGTGTCTAGAAGCAGTTTCTCAGGTGGGGTCTCCAGCCCATGGTGAAATCCCATTGTGGCCCAAGCATTGAATAAACTGGGATGCAGATAGCTTGGGGGTGATACCCAAACCAACAGCTGGGCAAAGCATTTCATCTGAGCCACTCATGTTGGATGTAGTTTCACCTGGAGAAGGTAAAAACTGCAGTGCTAACCAATAGCCTTATGCTTTTGTTTTCTTAGGTATTCTGTGGTTAGAGGATATTTGAGGAATTCCCTTGTGAATGTCATGTATCTAACTAGTTGTGTATGCTGTGCGATTTACTAGCCAAATAAGACTGAAAGCTTATGAACTGTTAAATGTGCAGAAGGAGTTGGTTGCCACTCAGTTTCCCCTCCAGTTCTTTCTTGTTGCAGCATTAGCAATTCTAAGGTAGTCACACAGTGGACATAGCTCAAATTAATTAGCTAAATTGGTACCTAAAGGCAGTAAGATTTCATGCCACTTAATATATCAATGCAAACAAGACAGGCAGCTAAACGTATTTAAATATGATTGGCTCATCTTCTCAAGTGGAGTATCTTATCTTTTGTTTGGGCTAAATACAGCTCTCATTGTGCTCAATTAATTCTGCCATTAGCAGTGGTCTGACCTGCTATTAGCTCTGATAAAACGTACACTCATCCCCTTCACTGAAGACCATCCTGTGGTAAGGATGTTGAAATGCAATTTAAAGGGGGAAGGAGGATACACACACTTTGCTTTTATACATAATTAAGCCATGCTAGTGATGGAAGACTTAATTACAATTGGAGTTTATCAGCAGAGGGCTCCAGTGGTGGCTTGCAGGCTGTGATGGTGCTGGCCTGTGCACACACAAGCTGCACAGCCTTGGAGCAGTTGTTCCAGGCTGTGAAAGGGCTCTGGGTGGAAGGTGCTGATTGTTCTCGCTGCCCTGTGCCTGGGAAAAGTCACGGAGTTTGTGCCTCTTGGCTTTCTTTTCTTTCCCCCTTTTCTCCCCCCACCCTCCTTGTGGAGCAGCCCTTCTGGCTTTGTTGTAAGTGTGGTTTGTAATCATTGTACACATCCCAGATGGTTCATGAAAACTCTTTGAAATGCCATCTGCCAGGCGTGTGTCCAGCCGGCAGCCTGTCATTCTGCTACAAGAAAAACGGAGGCGGGTTTTCCCTTCCCCCTGCCTTCCTGAATCGCATTCAGTAACACTTGCTCAGATGTGGAGCAGGATAACAGCCGGAGCATCTGCAAGCAATCTCTGCTCCAGACAGCAACAAGGAAAGTTGTTGGGTTTTTCGCCTTCGCCCAGATAAGATATCCCAGCCAGTGCAGTTTTTATTTTCCCTGGGTTTGCTGCTGAAGACCAGCTGAGGTGACAAAAGTTATCTCTGTGATGCAATGTTTTCCTTTTCCACGGTGACTTTGCTAATGCTTTCTGCCTGTGTTGCAGCCAGTCGAACTGATAGCAGGCACAGCTGCAGGTTTTTTTTTTTTTTTTTGACTTGAACATATTCAGGAAATTAAGAACACTGAGATGAAACAAATAGATCCATTAAAATGGCTCAGAGGAATTATGGCAGAGATATAATTGTCATGTCAAATAGGCAGCCAGCACTAGTAAACTGCTGACTGCAATTTCACCACTATAAAAATTCAGAAGGAAGGAAAAAATGATTAATAAATATGCTCTGTGGGACGATAGAGATAAAGAAAAGAAGAGGCTTTAAAAGATAAGGTGAAAGCAATCCTGAAGTTCCCTGATCTGTGTGTCTCATCAATCTGTTAGTAGTTATTGGGAAAACACTCGTCCCGATCTTTGCCATTCGGCTCACGTGCCACATGGCTGGGGGTGACATTTGACTGATTGATGAGCAGTGCTGCAGAGTCTAATTCTCACTTTCATTGTGCTCCAGGCATGGGACAGCCACAGCATACCACTGGTCAGAGTTATTGGGGCTTTTCATCCTTCCTGCTCCCCACTCACCAGCCAGGTCTAGGGGAACGTGGCAGTGGCCACCAAACACGATGCTCTGGGGAGGGTCCTCACAGCCTCAGTGGCCATGTCAGTGCTCAGGGAGGAGATGTGGCATCTGGGCTGCTGGCTGTGTGCTCCATGCTCCTGGTGTGCCAGGGAGGGGACCTGAGTGAGCTTCAGTGCCTGCTTTGGGATGGAAGCACTGAGAGAGGAACATGGTGCAGCTCCAGCATTTCTCTGAACTAGATCTGTGAAAGAAAATTGTCTTCTGTTACAATCTACCCAGTAAAAACTGCTGTAGCCTTACTGTAAGGATTCAGAAATACAAAGAATGCAAGACTGAGTCCTTTCCAAATAGGAAAGAGTAATTCTGCTAGCAGGGTGGAGATATCCATCACTATTTCCATCCTCTGCCTTACTTTTTCTCCCTCCTCACCCATTCATACAGCTCTAAGAGGAGAAATGATAGAAAAAGCACAGGAATTTATAGACTCTCTGAAGGCTGATGGTAAATAATAAAAAAAAGAGAGTTTCTATTTTGAAGCAAAAAATGGAGGATGTTAGAGAAAGTTGATGTCAATCAAGGAAATTAATCTAGTGATAGTCTTTCAAGGATGTCACTCTGTCAAGACTGACCTCTTGAACAGTCTCTCAGATGAATAGGAGATAAGCAGACTTTCCGCTTTCCTGGCACTTGAGGAAAACATTTTCCAGATGCAGGCATGGTAAATTTATGCTCTTTCAACTTCTGAGAACTGGAATCTTCCCAATTAGTTTTCAGAAGCTCAGCTTCTTTGTTCTTTCTTCTGTCCTTTTATAGAGCGTTTAAGAAATTGTATGCACTGAGAAGACACTGCCCAGGGGCCAGAGGAGTCCTTCAGAAGTGAGAAATTATGCTTTGTTAAATGTTAGGTATGGTTTCCACGTCTCTGAAGTTATTCCCAAGCCAGCAGACTGGTTATTTGGACACCTCCAACTCTCTAATTCTGGTCTTTCTTCCAAAATTCCATTTTCTACACCATCTATAAATCTGTCATTTATGTTTAATCTCAGATGGACAGAATCCAGTCACCTCCCAGCCTCCAGAGTCATGGAAAATAAAGGCTATTGAACAGAAATGGATCCTTATCAATGAAGCTGTGCTCAGTGACCTAAAATGCAGCTTCCCAAGTCATCTTAGGAAAAAAAGTCATGAAATGACTCATCTTACACTGTGCTTCAGAGTGCTGTAAATTGGCCAGAAGGGACAAGAGTTTCAGAGCTGGCAGAGTGGCAGTGATCAGAGCCAGTTCTCCATGGGCACTGCAGAAATTGTCAAATGCTGGAGAGAAGAGATTGAGTGTGACTTACTACTCAAAAGTATTCCTGAACTGGAATGAGCTTGTAGGTGAACTTCTGTGAGAGGAGTTGTCAGGTTGTCTCTTCAGTGAGCATGTGTGTGTGAATGGTGCATCAAAACTGTCTCTCATGGTACTTTTTAATGCTGGATTAAAAATAACAGCATACATAGAGATGAAATTGTAAGAAGCAACAGGGGAGAAATTATGTTTATGAAGTGAGAGAACATTTGGTGAGATAGAGATACAGAAATAATGGGACCTGGAAGATAGTTGCTTTATCTGGTAATACAGATTGCAGTTTTACTGAAGTTGAAGTATGAGAGACAATGCTAACAGCAGGAAAGTAATTGCTGGCATATTCCCAGGTACCAAACTTCTCCAGCTATGTTTCTGGACACAGAGATGAGAGATTTCTTTGCCAGAGTCCTTCTGATAATACAAGAAACATCCCTCAGTTGTTTTGTTCTAATTGGTGCCACCAGTTCAGCCTTAAATCTGTGTCTTGTTTTTGCATGGGCTCCTAACTTCAAACTTCTTTTGACCCTGGTAGCTCACAGAACTGTGTTTTACAGATACTGATGTACCTTTGTGAAAATTTGTTACTGTTCCTTTTAACCCTTGGTAAAATGTGTTACTGTCCCTTGTAACTCTAACAATGTTCTTTTTCCTTCCAGGCACAACCCGCCCTCCAAGAGAAGGAGAAGTGCCTGGTGTGGACTATAACTTTCTGACTGTGGAGGAATTTCTGGAGTTGGAGCGAAGTGGGACCCTTCTGGAAGTAGGAACTTATGAAGGTATGGAGCCACAGGCAGTGAAAAAGCACTGCAGATACCCGTGGTGAGACACCACATTTGCATCACCCTCGCTCAACTTAGGACCTTGCTTTCCATCCCAATGCCCTGCTTCCCTTGTCTGTAACCTGAGAGAGGGAGTTCCAGTTCTGCTGTGCTTTATCTTCTGCCTTCAAGTTATCTGCCTGAAAAGATGAGCATCAGTAGGGCAGGAAAATCCAGTGTGTAATCTTGTAACAGAGCATTGGGGCATTTATTCTTTGTAGCCACTAGGGCTCCTCTCCTTGTTCAGTTTTTCTTTCCTCCTGCTCTTTGTCTTTCCCTCCATCTTCCCTAAATACACTTCCTTCATCACTCAGCTGTGTGTCACTATGCAGCTACATTTTCTTCTGATTTGGGTCATTGTGCTGATCCTTTTTACAGCCAACTTTGCAAACAGCACTGAGACAGCCAAGGGGCACTGAAATGTCACCAGGGTGAGAGCAGGAAAAAGCTCCATGCAAGAAATGCAAGGCAAATTGGCCATTTTTAGGTACACAATAGGATTTGTGTAACTAAACCTGCAGTCTGTGGCTCCTTTAAATTGAAAATTCCTTTTGGAGTGGGTTGGGGTTTTTTTCCTCAGGAGAACATTCAAATGTACCTCTTGACAAGACAATGGAGAGAAATACTTTGCAGGTTTGAAAGTCCTTCCAGTGTACTTCAGCTCAGTCATTTCACATTTCCGTTTGACATAAGTTTAATTGTTGTTTCTGTAAATATGAGAGATTGAAAAAGCCTTATTCTTACAGCTTTATTCTAATTATTATTTACAATAAGGGATGTGAAGTACATTTAAAAATGCAAACTACACACAACTAGCCAAACGTCTTTGAAAAATAGTCATCGAACATGAAGAGGAAAAATTGTAACGTGGTTCTGGTGTTCAGGGTCTGAGGAAATACTGTTTGTCTACTTCTTTAAAAATTCCTTTTTCAGGGCACCTTTAAACCTTGTGTTCATTCGCAACTGCAATTGCAGTGTCAAACCTGGTTTGCATGAAGATGCTAAATGTATAATTTGGTTTCACTCTTCCACTTCTCTGAGCTGATTAGCTCCATCAGCACCAATGCTAACATTCCAGCAGCAGCTCTTCTCCAAAATGAGCTTTTTCCTCTCTGTGTTTCTAATTATAACACCGAATTAGTTTTCTTTGTCGTGGTGCTTGAAATAGATCAGCTGCAAGGCCTCGCCATTGCTTCCTGATCTATTTGTTCTAGTGACCTTTCCACTTGGAAAGACAAAATGGGTAACTGGCTGTAAGCTGGCTCCTGGGACATGCTGGGAATTGGTTCTCAGGAAATGCTGTATCCATCTGGGACAGTTATAACACGGTCGTTTCATTGCTTATGTGATTATATGCAGCAGCAGCTAAACTGTTTAGGTTTCATGGCTTGCTCTTTTCAGTTGCTGAAGATGAGGTTGATTTCTCCTAAGTCTAATGTGTATTTCATTTCTGTGGGTGATAGAAGTGCCTGAACTTTAAAGGAATAATTTGTCAGAAGTGCTGAGAAGCTTCTTTCCCTGTTGACATCAGTGATGCTGGTGCATTGTGGTTCTGGAGTGCTGGCCCATGGAAGGAAAAATCAATAGGAATAAAGCAAATAATGATGATGCATGTGTGCACATATGCATCAAGACACATTACTATTTGATTGTAATGTGAAATAAATAGAGTTCATTTTTCAGTTCTGGCTTAAAGAAATTATTTTGCTGCCTTCCGAGATTTCTTTAATGGCTTTGTTGTACTTTTTTTTAGAAATCTTACTTTACAGCTGTATCGATCAAGACAGTGTTGATCTTGATTAGATCTTGGAAGATGATTCAGACTCGATGCTGCAATTGCAAGCAATTTTGTCTATTAAAAAAAATCTGCCAAAAACCCAAACCACAAAGCAAGTTAGACTTCTAATGGCCAAGCCTCTGTTATTGTCCAGCTTTACAGTCTTAGATATTTTAATTATCACTTGCTTTTCATTGTTTTTTGTTGCCACTTTTCTTTTTTTCTAATAGTGTTCTGCCATGATAAATTTGGCTGTGTTTTTGATCAGTGACAGCTTATTCTAAACCAGAGAAATAAAACCCAGCACAAGGAAATAATCTTCTAGTTCTACCTGCTGTGGTGACTAAAAATTAGAACAATTGAAGAGATTGGGTTGCTTGTGATTTAATGCTTTCAAGTGATTTAGAGATGAAGGACGAGGGATGCCATGAAATGGACAGTAGGGATGAGGAAAGGGGAAGTTTTTGTGTGCCAGCCAGCCACTGGCTCAAGCAAGCTGGTGGTTTGGGGTCACCGTGGTCCCAAGGACCCTTCTGTCCTTAATTTGTAAGCATCAGTATGTAGTGGTGGAGAAGATGGACATAAAGTCACCTGGATACTGTCACTGGGAAAAATCTTGCAGAAGAAGAGGTAATAGAAGCATTTAATAACAATTACTGAAGAGAAGTTCTGGGGAGAAAGAAGTTCTGGGGGGAAAACAGGGAGCCATCAGAAGAGGGGTAATACACAGGGCTTTGATGCTGATACAGATAGTATTGATTTGGGAAGAATAAAGAACAAGCAGAAGAGAACATTTGGAAATTATAAATAAGTAGGAGAGTGTATCAGGTTTTCAAAGAGCAGCCTGGGTTTTGAAAGTCCTCTAATTGCAAAAAGAGAAAGTGCAAGCAGAACAGGAGAAAAGAGGTGTTGCTGACCTACAGGGGTTCATAATGCCATTATTATTTCTTCTGGTGCACTGCAAAGAGGTTCCTCTGTGCAGCTTTTGATTCACATCCCAGTGAAGGCAGAGCAGGCAAGGCAGTTGCTCTTCTGGTCACCTCTCATCTCCCTGGTGTGTTCTGCACCCAAAAGGCTTCAAAAAATGTAATCAGGTGGGAGGGTGCACTGACAAACCCTAATTCCTGGGGTTTTCAGTTTGGGTTTTAACATCCTGATTTTTAACCATAAAGCCCAGAAGCATCTCCTTTCTTCCCCTGATGAAAGCTACGTGTTGATCACATGAATCCAGCAGCTGGAGCTGGAAGTCCTGCCCAAAGCTGCGATGCTGCCCCAGTATTGGTGATTTTGCCCCACGTGTGTGCTGCACACAGCACATTCAAGCCAGTTAGAAATTCCCATCGACAATACTCATTAGGAAGGAAAATTCTTTTTAGGCTGCACATGGTCTGGGCCTTCTGGTGGATAGGAAATCACTGTAATTGTAGTCTCAGGCATTTATTGACTGCTCCTTCAGGGCAGAAAATACTGATGGATGCATGGAAGTAATTGTGTAGGTTACTAATTATTTAGCAATTACTTCTGCATTTGAATTGCAGGCTCTCACAGGCCCCCCAAGGGAGGGCTATTTTGAGCACAGCCACTGCTTCCAGATTTTATTCCCGTTTTTTTCCCCTGCTGCTGAGCGGCCCTGGGCAGGTCAGGTAACTGCTCTGTACTTCAGGTTACTGGCCTGGAGAATATTAAAACAACACTTACTTCTCTCTTCATTAATATTTCAGCAGATACCCTGTGCCTGCAGCTCTCTGCTGTTTCAAATAGGAGGGGGAGAGTGGAAGCCACAGTGTTCTGGAGGGCTGTGCTGAATTCAGGCAGCCCTGCAGATGGGAACTGTGCAGAGGCACACGGGGACATGGGCATGGAGGCTGAATTTTGAATGGGGGTAGCTGTATCACCAGGGTCTGCTGAGGCTGTGTGAATGAATGCCTGCCCAGCACTTAGTGATCCTCAAAAGAAAAAGTGCTGCACTTTATAACATGTGAAGGGTTATTACATTATAGAGTATTATTGTCAAGGCATCATCTTTCATTCTCAGGACAAGTGTTATGTGATTGCCAAGAGAAGTAATAAGTAATCTGCATTAGTCTCATGACTGAGATGTAATGGGGTGGCTTGCTAACATTTTCAAAGTATATAAAACTAGCTACTGTAGACAGGGTCTCCGATTGTGGTACTTAATGATTGTAATAAATTAAATTAATAGTGCAGTTTGAATTTCAGCCGAAGCAGAGAGGTGTATTCAGCAACATGCTTCAAATCAAGATTGCCTTTAGCCTAATTTATCTGATGTGCTGGCTCTCCTTGGGCTTCTCTGCAGCAGCCACGCTACCCCAGCTGCTTTAGCAAAATGAGTGGATTTTTTTTTTTTGCTGGTACCTTCACAGCCAGTGGGGGTCAACTCAGTCCCACCTGGAAACGAGAGGTGAGCCTGTGGCAGGCAGAGAAAAAGGGGAAGATGGGGCAAGGAGGATGCTGGGGATGCCCATGCAGGTGAACAACATGTTCCACTTAATAGGATCAGACCTGCTGATTTTTGTCTCCAGACTAGATATTGACTCAATAAATCATAAGGGCTTCTTTAGCACCATTATAATGTGTCACACTGAATATCCACATACTAATATCTGTGCACTGCAGAATGATTCCTCTTCTTTTTTTGGCTCTTAATACTTTGCTTGCTTTTTTCCTTGTTATTTTTTAAACCAATAGTAGAGAAAAAAAGGCAACACTTTGTTGTGTATATGCACAATTGTCAGTGCTAAGTGTGAGTGCTGCTGCACTGAAGTGTCATCTGATAACAATGCTTCAGTCTGCAAACAGCTGAAGTGGTACCTGAGTAACTCCTATTCTCTAAAAGCAAATATTCAAATATCTGATAGGGGTTTAGAGTGCCTTTGAATTTCCCGTGACATTCCTGACTGGCTTCTCCCTTTCTCTGCATTTTCAATAACAAGTTTCTCCATGTGAGCTCTGTCAGAAATGGTTCATTAGCAGTTGTGTGTTTTAAAACACAAACCTCAGGGAAACGGTTCCAAAACACCTCCAGCAAAAAAAGAGATAGGGTGAATGTATTTTCTTTGTAAGTTAGAGTTCATGTAGTTTCAGGCATCATTTGCTTTGTAGCCATTGTTTGATGTGTTGAAGGCTGTCCCTAGCAGTCCAGGCACATTTTGGCATTTTTTTTTTTTTTGGTACAGGGTGTTCTTGGGGCTCTCCAGAAGTGGCTGCTTTTTGCTGGTGTTGCCCAGCTCCTCTGCTGAGGCAGCCTGGCCTCCAGACTGCAGCATTTCCCTGCAGAGCTCACAGCCACTGCCTTCCAGAGAGAGGGAAGGTGCTAAGGGGACACATCCTCATGGTGGGATTACATATACAAATATTCAACTATTTGCAAGAAGAGTTTCATATTGCAATATCTTGACAGGGTATTTTCTTTATCCCTACAGCCCTATGCTAGGTAGGGTGTTTCCAGCTGCTTCTCCTGCTTTCTGTGTATACCATACACAAGTACATGTTTATTTATGTTCTCTGTGATTTTTTTTTAATCTATTTGTATGTGGATGTAGCAGTTGATATCACACAGCTGGTCTCATGGAATACCCTGAGCCTCCCCAGCCCCCTCCTAGTCCAGGCTAACAAGGTTGTACTTCTTATTTATTACTTTTAGTATCACTGCTTTGTTTTAGGATTTTTCCATGCCTTGAGTGTGCTTGGATGCCCTTACATGAGTGCTAACAATAGCATGTGGCAACAACTAGTGATAATATAGCAAAATTCAGAATAAGTAAGAGTGATTTGATCTGTGGGTGACTTTCTCCCATGCTGCCACTTCCTTTAGGACACTAATTGGAGTGTATGTTAAATTTCAGACCTAATTGAAATGTGCAGTTTGTAACAGTTTGACTTACTTAACAAGAAACCCAAATTGATCTTTCAGTTAACCTCATCATTAATAACTACAAAAATTGACAGTGAATCTCCCATTTAAAGCAAATGGATATATTGTAGGTTAATTTCTCTGAGCTCTCCTTCATTGCCTGCTTTCCTTCCGATCCAGATGCTGTATCCGCAGCCTCCTCCCGGTTGCCTGGATACTCTGAATTTCCTCAAGGCAATTGCTAATCAATGTGCAGTTGCAGCTAGGTGAATCCCACAGACAGCAGCCAGATCTGTCATCTAAATGTGGAAATCTGTAGCAGAATGTGATCTGGGAAGAGAACAGACAAAACACCATGGCAGGAGCTCTGCTCCCAGGAACCAATTCATCCTGTGTTAATCAGACACAAGCACTCTTGCTGGATTAGATGAACAGAAGCTCTTCTGCTAAAATTAAGGGTCAATTGTTTTGGTTCTTGTACAGTGCAGAGAAGAGGAGCTGAGTCTCAGAAAATAAAACAATTACATTAATAATTGCATTTCAAGTCTTTGAGTCAAGGCCTTGCTTAATTTTGCTGCTTATCTCCAAGTGTCTTTCCCAAAATACCCATTTGCACCAAGACAGAAAGCTATGAAGTGCTTTTTAAAACATGGGCTATTAATGGAGTCCTTGTTAGTGCAGAGTGGTGGCTTTGAAGATGAGATGCACTTCTCGTGGACACGGAGCCCTCTGTGCTTTTGAGTTTCTTGGGATTTTTGTAATTGCAAAATTAGACTTCACACATAGGCATCAGTAAATTCAGAACTGCGTGAACTCTTCTTGGTCCTTTGTTGAGACACAGATTCACTCCCAGTCCCAGGCATAGATATCTTTCGACCAGAAAAGAGAATAGCTGCTGCAGAGCAAATACCTACAGATTAAAGTAACTCAAATACTTGGTTTGGGGGCACATTCTTCAATTGCACCGTTAGAATTAATGCTCAAATTCTTGTTTGACCTTGCAGTTAGCTGCTCTGCCTTCCTGTACCTCTCCATGTCAGCTCCCACCCCAGCAGCCTCCATGGTCTCCTCTTCCCTCTCTGCCTCAGTGTCCATTTCACTTTTGAACCTATTTGATTGTGCCTCTCCTCCTGTGCACTTCTGCCCATTCCAGAAACAGCATCTTGGCTGTTTCTGTTACATGGAGTCCTTTTTGGAGTCCTTTCAGCCCAAATGGAATTGAATTCAATAGTATGAGTTAAAGGGTTTTATGGAATAGATTCATAGTTATTTTACCTAAGGGTAGCTAGTTGGTGCTAGCTCATATTTTTGTGAGTTGTATTTTAAATTCCAGGTCACATAAACAATTTGAGGTGAACTTAGTGCCCACCAGGGGAAAGCTTTGTTATTTGAAATATAAGACAAATTTTCACTGCCACTTGGTTTCTAAAACTTAAAAAGTAAGTTCTCTTGTTTGACAGTGTTGCTTTAATTCAGGACAGGGTGGGAGCTGCCATAGATTGCTTCCATTCATTGGGATCACTGCTTGAATTGGAATTGGCAGAGCAGGAAGTGTTATGATGATGAGAACTTGCCTTATTGTTGTGATAAGCTGTTACCAAAGTCTAATTACTGGGTGTGATGCTAAAACGTGTAAGCTGCCGACACTTAAAGATAAGGAGATAAAAAGAAACCAACTCATTCCAAGTAGCTCTTCTGTTTGGGTTTTTTTCATTATTATTGTTATTTTTGTGCACTCTTCTGAGTGGTGCTTTAGAGTTTGTGGATTAAGTCATGGATTTGGCTGCAGATGCTGCCATCAAACTTCAGCTGTGGTTAAGTAAGTTTTAAGCAGCAAGGGACTGAATAAAATAATGGTTTGTGAAAAGTGATGACAAGGGATTCAGTTAATGGTATGTGCATCTGTGGGGTGAATGGGTTATTATTAACTATTAATTCAGGTGCTGTAGGCAGGATCCAAATGTGATTGAGAAGAGGGTAAGGGATTCCCATAGGAATGGGACATGGGAAAAGGCCATTCCTACCACACTGGCTGCTTCAGAACTGGCATTGCCACAGAAAAGCAGAGAGTTTCCTGCAGTCTTGTCCTGGAGATCTCCATTGTCTGGGGGACAGAGACATCCTGTTGGGGTCAGAATCCTCAGAAGTTTTGCAGAGCTTCACCTGAGCTCAGCACCCCAGGGAATCCTGCCCTAACTGCTGTGCTGACTCCAGAAAACATTTTGGGATCCTCTGGGATGGCAGATGCTTGTGTATGCACATGTAACATGCTGTTAATAATTAGAGCTGATTGGATATTCAGTACAAATTACACTGGCTATGAAGTTAGCCCCTTCCTTAGGCTTACAAGTGGCTCACAAAACACTGTTAAAGCCTATTTTTAAATGTATGTTTTTTCATAAACATTGATAGATTTAATTTGAACGAATAATGTCAAGTCTGAGTGTTGTAAAACTCTTGCTGGGCTGTTCACTGTCAGTTGTTAATGGAGCATGTTTGGATTTTTGAGTCACAGTGTAAATATTTTCTACTTCCAATTTTGAGGATGAAACATGAGGTTTGATGATTATTTTTACCAGTCCCTCCTAATAGTGTGTCTGCTCCCACGCCCAGGCCCACATGCCATGTCTACAAAAATAACTGCTCAGAGAAGAGAAACAGGGCTGACTGCATCCAGCAAACAAGAGGGAAAGATAGCATTTCCATTTTCTCTCATTTTCCATGTCACCTGGAAGCTGGGTTGGAGCATTCTTTTAAAGATTTTCATCATGAGCTGGATTATTTCCCCAACCTGTTCATCCTTGTGTGAATCTGAAGGAAGAGCTCTGTTTTTTTCGAATATTGACTCAGGCTTAATCTGCCTCCTGTGGTGAAAAAAGAAAAGTTCAGCCCCAGTGGCTATATTTCCCATAAACCCCACACATGCAGAGCCATGCTCAGCTTCAAATTCATATTTGCTCTTTTTTATACGCTCATTTATATTTGCAAGGATCCTCTAAGCACACTGTCTTGGTAGAGAGTAATTATTCATTAATGTTAGTACCAGCAACCATGGCTAGTTTGAAAAATGACGTGATTTTGGTGTAAGAAAACCTGAAATACTTTAGAGAAGTCTGTTTTTCTGTTGATGAACAGCTCTCCATGGACTGGTAGGAACTCCAGCTTTGCTGTTGCTAGAGGAACTGAAGAGGAACAAAACTCAAAGATATAATCATACATTTCTCTGTAATTGGAGGAGGGATGGCACCATCTGTGCTTTGTTCTTGTCCAGGGGAAATAAAACCCACACTATCAACATCTATATGTCCCCTTCATCCTCCTTGTTGCATCAATCCTAAAGTATTTAACCAGTTAAAACAGACCCAAAATAACTTTTGCATAAAATAGTGATGTGCAGTACTATAAATAAAAGTTATTTTCATGTGTATGGCACACACATGGCTCTCTCTGCTTAGCAGTTAATATCCTTAGAAAACAGGTTTTTTTCTCCCCCTGGAAAACCAAACAAAGCAACATCCTAAAAAAAACCCCAAACTAACAACCCACAACATCCCAGAGTAGTGTCGTTCTTCATGTAGAATACCAAAGAGGATAGATGGGAGCAGGGTTAATTATCCTTTTTCTTTCTTTTTTGCCCACCTCCGTTTGTATTTTCCCTTTGCACTCCCTCTCCCCCATTCCGCCTCTTTTTGTATGAAACAGTTCTGCAGTATGTAGAGCATAAGAATTATTTCTCCAGCAGAAACTGCAACCTGCTTGCAGAGCCTCCGTACCCATTAGAGGCTCTTTCCAGAAGAAGTAATTTCCTTCTCCCCATAAATTATGCATCAATGTACATTTAAGATTCTGAAATGATGAACAGAAGATGAAAGCGTTGCTGCTCCCATGGAGCTGGATCCACGTTGCTGTGTACAGGCTGGAGCACACCTTGTTAAGACAAACCTGCACGTGTTGCTGTCCTACTACTGCAGCTGTAAAAGCATGGAGGTGGGAGCTGCTCTGGCTTCTTGGGCCCCAGCTCTGTGACAAAAATACCTTTTCACCTCGCAGGAGGCAGTGAGGGGGAATGATTGCAAGTGTTTCCTAAATGGTCTTCCCAGATGGACTCTGCCAGTGCACATCAGGGTAATTCCAGCTCCTGATGGGTCCTGGGGGTCCTCCTTCCAGGAGGATCTGCTCTGTGATCCTGCCAGGCTCAGAGGTGAGACTGACTGGCCTCCTCCTGGGTCATCTGTTGTTAAGAAAGGGGTTGTGTCTTTCCTTTTGCAGTCAGTGGGAATTTCATCAGGCTGCCACAGCTCCTCAAATATAGTGGAAAGTGATGTAGAAATTCCATCCAGGTTCCCTCAGGACCTGCAGATGCACCTCCTCACTTCCCATGGACATGTGCAGCTTCAGGTTCCTTAGATGGTCTCAAACCTGATCTTCTCCTACAGTGGCTGAGAAAATATGTACTGAAAAATTGATGAATATTGCTTTCAGGTTATATACCTGAAATAAACCTGAATATTGCTTTCAGGTTATATAGCATGTGGAGATCAATGAAGAATGTAAATAAATGTATGTTTTAGAGAAGAATTTTGCACTGTTGCCACTATTGTACTATATGGGAGGGCATCTTTCGTGCTTTGTCATGTCAAAGATTAAAAATTAAAAAAATAAAAATTACAAGTAATTACTGAAAGAAAAATGTTGGGTAGTTTTATATAAAACTGTAGCACATAACAGATCATTGTGTAAAAAGATTAGAAGATTCACCTTGCAATAGGTCTGAATTCCTGTAATGCCCGCTGCAGTGGGAACAGATTCCAGACCTGAGGTTGCTGTGGAGAATTTCAGGGCAAATCGAGCACTGCTGTGGTGTGGAGGTGAAGTGAAACAGGAACACTGAAATTCCTCTGTGCTGTTCTGTCATGAATGAATGTGCACTTACTCTGAGTCTCTTCCATGGTCTCTGAAAATGACCGGGAGGAAGCCCAAGCACTTTGCACTGTTTCCATCACAGCTGGTGATGGATTCTGAGCATGTATTGGAATAACTGGGGGTGCATCCGTGTCCCTTCAAGGTTAGCTTTAAGGTCTGGCTCTTCACTTCTATCCAAGTTGACCCAAGTGCTGAATTTCTTTTTCAACAAAGCCATGAGGTGTCATCCCTTTTCTCTCCTTTGGCTAAGTTTTCTTTTAGAGAGAGAATAGTGTTTGCTTTCCGGATGTGACATCCCCCCGTAAAAGAACCTGTGTACTAAAGCAGGCCATCGAGCCTTTCATCACTTCTCTTGGTGATAGCAGTCATGAATTTTTTATTTTCTGCAGGGCTCACTCCAGATCTGCCACAGCATTGTGTGGGTGCACACATGTAAAAAGGCTACTAATTGAAATTCAGATGTAACGAGATGAAGTTTTGCCATTCACCATGACTGCCTTTTGTTTTAGCCCATGTCCGCTCAGTGCTCCTAAACAATGCAACCATTGCTTCTCCTTTTAGATTCGACAAGAATAACTAAAGAGGCAAGAAATATTTCTGTGTCTGCTGTAGAGATGAAGTATGCACCCCCGAAAATGGGAATGACACGTGTTAGCTTCTTTATTTACTTATCTGTGGAGAGGGATGGAAATTTTAATGGAACTGTAAAGAAAACGAGATAGAAAACTTACTGCTATAAAGTGTTCTCTTTTGAAGATGCAAATGTGTCTCTATTGCCTAGGTAACTATTATGGAACGCCGAAGCCTCCAAGCCAGCCCCTCAGTGGGAAAGTGACTTCCACCAATGCTTTGCAAAACCTGCAGTCTGGCTCCAAGCAGTCGACTCCAAAGCGAACCAAGTCTTACAATGATATGCAAAATGCTGGCATAGTGCATACAGAGAATGAGGAAGAGGATGATGTACCTGAAATGAGCAGTAGCTTCACAGGTAAAGCAAAAATACCGCTGTTCTTCAGTTAGAATACATGGGGAAGGCTTTGGGAGGGTATTTTGAAGAGGGGGTGTTGTTTTTCATGTGTTTTCTGCAAAACTGTCAACGTCAAACAGAACTGGCTGACACCTGGATGGCAGATGTCCAGCTGTGAACAGCCACATGCACAGCTGTGTCTTTCCAAACAGGTCTTGATTGGGATTGAACTGGTTGAGACAAAAATGTGGTAAAGTTCAAATCCATTAATTGCAGAAAGGTCGGGGAAGAGTTGAGCGGTGCTTGACAGTTACAACCAGTATGAAATGATTCAGCCAGGTTTACGTTTGAAATTAATTATTGCTCCTCCCTAAATATGTTGCTGTCCTTTATCCTTCTTTGCATCTAGAGCTGCCCATCACATACAGTTCCTGTCCTAGGTCCTCTTCTCCAAGGTACCTCCCAGCACACAGAATGAGATCTGAAGCATGGGTGCAAGTTCTGTATTTCATGAGGGTGTTGTGTCCTGCTGAACACAGATCTTGTTCCAGTCATGGCTGCCCTCAGGCCTTGTCTGAAACATCGGTGGAAACCTTTGCAATCTAAAGTCAAGTGCTGTGAAGCCAGATTCAGAGTAAAACACAAATGGAGAGCCATTGAGTTTCTACAGAAATCACCTGGAAGTCTGTGAAGCTCTGAGGGGCAAGAGCTTTTCCCCATATCCCCAGGCCTAGTATCTGTTAGTGCTTAGAACATTGTTACCTCAGCTCTGTTTCAAGCACTGAATTCATCTTCCAGGCTCCTTTTGAGGCAGGTACTGAGCAAGTATTATCCAAACCTTCAAGCCCTTCCCAGCTGTTCACCATGGGAGCTCACTGTAACTGACACAGGGCTCTTTGTCCTGTGATCACTTTCTATCACCATGAAAGTTTTCCTTCCCAGCCTCTGATGAGTCAAGAGGATCTTTCCTGCTGGTTCCTACCTGCCAGTGTCCTGGCTCTAACATCTCTTTAGAGCTTTAAAAGGATTTAGGCTGAGATTTAGTTCTGGTCCTCTCTGGGCCAAACTGTCAAATAGCTTTTGAGGGTTGTGCTCTGTTTGGGTGCTACCTGCTACACATTTCCAACTCAAATTGCTTCTAGCCAGCCCAATTTCTCCCAGGCTGGAGTGTCTCTCTCTGCTTGTTGACAAAGTCTGTTATTGACAAAATTTTGCACCAAGGGTGGTTTCTCATGTGTTGTGACATGACAGTAGCCTTAGCCTCTGTCACGGGATCTGATTTTGGGAAGAAGCTGGTGGGAAATCAGCTATTTGATTTCCCTGTTGCCTGTCTCATTTTGGTGCCCCTGAAGTAGCTTGAGCATCATTTCTCTTCCTTATTTTCCTTTGCAAGTGAAATACTGGAAGATGAAGCTCATTTGTCACAATGTTATCACACCCTGGCCCCTTGCCTTCATTAAATGAGCACAGAATCAAGAAAAGAGTTATTTCTCATATACCAAAGCAACTCCTTATGCTTATTTCTCACGAAAGTGTGCTAGCCATATGAAAATGCTCCTGCTTCCCTAGGAGCCCTCTCGGTAACTTGTGTTTTCCAGATTTTGGCATGTTTGTACACTCAGTTTTTAGCTGGCGATGATTCCTTTTCGCTTCTTTATCTTGTCATCTTCTACCTAAAAATATCAAACTCCAGGAGGCTGAAAAGCGAGCGCTGAGGGTACTGATACAGTCTAGATGGTTTTTTTCCTGTTTCTCCCAGTTTATTATTTTCTTCTCTTTTGGTAGTTGCAGCACACAGACTAGAATAATGAAGGAGCTATTTCCAGGGCTGTGGTCTGTGAATTGATGATGTCCATGGTCTCTGGTGTGGAGAGCAGGGAAGGTCCTGTCTGTGAAGCTCTTTCAGCCTCCCTCCTTGGGGACTTGGCAGAGGGTGACACTGATCTCTCTGTCTTTTGCTCAGTGTGTTGTCTGTGCCTGTACTGATGTTCTCAGGGGATGTGAAAGTACTGCCATAAATTTTCAACACCTTCAAGAACCAAACAGAAGAAGACTTTGGTAGACACAGGGTTAATTTTAGAATTCGTTCGTTGTTGCAAAAACCTCTCTGTGAAGGAGTGAGGGCACAGACCTGTTTATCTGGGAGCATTTACTGTGATTAGTGATGGGAGGGGATGAGCAGCAGTGTTTCATGGATACAGCTCAAAACTGCATGGATACGAGAATCAGAAATATTTTCTTATAGGGAAAAGGGCCAGATACAGCATAAAATACTCCTGACTGACTTTGACTGGAAGGATACTCTGATGAGCCTTGGAATAAACCTCCTCAAGCAAGAGGTTTATTCCAAGAACGGGCACTAGTGAGCAGCAACATGTGGACACATGGTGCAGTGCTGACATTCATTTTAATTTTTAATTTAAAATAACACACTGCACTGAAGACATTCACCATTAGCTTGTTGACTTTGAGCTTCTGGCAACATTTTGCACTTGTAAAATCTGTTCGTTTGATCATTCTTCAAACAAGAAATTTTATCCTCCTAATCCTGTCCCACAATTGGCACTGCAGGAGCAAACCTGTAAGCCTGCTTGAAAGCACACTGAACTCCTCTACAGCAGTGAGCCCTGGCTTCAGGCAGCTTGGAGGAATTTGGTACCTCAGCAGGGCTTGTTGGAGCCAGCAGAGGAGCTGATCACAGCTCCTGATTTGTTTGGCAAGGGTCTGGCTGGCAGAGTTCGTGTGGGCAAGGTGAGCTCGCCCCTGCTGCCACAGAGACTGCTGGGGCTCTGCCCTCGCTTCATCTGTTGCTGTGTCTCGTGAACTAAAAGGCAGGGAGAGGAAAACTGGCAGGATAAAGCTGGAGGAGCAAACCAGGGAAGGAAAAAAAATGATTCCCACTTTCACCTGTGTGTGTTTGTTCCGCAGCAGAGTCTGGTGACCAAGACGAGCACAACACGCATATCGTGAGAGAGGCAGCCCCAGCGTCCACGATTGAGAGGCACACCCACGTCCCCACCACGGAACCATCTCAGAACCTCCCTCAATACCTACCTCCTTCTGCCGAGGATAACCTAGGTCCTCTGCCGGAGAACTGGGAGATGGCCTACACGGAGAATGGAGAAGTCTATTTTATAGAGTAAAGCACATTTTTGTTGTTCTAATTCCACCTCTCTCCCTCTCTTTGGGCATAAGTAAACCTCCGTGGCTGTGTCTTGTGTGTGTACGTGTGTGTATGAAATATTTAGTGTATACAGTTAGGTTGCAGAGCTGCTAGTTCTTTACTGCTTCTGAAGGGGGTTTGCATTTCCTGATTGGATTAACATCCAAATTTCTCCTGAGTTCCAAGGCAACGGGAATTGCTTGTTTTATGAGGGTAGTTACAAAAGCAGCAGACACCTATAAAATGCAGGCCAGTTGTTTTCACGGATGGAATGAAAGCTCCTAATTGGAAGGGCTGAGACTCCATTTCTGGTGCCTGTGTCTGTGCATAATGCAGCAGAGGGGATTCCTCTGTGCACCGGCAGCAGAGCTAGGGATGGATTTTGTGTGTTGTCCCCTCATCACAGCAAAGGGGCCAAATGTGTTAAATGTTCTCCAGTGGTTTGCAAAAAGTACAGCTCAGTGCAGGTAGGCACAGCAAGTTTGGAACACCAGTACCTCAAGCTCTGCAGTCTTTGCCTGAGAGCTGATTGCTGTCAGCAGTTTTATGATGATATTGATTTTTTTCATGCCATAAATAATAGTCTCAAATTATACTTGTCTAAATTTATTGAGGTAGGAGTAACTTATAAAATAGGGCCTGTTAGTGTAAGAGATGTCTTGCACAGAGTTTAGCTAGACATTAACATTCAATTAGCCTTTGAAACTCAAACCCTCAGCTGCCAAGTAGAAGAGGGGTTGAGGAATTGATTTTTGATTTGATGGTCTGTTTGATACAGTTGTGAAAACTACCAGGAGCCAATGCCCAGTTACTGCAGAAGAACTTCCTCTGCTAATTAGCCCTCTCTCCTGCAGGGAGTTAGGTTGGATCAGGGTTGTGAGGGCAGTTCTGCCTCATCATCAGGAGAGGAGCCTTTTTTTGGACAGGACCAGGGAAAGGTTCAAGAGCAGGTTTTCCTTTGGCTGCAGTGGCAAGGGGGCACATGAGAGAAGATTGCCAGAAGATCTGAGGAGCTGGGATGACTGAGGGCACTGCAGCAGCCCTTCTTCAGCTGAGAGAGGGCTGCTCTGAAAAAAGGCCAGTTTCCAGGGCACTCTCAATTACCTAAAGAGGCTCCAACAGTCTCTGAGTGTAAGACAAGGTCGAGAAGGCAGAATGCAAATTCTCATCAGATGAAACCAAGATGTGTACATTACCCTGAGCACGGCTTTCTGCCCCTCACTGTGTCCTCAGGGTGCCTCGTTATTTGACATACTCTCTGGCCTTTATATATAGAACAGCCTAATAGCCTGTTCAGCCTGCCATTTTCCTCTTTGGAGGAGGACAGATGATGAGTAGTAAATGCTGCTCAAGCTGTTGGTTGCTTCCTTTTTGACCCCACAGGGACCCCTGCTGTCCTTTCTTACAGGTGCTTCCATTGAGGGGTTCTGCTGCTGCTTTCCTCAAACCCACCCCCATGGCTGCTGTGTCTGTGTTCTCTTAACAATGCAGGACTGTAGCACCTCTAAATAATTTGTCAGGAGAACCATGAATGTGTTGGGAAACACAGCCTGTACACTCAGGGCTGTGTGATATGAAGTTCTGGTAGCAGCACCTGCTCCCTCCCTGCAGTGTGGTTTGAGGGTACGTTCACGTGGAGCTGATTTTGTGCATGAACCTCCTGGTGTGGATGCAGCACTGAATGACTGCAGTTCTATTAATTCTAAGGACACCCTGAGCCTAGAAAACCTTCACTTTGATTTGTATCAGACTAAGAAAGTGAACTAAGGAGCAGTGTGGACCTAGGCTGGCTCAGATATCTGTTCCAGCATCTGTGGTGCTTTGGCTGTCAAGTCAGGGTGCTGAAGGGAGCAGCATGAGCTTCTTGCACAGAACCAGTGCAGGTCCAGGGGGGCCAGGGCTGTGTGTCAGATAACCAATCCTGATGTAGCTGGAGCAATTTGGTTCTTGAGATATGTTTCTCTGGCGCTTTAATTGGGATTTTCATTACACAGAATATCCCAGTCCCCTCTTATCTGTGCATGTTACAGGTCTAACACAATCCTTTCCACCTGAGAGTGTGATCTGAAAGGTGTTCAGCTAAATTTTCTGCGCCTCAGCAAACTACACTGTTGTGAGCCTTTGGTTAGCAAGTAAAAAATTTGCAAGAAATATGCAAATATTCTATTGCTCTCCTCCCACCGCCCTCCTTCTCAGTTAGACTGCAGACTTGCTTATAAATAAGGTGGCAGACCCCCTCTGCTTTATTTTTGTTAATTTGCCTGACTTGCTGAATTTCTGCCATTCAGTTTTCTGGGTGCCGATTAACTGCTCTGAAGCACACATCAGGATTAAACACATTTCCTCATCCTGCTTTGGGAGGGCTGGGTAGAAGGATATGTAAAACAAGGACCTTTTTATTTACTCCCTCAGATCCTGGGAGCAGGGCTGGCCCCTTTTCTTCCAGGACAATACAAGTTTGCTGGTTGGTTGCTAGTTCCTCAGGGATTGTGGCCCTCATTACAGAGCCCTCATGAGGCTGTTGTGAAGCTGAAGTTCAGTTTGTAAACCTCTTTGAGCCCTTGAAGGAGAAGTAAATAGCATTACTACGGTATTGAAACTTAAAACTGTTAAGCAGTGTTAAAGGCTAAGCTAGATAAGTGATACCTCAGGGACTGGAGGGGTATCTCAGCAGGTTGTGTCTAAGATGACACCAGGTTGTAGAAGAGGTATTACATTACCAGATTGTCTGCTTATGCAAATGAAATTATGGGAGAAAATAACTTCTGGAAAAATGTATTTTAAGCCTGTTTACTATGCAACCTTCACTGCTGGGACTGGCATCGTGAGGCTGTCAGGGGACTTGTAGAAAGGAAGAATTCAAAGTAAAGCTGTTCAACCCCCATCAAAGGCTTAGACAGAACATTTTTATTTGTGTAATTATAAAGCTTTCAATCAAAGCCATTTTTGACTAATGCTTGGGTCAACTCTAGACATGTCAAAGGTCTTTTGTAGGAACAAAGCTCGCTGCATAATTTAGTGAGGAAGGGAAACTTCTGCCTTTAGCTCAGAGACAGCTCTTGGAATTAAAAACAAGCCACCAAAGGGAAAAATTTGGAAATTAATATTATAATATTACAGCAGTCACATGCCTCTTTCCAGTTAGAAGTGCTGATTTGTATAGTTTCACTTGTTACCTTTGTATTTTCAATTCCAAAGTTCTTGTGATTTGGTCGACTAGTTTGCACAACATCAAATTGTAGAACTGTTTCTTTGAATCAAAAGCATGCCTTCAGGTCTGTTGAATAATAAAGAGGATATATACTTTTATGTCATGGATACTTCAACTCTGCTTTATTAACAAAGGTCATATTTCCATTTTTGGTTTCCAGCCATAACACAAAAACAACATCTTGGCTAGATCCACGGTGCCTGAACAAACAGCAGAAGCCTCTAGAAGAATGTGAAGATGATGGTAAGAGACTAAAAATAGTGTGTTTGGTCCATTCCTAGGTGTCTTTTTTCCTTTTCCTTCTCTCTTTCTAATAACTAGTATTCAGAAAGACTTTTGAAAATATAAAAAAGATTTATGAGTAAGTAAAAAGAGACAGTATCCATTATGTTGTAAAATCGCTGTGAATGTAAAACAGCCATTGAGGTGCCAGATCATTTAATAAAAATCAAGGGGGTGCTACAAGTAAGAGGCCTCTGTTTTTGCAAAGGCATTTGAAAAGTCACTGATGCTGAACAAGACTCAAAGCTGTCTGACATGTTTGCTTCTTGGATCGCTGTGTGGGAGGGAGTGACTGAGTCCCTGCGTGCTCCGCTGTGTTCCGCTTCAGCCGCCTGCTTCACATGGATTGAAAGAGTTATGTTGTTATTTCCTTGTTTGAGCAGAAGTAACTCGATTGCTTCTCTTCTACTGTTAAATGCTGACAGTCTGTGCAGTGCTGTGATTGCTGAAACAAATTCCATCTGAAAGTGTATTTCTGGCACTGAAAATTTGCACTAAGATTTGGTATTCCTTGAGATGTTGGAAATGCAAGCCACTGTCCGATTTAGAGCAGCCAAATGCAGGACTGTTAAAGGAGGTACCTTCCTGGACTCCTTTAGGAGATGCTTTAAGAAAAATTATGAAAATAACTTATATGTTTGGGAAAACCTGTGAGGGAATTTTGGAATTTGACTGTGAAAGGTTCTGGTATTGAAATACATAATCGTGGCTAATACAGTACTGTCATGGTAGACACTTCTTAAAAGTGGAAGTGTTTCCTTCATAAGTGTTGGTGCTGTCCTTGTAAAATCAGTTTTCAAAATATGAACCTCCTACTGGTGTCAGTCATCATAGTAAAATTCTCAATTTTACTTCAGAAAAGAATCAACTCAATCCCTTTCCACTGTTAGGTTCAGCTCTGGCCTCCAGAGACTGCTGTTAACTGTTTTTAGACATTTTCAGGTTTTCAACCTCTCCTATGTTTTCACTTATGAGATTTTGCAGGGTGTAAGAATTTACCTCTGCAGTCTAGGCTGCTATGATGAAGCAGATCACCAACTTCCCAGTTCACAGTGCAGGATACCCTCAAACCACAGGCATGTGCCAGGCAAGGAGCAGCCAGTACCACAAGGCTGCAGAGGGTGATTGAGCTCCTCTGTCACACAGTTCTAAGTCTCCTCGCAGAAGGGAAAGTCTTTCTCTTGTCCTCTTAGAAATTATCAAGCAAACACTGGAATAATTTGTTTAATTTGGAATAGAAACATACAGCTGGTATTATTGTATTTCATTGAGTTCATAATTTTGGAGAGCAGTGGCATCTTTGTTTATCAACTCCTTAAAATCAGCTAATTTCATCTTCCCACACACCCCTTCACTTCATTCACCAAGTTGCTCATTAATGGATATTTTTAAAATTCATTAGTTAAACCAGTTGCTTCATAGTTACAGTAGTGCTCTGCACTGCTTTGCTTGGCTGCTCTAATCTTGCTTAGCACATAAGAATAACTGTAGTTCAAAAAACAAAGGAGAGAGAAGGTTAGTTTTCCTTGATCATAGAAGCTAGATGTTTTTTGGCAAGGGTCACATTTGTGTGTCATTCCATAAAAGTCAGTGGGATGACTCCTCTGTTTTGTTTGGGGGGTGTGTATGTGTGCATGTGAGTTGCCAGGCTCATCCCACTCTCTTTATGGTTTTTATAAATGTTAGATACTGTTTCAGGGTTTTTTGGGTGCAGTTGCCTTGTGCTTTTTTTCATCAGGATGCGTGTCCCTAACAAAAAAAAAAGTTTTTGTTTGTTTTCCATTGCTTAGGCTATCAAAGGAAATTGCAATTTGTGTTTCACACTAATGGTCCCAAATAACAGCTTTGGTAGAATATTTTGCAAAGAGGTCATGGAAGTAGTTTCTTGGGTGTCCAGATGTTGCAACCCTACATATTCTGGTTGCTTCTGTCATTCATTTATGTGGCTTAAGCCTTGCTGTATTTGGTCCAAGATTGTTTTTTGCCATCTTTGTTCTGGTTTTGTCACCATCGTTCATTTTCAGACTGCATTATTATTATTTATAGGCCAAGCAATACTTTAATCATCTGTGTCACTGTTAACTTATGAATATGGAGCAGATAATGATAAGTGGAGCAACAGCGAATATTGATGGCTTTGTGTCTTTGAAAAATTATGTGATCTTTGTCCCAGGTGCCCTGCTAAAACTGGTGCATTCCTGTCTGTGCCTCACCAGTGCATCTGGACTGGGGGTCTGTGCCTCCAGTTAAACAAGGCACTTCACTTCATGCCTATCTTAAATCATCTGCGTAGAACAGTGAAGTCTGTTGGACCTTGTGTGCACATAAATTTAGGTGCTTTCTTGAAAACCTTGCTGCATTACTCCTTATTTAGGTGCAAGGTTTTCCTCTCAGATTTCTTCATTGGTATCCAGGTGTGGCCTTCTGACAGATCCGTGTGTCTGACAAACAGATTGTGAAGGTTGGACCCCACGGGTCTGAGGGAAAGGCCTCACTGCATAAGAACATCACAATTTCATGATTTTGCCATATCAAACCATGACATGGAAGTAGTTCACTGATGCAGATGTCTTGAGAGTGCAAGAACCAGTTCTTTCATTATCTGCATCAAATCCATCAATATTCTGATCACTGGAGTGTGATAAATGGAAAGCTTGGGCTCGGTGTGTAGAAAATTAGTGCTGGTTCTGCTGTTTGCTGTAGGGAATTTCTTGCTTGGGGCTGGTATCTGAAATTTTCTTTTAATTTTTTCTGTCTCATTTACTGCTCTTCCCTTGGAGAAGAAGGGGTGCACACGGAGGAACTGGACAGTGAACTAGGTAAATCATCCATCTCTCATTTTGATATTTGACTTCAACTGTACTATTTTGAGCCTTTAATTACTTACTTTTTCCTTTGTATCATTTTCCATCTTTCAGGGTTGTTTTTTTTTTATTTCAACAAGAGTAATTTATCAGCAAAACTACCCCAGTACACAGAGCATTTATCTTTCCCTAGCTTCAGTTCTGCAGTGGTTTTCTTACTGATTCAGAGCTTGAAGAAAGCTAGAGAGCCCCAGTCTTGCAAAGCTGTTTCAAAGCTGCTTCCTCCTGGACTCTGAAGTTGGAGTCTTTTCCTTTGGCATCTCTGGCTCCAAGAAAAAGCTTATAGATGCCAAAGATGAAATAAAGTAGCTCATGATGCTTTTTCACTGGGGCCCAAGACGCTTCCCAGACAATAGAAGCTCAGTGTGATTCAGAAAGTTTAAGTGTTACATCAGATGCTTCAGCTGAGCTTGTGAATGAAACAGCTTAAAATTTTCCCTCAGTCAGTGATTTTATAAACAGATGATTTTCAGTGATGTGGTACGCTTTTATTTGCTGCATCTCTTTGTGAAGGATGCTGTCTTGATATCTAATCTCAGTAGTGCTCATTGTGTTTGTACTGATGGCAGAGGTAGTTGTTATTTCTGTTCAGCTATGCTCTAGTGCACTCACAGAGCTGAAAGGATAAGAGGTTGCATAGGATTTTATTTCCACCAGGACTATTATTGCTTTTAAAAAGGACTGTAGTTACAGTTCATAGTTCTGCATACTGGAGGAATTGTATTACCAGAGAATTAAGCTCTGGTTTCTATAATGACTTGCAAGTAAGTGTATTCTGCTCCTTGCTTCTGTGTGATGGATACAGCATCAGCAGCCAGCAGTGGACTGGGAACACTGCTCCACAAATGGTTCTTCTGAATAATATGCCTGGAATAATATGCCCAACTTCTTACAGAGCAAGAATTTGAAAGAAATGACAATTTAAAGAAGAATGCAATTTCTTTAGTGGTCCATGAGTGTTATGTGCAGCTCGTACAAATGAGCATCAGCAGACCAAGTAGCATCAGAAGTAGGTGGATGCTCATCAACAATCTGCAAAGGGTTCTCACAAAGATCTTCACAACCAGTGGCTTAAAATGAGAGGGAGGTTTTAAAAAAAGCAAATTTAGAGGCAGTATTGAACAGAAATTACCCTTCTTTCAGTCTGCTATCAGGAACTAGTACAAGAGCAGAGCTGAAAAAATAGATGCAGGAAAACTCATTAATTGATAAGCCTGACCCCGGATCTGCAGGCACTTATGTACAAGTGTTCTGCTCGAGCATCACGAGATGTTCCCTTTGTTTCATGCAGATAAGTTTTATAGAGCTCACAGCCCATCAATATGCTGTTGAGATGTGCAAGTGTTGCAGTGTAAAGAAATTTTCAAATTACTCAATTGGTTATAGCAACATTAGGGAGGGGGCAGGAAAACTTAGTACAGTTGTAGTAACTCAGGTTAGTAAAAACTGGTTGGCAACAGCTATTTAGCACTTTAACTTATCAATAGTTTCTGTTCTAAATATAAGATTAAGATTTGAGGCATCTTCACAACTTCTTGTTTTCCAAAGGAGTAATAGGTCACTGCGTTTTAACAGAAGGGTGTTCTTCAGACACAAAAATTTAACCTATAAAGCAGAATTTGACATGGCTTGGACTGACCCTCCTGCTTTCACAGGCAGCAATAAGAGCTGAGTGTGCTGAGTTCCTCTCCAGCTCCTTCACAGTAGTGCATGGCTGCAGCTGAAATACCTGGTGCCTGGAGAAGTTAATTTTTTAGGAATCCATCCAGCCCTGTAGGCTGTATGAATGTAGGGCACGATACTAGAGCATCTCAACAGGAATCCATGTACTTTTCCAAGGCTTAAAATTGTGACATTAGATATTTGTCCATTGAATTTACCCACCTGCTGATAAATGATCTGAGACTGCATTGGTGCTGCATGGATGTACCAAAATAAAAACCATACGGCTCACTCAGGCATTTTGTAATGATACAAAATGTTTTTCGAAATCTCATCTTTGTGACAAAATCAAATGCTCTGGGTCATCTTCAGTTTGGCAGGAGAGATAGCAAAAGGAGACAAATAATTTAAAGCAGCTAAGAAGCTGGACTGCAACATGGCTATGGAGAATATTGCCTTTTGGTTTAGAGAACTTCTGGAATCTTGTAGGAATCAAAAAGTGCATCTACATAATCAATAATAAATGTTTTAAAAGCTGCAGTTTTGTATATTGTCATATCTGAAAACATGGAGTTTTTTTGTTAAAAAAGGCTGCATAGATAGTAAACTGGAAAGATTTCGGCAGTGCCATTTTTGGGGTTAGGAAAGTGCTGGTGGGCTGATCTTTTGTGAAAATACTTTAAAAGGGAAGAAAAAAAAAGAAATTTAATATCAAAATCTTTTCTGAACAGAAGAAAAAAAGCCAAATTTTTGTTTCTTAAATTTTAAAAATAAAAAAGCACTTAATAGTCCAAAACAGACAAAAGATATTTAGCATAAAAACTGGTAGAACTCATTTGAAGGCATTTGTGCATCACTTCTCCTTTCCCTCATTGACTTTTTATTTTTCTTTCACGCCAGCTTGATCTCTTTACCATTCTACTTTCACCACAGTGCAACAAACTAAATGGCTGCAACAGCTTGTGATTTTCCCAACTGCATGCTAGGTCTTAATTGAATCACACTGAAGCTCTTGGAGCCAGTCCCGTGGTGTTCTCACCTTCTGGGACTCCTCTGCAAACCTCAGAGTTCCCTTTGCGAAAAGACTTTCAAGATTGGCCTCTAGCTTTCTGACTTCTTCTCAGATAAACTTGCAGGGTGTAAAGGAATATCTAATCCTGAAGTTTTCGATCTGCTGATAAAAACATGGAGTTTTTTTCATGCCCAGAAGTTAGCACTGGCTTGCATTTAATGGCTTCTGTCTCAAGGAATCCAAAGATTTTAAATGCAATGAGGATAAAATAATGATAAGAATGGAAAACCTACCTTTTATCTGCAAATAAGGGACATGTGGAGCAAAACCCGTGAAAATTGATTTCATCTGATCTCCAGCCAATTCTGAACACAAACATAAACTTTGAGTAATTAGTCTGTGTGTGTTTGTATAGATTCTGTTCCTCTCCAGTCTTGAGATATTTCTATCCTTGTGGCAACATTATACTAATTAATGGCCCCTTGTTGATTGTATTGGCTCAGCAATTGATGCCATTAATGGAAATAAATCTCTGCATTTGATAATGAACAAACATAGATTGCTGTCAAGGTTGACAAATTTCATGTTAAATTTTGACAAATTATTTTGCATGGGGTATTTGAACTTGTGTTATCCAACAATGTTGTTTTTTTCTATATTTAAATAAATGTGCAGAGTTGGTGAATGGGACCACATGTGCACAGTCCATAGTGTGGTGAAGCCTTTTTCTGAGTTGTTTCTCAGTATTACACAAACACACCACTCTGTATTGTTAATAGAATAATTTTTTTGGTGCCCCCAGCCAATGGGGACATTGGGTTTAAATGAGTGGCACAAGGATCAGGCCCTTAAGTAACACATACAGCTTTAATAAGCCTCAGTTGGATGCTGAAGTGATTGCATTGCATTCAGTAATTACAGTTAAAGTACTATCTGCAGTCTAGAAAATCAACAGGAACAAAAGCGGATCCATTTCAAAATGTTAATTTCATCTTCAGAACTGTTTTTTGTCAATTATGGTAATGAAAGGAAGGAAATCTCTGTTCCATGTGACTATGGCAATGTGTGTTCTTATATGAAATGTTATGCAATGAAATACACCCGTGTGCCAGCCCCTCTTGGGTGGGTTCCATATGCTGGCATACATGTTAAATCCACCTTATCCTGGTTTTGTGTTGGGCTCATGGCTGAGCAATGCAAATCCCAAAGAAAGGAGTTAAAAAATCCTCTTTTCTGCACTGGTGAGCATAAAGGCTCTGCCCTGGTACAGGAGATGGCAATGGTCTGTCAGTGGGCTACAATTTTTTGCCATAGTCTCACCCACCTTCAAGGGTCAGTGTTAAAATGCCCTGGCCTTACCTGCATCGATTCCATCCAAGGCCACAGGCCATGCTGGAGAAACCAGGGGGGTACTTGAGGCAGTCCTAGACAGGAAATTTGTGGATCATTTGCTCATTTAATGCAAAGAGCAAATCAAAAACTGACTGGTGTGGGTACCTTCCCAGTGATGTGCTGACCCAGCACAGGGGGCACAGGCTGGGCTGTTGTGTCAGCCCTTCACAGGGGGCTGTGATCATTCTGAAAAGTTCCTAAGCAAGGTCTGAGCTGCTGCTGAGTTTTGCATGTTGGGCGGAGGCAGCTGCCTGTCAGGAAGAAACCTGCCTTGGAGGCTTCAGTAATGCCTTTTCTATTTCCAGAGTTGCCTGCTGGTTGGGAGAAAATTGAGGATCCTGTATATGGTGTCTACTATGTAGAGTAAGTGCTGCTCCCTATTTTGGTGTGGGTGTTGGGGGGAGGAGGCTTTCCCTGCGCCCCACTCTGCTTTGCTGGGAACATCTCAGACCAAGGAGGAGGAGGAGACCTTGGGCATCCCAGGCTGTGGGGTGTTGTAGGGTCTGGGAGAGGGCAGCTCTATCTGTGCATTTCCCATCCACCCCAGACTGGGAGTGGGCTCAAGGGAGACAGGAGTGCCCTGGGAGGAGGTTGAGCTCAAGGAAGACATGAGCAATCCAGGATTGGGTTTACAGGAGCCCCAGCACCTCACAAAATACTTCTGTCCAGAGAACATTAACGAGAGTGCAATTAACTGAGTTCAATCACCTTTGTGCAGTGCTGTGGTCACAATATCAGTGTGCAAAGCAATCCACCAGCCAGTTGTGTCAGAAGACACCCAAAAGGAGGAATGGAGAAGATGGTGTGACCAAACAGCCATGGCAGAGGCTCTTCCATCAGGCTGTGTGGTTGTGAATAGAATTACAGGTTTAATGGGACTCTGTGGAATTAGAGCAGCTTCTCCTTTATCGACATGTCAGATTGCTCCTTTGGGAAACCAGAGATTGGAGTTTTGTTTCATCACTGACCCCACAAAATGAATTTTTAATTATGTGTATACTCCTGTCTAGTAGGATGGCTTATGATAGCCCTCAGAATAGACATGGAATACAGTTTCTGTCTGCTTTGGCTCATTTCTGACTCTACCATCTGTGCCTAGGGAAACAAGGTTAGCAAACTGTGTAATTAAGGCTTGACATTTATTTACCAAAGACATCAAGAATATTTTTCGGCTATTAAATGCCATGCCAAGAGATCTTTAAAGGATATTGTCCTGTCACTTTATATACACATGCCCGTTAGTTTTGTGGCACTCCTTACTGATCGAATTAAATCAAAAAGTAACTGCAATAAGACATAATTTTATTTTACTTGCTGTCTCTAAGCTAGCAAGATGGTTATAATTTTAGCATTAGTCTCTGTCCCTTCAAATCAGGCACTCTGTTATTACATAATAGTTTTTATTGAGAGACAATTGTATCATGAAAAAGTCTATATCATTTTTAAAGTAGTTATAATTTTTTCTTGGCTCTCTGAAGATACCTTGAAATGGGAAATTTTTTTCAGTGAGTGAGTTAGAACTCACTCACTTGTTTTTTATTTAGTAAGTTAAATATTTTTCTAGTGATTTAATATTGATCTTTAGCAGAAAAATTTCTGAACATAAATCCCTGGAGTGCTTCTGTCACAATTACTTGAAAAATTGTTTGGTTTTCATGTGCTTTTTTTTATAAAGGCATACTGGACAGGAGACAATATAATAGCAAGTTCTTAATAGTAAACTTGGCTTTGCATAGAAAGATGGGGTTTAAAGTAATACGTTTTTCTGAGGTCTATGTTTTCCTCTGCTGTAGCAAAATCACTACTGAAAATGGCTCTTGAACAGTTGAGCCATTCAGGGAGTCCCAGCCCTGCCCCTGCCACCCCAGCATCTGTGGCTGCTGATGATCACTTGGTTTAATGAGGTGGTTAATCCTCTGTTGAGTGCAAGCCTTGTCTGCCATGATGGGACTGGGCTGATTTTTTTTTTTTTTTTCTTTTCCTGGAACTGGTACAAAGTATTGGCCCTCAACATCTCATAGTGCTCAAGAGCTGCCTGAGGAAAGCAGCTGGAGTTTCACTAAATGCTGGTTTCTACTGGGAGTATTTGCTGGTGGCTGATTCTGGATAGATTTCGATCCATTTGGAGCCCAGCTCATAGCCTGCATCCCTGCAGATATTTTTAAGATACCCTGTGTGCATTGATCAGATCCCTGACAGATACTGGGGCTTGGTTTGTTTAGTTTTGTTTTTTGTTTTGCTTTGTTTTTAACTTGGGTGAGCCAGGAAATGACTGCACCTCTGGGAATCTGATCAAAGCAGGGATGATGCTGGCCTGTCTTTTAAAATGCAATCAGACAGTATGCCTGTCCTGTTTTAATCTCATTTTTCACAGGTAGATCACTACTTTAATGTATTTGAAAGAATTAGCCCTCCCTACTCAAGACATCACACCAGTGATTGCTCCACAATACCAGCCTTGCTCCACACCCACTGCTCTTGGGTTTGCCTGGTATTTTACTCCTTTCCTCAGAAAGAGGAGTTTCTGTGCCTGGCCCTCATTCCTGCTCATTGCACAAAGGGTTTCCCTAATTCATCCCTCTCTTCCATCTCCAGCCACATCAACCGGAAGACACAATATGAAAACCCAGTTCTTGAAGCGAAGAGGAAGAAGCAGCTCGAGCAGCAGCAACAGCCTCCAGAAGGTTGGCACCCTCGAGGATGTGGAGGGTGGGGTGTTCATTGGGGAATGTCCTCCCTGGACGTGTCAGTGTGTTTGTCCTTCCCTCCATGGCCTTAGTGTGTAAAGGCAGTGATGAGCATAGGCAAGGCTGTGTTTGTCCTTCACAGAGCAAATCTGAACTGTGTCGCTTCAACGTAGAAGGTTTCAATCTTGTTAAACAGGAGAGAGATTTTTCTTTGTATGGCCTTTGTTTCTGGAAAGTTTCTAGACTTCTCAGAGACAGCTAAAACACATTTTCCTCTTCAGTCTGCTCCATCAAGTTAGTCACCGTAGCTGGTGTTGTTCCAGTCTGCACTGGAATTCAGGCTGTCAGAGGGGATGAGGAGTGGGTACTTATATGCACTAGATAAACTCTTCATGAAAGACTCCTTAAACCAAGACCTCTGTGTGTTGTCAGGGTCTAAAATCTGAAATAATTTCATTATTTTGAAACACTTTTTAAAAATTACTTTCCTCCTTCCTGGCCCCTTTTTTTTCTTTCTTACTTTTTACATTTTTGTCTTCAAATGCAGCCCAACAGCAGTGAGGACGCTGTGGCATTTGGATTTATTCTTCTACTTAGATATCATCAGTGGCACAGGGAGTAGATTTCATTTAAATGTCAAGTCCACTTAGATGCAAATCACATTCCAAGTTTCAGTGTGAGATAGGATGTCCCAGCAGATGGATCAGTTGGGTATAGAGATCCTTCAGAACTGGTTTTTGGACATCCCACACATTTTATTCCCTCTGTCTGTGACTCTGTTTCCTCTTTTGCCATACTTTTCACTCTCCTCTGCTTGACCCCCACACTCCCTGTGTGTGCACATGCAGCAGCTCGTGGTGCTGTTGTGAAACCAGTAACATTTCCCTCTCTGCCCTCTCTAGAATGGACAGAAGAGTGTCCATCTCTCCCTCCACCTGCTGCTCCAAACCATGTTTCAAACAACCAAGAGGCAGTTCGGGAAGCACCAGTACAAGGTAACAGCCTTGTTAAACCAGTTGTAAAAGAGCAACAAGGTTTTTTCCCAGAGAATGAAATTCCCTCAGTCACCACAGTATTTCCATGACTGGTGACACACCAGGGCCTGTGCCTGCTTATCTGAATTCCCAGGTTTTGAGGCCAGTTGTTTCAAGACTATATTTGTTGCTGAATGCAAGAGATGAATGAGATTATGTGCATCAAAAAGAGGATTGTGACTATTCTCTGTGTAGCATTCCAAGTTTTCAAGCACAGTGGACTTACTCAGAAGTTGTACTTTTGTACAGGTACTTTGGGCTATTACAGCCTTATTTATTGTGTCAGTGGTCTGTGTAGCCAGTTACTGACAGACCAGTTGTTTGCCTTAAATAACTCACCAGACAGGACATGAATCATTCCTGAATTTGCAGCATGGGCTGAAACATTGTCAGGTCAGGGCACCAGCAAGGGTAGGGAGTTCCACTTATACCTGTGGCAGTAAAGTGCTCTCTGGTTACAAGTGGTTGTAAGTAAGCTTATTTTTGACTACATCTGAATTGCACAGCAAGTGAGTGGCATTACCCTGGTCTGCAGGAGCCAGAGCCTGTGGAAGGTGAGAGAGGGAATCTGGCTGGAATGCATCTTCCTGACAGAGTTGGGAGCAGCTGGGAAGTCCTCCTGTGGTCTCTGAAGGCAAACCTGACTGGAGTGCTGCTGTCTCAGGCAGCCTTTCCTGCTAGGAAGAGACAGGAAGTGCTCTCTGCAGCAGGTGGAAGCACATCAGCTTTTCCAAAACAGACGTGGAGTTTCACAGGACCCAAAGCCTCCAGCACAGTCCTAAGGGGTATTAGAGTACATTACAGTAATCCACCCTGGTAGCAAGGAAAGAACATGGGAGGTCTGAGGATGACACCCTGACCACCAGGCCCCTGAGTTCAGAGATGTCATCAGAGTGCCCCAGAAATGCTGATCTTCCTCCTGGAGGCATCTGTGAATGCCACCTTTTGCTTTTCCACAGTCAGGCTGAAGGAAGGGCTGCCCAAGCATCCACACGTGGCAAAAGGGGCCATCACACAGGTTGGGAACCTACTCAGCCCCCAAAATTGTGCAGTAGTGTTAAAGCAGAGCATTAACCTGTCTCAGCACCACTGTGAGTGACATGTCCTGGTACCTCCTGATGACTCCTTCCCTCTTTAATTCCTTCCTCTTCCTTTCTCAATGCTGCTCCTTCTTCTCTCCATCTGCAGCAGCTTTTTCTAGCTTCCATGCCCAGAGGTTTCCATCTCTTCCCCTGATGGGCAGAAGGAGCCCTCCCTGTGCCCTGGCAACACTCTCACAGCCTAGGTTTTGTAGATACACTAATTTGAAATGTGATACCCTCTTGAATGCTGTAGGTGGGATGCAGCCTGTGGTGCTGCTGTCCTGCTGCTGCTGCAGGGCAAGCTCAGCTTGTGTCTGTGGGCAGACACCAGCAAGCACTGCTTGTTCTGCTTGTCCTTTGAACCAGAAATGAGCCCTGTTGCACTCTGCCTCTCAGCTGTGTTTGTTACCTGAGACACTGGGTTGCACTTTGATAGTCAGGGCTTTTTTTGCAGGCTGGGGTCTGAGCAGACCATCTGCCCACAATGTGCAGGATTACCATGTTCCTCTGCCACCCTTCAAAGGCAGAAAACTACAAGTCCTCACACTGCCTCCTCATGAATAATCTTCAAATATACATTTTCCCTCCCAGTCAAAGGCTTACAAGTCTCAAATCCCCTGGCTCTCCCCTGAGGTCTCCTTTCTGAGCAGAGGCCCACAGCAGTGCTGCCGAGGTGTTTGAAAGTTTGCCAGCTCTGCTGGCTGTGATACCCACTGCTGATCCTGGAGCTGTCACCAGAGGGCTTAGTGGCACAGGCTAACCATTAAAAACAATTAAAAGTGCAAAGGTGTTTAGTGTTTGCACTGTGAAGTGCAGCAACTATGATCCTTTTCCTCTGCCTGTGCAACATGCTTTGCAAGGATGTGCTTTTGTCCATGGAGCACTTCTTTCCCTTTTAACTGTGCTCCCAGAGAGCATTCCCAGCCCTGCAGCACAACTGCTCTGGTCCTGGGCTGCTCTTTGATTCCTAGTCCACACCAGAAGGGTTTCATCCACAACAGGCAAGGAGCAGAAAGGGAAGAGAAAAGACTTCAAACAGTGTCTGAAGAACAACATCAGCGTCCTCCCCTTTTTCACCAGAGGAGGTCACAGGGTAGCAGCCATGGTGGGGCTGGGGGTTATGCTAAAGAGTATCAGTGTCTTGTCAGGACTCAGAAATTGCTTTTTGCTCAGTGGGTTAGAAGAAAGTCAAATGGTGAAAAACATAATGATGCTTCTTTTTTGCAGAAACTCTCACTGCAGACTCCTTCTGCAGGAGGCCCCCTAACCCTGCCCCATCCTTCCCAGGATGGATATAACCATCTCAGGGCAGAGATAAGACACGTATCTAGCCCAGTATTCCCAGCTTTAATGTATTCCATTCTTCAAAGCAGCATGTTTTCCCCTTTGTACCCTTGGGGCTTTGGTGCACACGACCACAGCTAACAAAGTGCCAGGGGTTTTGTTCACTCCTTTTACTGCATGCCTGGATCCAGGGAGACAGGTGGAGTGTGATGAGATGAGAGGGTGCAGGAGTGAAGTGCAGTCCCGTCCCTGCACATTGCTGTGTTGGTCCATGGACTCATTAGAATGGGGAGGAGCAGAGGAAGAAGAGATCAAACACTCTTGCCTGCCTGCTTATAGATTTTTTTCCCCAAACTTCCTACACAGGAAAACCTTTTTTTACACGAAACCCTTCTGAGTTGAAAGGGAAGTTCATTCATACCAAGCTAAGGAAAAGCAGCAGGGGGTTTGGCTTCACTGTCGTCGGAGGAGATGAGCCAGATGAATTCCTCCAAATCAAAAGTTTGGTGCTTGACGGTCCTGCAGCGTTGGATGGCAAAATGGAAACAGGTACTGGTGCTTTCTAACAAAATCATCCCTACCACTTTGGTTTGTGTTTTTGCAGATGGTTTGAAGTGCCATTCATAAAGGACTGTAATCTTCATGCCCTTGTTGGGGAAAGGCATTCAGCTTTCCTATCAGCGAGTGAGGAAGTGAGATATGGTTGAGGAATATATCCAGAATCTTGGGACGTGTGTTGGAATTCCATCTCAGTGTCAAAATACCCAGCTGGGACACTGCCAGCTCCTGCTCTCCCCACACTGATCTGAGGAGAGGAGCCAGCAGTTGTGGGCTCCACATCAGGCTATGGGTTCCTGTCCCGCACTGTGGCAATGGATGATGAATTTTTGTAGGGCTGCCACCACCATATGTCTCTGCCTGCTGCTTGCCCCTTTCCAAAGCTACTCCCAAGGAAAGTGCAGAGCAGTGGGCTGATCTGCATTTCCCTGTGTGAAGGCACCAAGGGCAAATCCATTTTGCCAGAGATCAGGTCCACCACAATTTATATTGAAATATGAAATATGGTTTAGTGGTGAACACAGTGGTGCTGGGTTAATAGTTTGACTCAACAATCTTGGATGTATTTTTCCACCTTGATTGTATGAAATCCTCTTAGGCTTCATCTGAGGTCACGTCTCCTCACTTTCAGTCAGAGCATCACAGCACTTAATATCCCTGTTTTGCACCCCAGTGTTAATAAAGTGACTCATAACTTAATCAATATCTGTATTTCAGGCTGAAATATGAGAAATGACATGTGGCACTCACTGTGTTTGAGCAGTTGGTATTTGAGAGCCTTCTGTTACAGCTCCCATGTGCTCTCAATTTTGTTTCTATCATATGTCAACATGTAACAGTGAGAGCTGGACTTCAAAATCACTGTGAAATGGGCCATATACCATCATTTAAATTCATTATTTTTTTTGTATGAGCCAATTCTATCTTCACTTTTGAAAACATTTATGTGCATAAAAGCTTTATGTTGTGAATCCACGCAGTTTTTGCTCGCCCAAGTGTCACCACTCCTTTTCCTTGTGCTGAAGTGCTGCTGTCGCCTGTGAGTGGCACCTGTGGATGCTGCAGATCTGCTCTCAGGCTCTAGTCCTCACCTTCCTGCAGTGCACAAAATGTATTTTCTTGGTCTCTCTGTCTGTGTCTGCTGCAGGGGACGTCATAGTCAGCGTGAACGATACCTGTGTGCTGGGGCACACTCACGCCCAAGTGGTGAAAATCTTCCAGTCCATCCCCATCGGTGCCAGCGTGGACCTGGAACTGTGCCGGGGCTACCCCCTGCCCTTTGACCCCGACGACCCCAACACGAGCCTGGTCACATCCGTGGCAATTTTGGACAAAGAGCCGATCATTGTGAACGGGCAGGAAAACTACGACTCCCCGGCGAGCCACAGTAGTAAAACAGGGAAAGTAAATGGCACAAAGGAGGCGAGACCCAGCAGCCCGGCTGAGGTCTCCTCCAATGGACCCCATGGTTATCCCAATGACACGGTGTCCTTGGCATCCTCGATAGCAACACAGCCTGAACTGATAACTGTGCACATAGTGAAAGGGCCCATGGGCTTTGGGTTTACTATAGCAGACAGTCCCGGTGGGGGCGGCCAAAGAGTGAAACAAATTGTGGACAGCCCTCGGTGCCGCGGCCTGAAGGAGGGCGACCTCATAGTCGAAGTCAACAAGAAGAATGTGCAGAGCCTCACTCACAACCAGGTGGTGGATATGCTGATTGAATGTCCCAAGGGAAGCGAAGTCACGTTGCTGGTGCAGCGAGGAGGTAAGTCTGCAAAACACCTCTCCTTGAAATTAAAAAAAAGGAGAAAAAATGCATGTCACGAAAGATCTGCTCTCCTAAGCTTCTCTGTAGAAATGTTTTTTTTTCCTGAGGTGTAGGAACTGCCCCAAGTTGGCAGTTGTCAGGTCACATAGATGGTTAAAATTATTTGTTGTGTGTGGCTGCACTGTGGGGGATGTGTGCACTGTGCTCAGGTTCCCATGTGCACACAAAGCTGGTAAGGGGCAGGAGGGTGCTGTGGTTACACGTGTGGTTACACCTTTGCTTACATAACAAAACCTGGTCTCATGCTTGGAAAACTTGAATGTTTTAAATAGAACATGGACATTCCTTGAGCTATTCTGAGATATGGAGAAGGCTGGAATATGTTCTGTAATTTGCAGTGTTCAAAATCAGATGCTTAATGACTCCTCATTGGGGAAGGATTATACCTGGGATACATTTGGGAGCATAGAAGAGAATTTAAATTTCTCCAGGTTGTAAGCAATTCCCATGTGCTTTCTGCACATTTGTTTGCTGTGCCATTGGGAGCCGAGCTCATTTTTGGTAGCATTGCTGAGACCACCAGCAGATAGAAAACCCATCCCACATGGAGCATGGTTCGCAAGTAACCTGTCAGTGGTCAGTGCATCCACAGGAAGGCTTTCCCTGCACACAGTATGTGTAAAGTAACCTCAGGTAGTGCCCCTTCAGCCTGTGGATTAAGATTACTGGGATAGGGTCAAGCTCACAGGCAAAGTCCAGGTCAGCTGTTGAGTGCAAACTCAAGAGTAGAGGGCTCAGCTCTCCCTCCCTCCCTGGCACTGGCAGTGGGGCTCTCCAAGGGACAAAGACCTGTCTGTTGCCCTGATCTTTGAAAGTTTTTCTTACCCTTCTGATGTTTTACATTCTTGTAGCAGAGTTCTCACATACTTTCATGTAAACGATTGTTTTGCATTCCTTTCTAGAGGAGAAGAGAATTGATAGACTGTTAGTTTGACCAGTGTGGTTGGAGAGGTGGCAACTTCACCCTCCAATCCCTGGTCCCCTTTGGAATGGTATATATATTGAGGTCACACAATAAACTTCCTCTTTTCCTCCTTTCTTTGCGAGGAGAGTCATAGTGAGTGCATGTGTTAATTTCGTGTGTTAAATGTGTTAAAATAGTGTGACACCTGTCCCCTCTGTGCCCTGTCCCATGCAGGTTTTTATGGACAGCACACACATGGGTGCCCAGTGGGTGACAGGAATGACCTTGGTGCAGAGGCAGAGCTAAAGGGACGAGTAGGTGCTGAGCACAGCCCCCAGCCAGCCCTGCAGGGAGTGTGTGCTATGAAAGTACTTTCCTGATGACTTTATTCTAAAGTGTTTTGATTGTAGTAAACACTAAAAGCCAGTCCATTTTAACGAGGGACAAGTTGTTTCCTGAATTCACAAGTCTGATTTGTTGTTTTCCAAGACCTACTTCAAGGCATTGAATACATTGATTCTGCAATTAACAGCAGCTCTGGAGAAAGCACTGCCTTTCCAATACCCTTTTCTTTCCAAGTGCATACTGTGTTTTTGTATTTTGATAATAAATTAGAAAGTAGAGAACAGAATATATAAAGAATTCTCCAATTTTCAAAGTGTGAGTTCCTTAAAGACTTTCAGTACTAGAGATTTAAAAAATGCACTTCATTCTCATGATTAATATATGTATTATGGAGAAAATATGGTTGGAAGAAAAATAGCAGCTATTATTAATCCTCCTGGAGAGTGCGTATATATCTGGTAACACCATATATTAATTATTTGAATTGTGCCTGACATTTAATAATCCTCCTAAAGCCTTGAAGGCATAATGAAAAGTTTTGATGAGGAAATAAAAGCCTAGTTTTAATAAAATAGTAAATAGTTCCCTGGTAATCTTGTTGAATTTTTTTTTTTTTTTAATTTAATCAAGATACTAACCACATTTGCTATCACCTTCTTGGATAAGGTACCATGTCAGTCTCCTTGAACTGCCTCCCTCCCTCCCTCAAGGTCCTCACATTTCCATCTCAGCACAGAGCATTTGCAGTTTTGAATTTCACGCTCTTGTGGTACAGAACTGGGAGATCCTGGCGGCCTTGGTCCACAGTTAATCATTGAAACGAGGTTTGCCTCACATCCAGGGGAAAGCTGGACCAAAAGGCACTCAAGCTATGGCAGAGAGGCCAGGCAAAATGTGCACAGGAGTAGCCTCAGAACCAAAACCAGTCAGGTTTAAGTTTTCTGAGGTGATGCTGGGGGATGAGAGTCTGGACGTGCCCCAGCCATGTGCACTCACAGCACAGAAATCCAGCCGTGTCCTGGGCTGCAGCCAAAGCACCGTGGGCAGCAGCTGAGGGGGGGACTCTGCCCCTCTGCTCCACCTTTGTGACACCCCACCTGGAGCACTGCACCCAGCTCGGGGGCCCCAGCATTGGAACCACATGGACCTGTGGGAGCAAGTCCAGAGGAGCCCACCAAGCTGATCAGAGGGATGAGGATATGGGTAGCTCTGCTAGGAGCACAGGCTGAGAGGGGGCTTTGCTCAACGTGGAAAGAGAAAGCTTCAGGAAAACCTTATAGAACCTTCCAGTACATAAGGGGGCCTACAAGATTGCTGGAGAATGACTTTTCAGAAGAACATGTAGAGACAGGACAGGGGGAATAGCTTTAAACTGAGTAGGTAGGTTTAAATTGGAATTGGGAAGAAGGTGTTTCCTGTGAGGGTGGTAAAGCCCTGGCACAGGCTGGCCAGGGAATCTGTGGCTGCTCCATCCCTGGAAGTGTCCAAGGCCAGGCTGGATGGGGTTTGGAGCAATGTGGGATAGTGGAAGGTGTCCTGTGCCCAGCAGGGCAGCTGGAACTAGGTGATCTTTAAGGTCCTTTACAACCTAAACTATTTAAAAATACAAAAGGAACTGGCTAAGATCCACCTGGCACTCAGTGCTGCAGCACTTGGGTCCCTTCCCCTGTAACTTCACCTCGTGTTACCCCTGCCAGGTCTCTCCTCAGCAGCACCATCCCCAGACAAGGTGCCGCTATTTATTTTGGTCCCATTGCAGAAATGTATTTGGCTCGGGTGTCTGATAAGCTCCTTCAGGGCTTTTGAAGCTGTTCTTCAGCTTCCCTGTCACTTGTCCTTTCCTCCTCCTCCCTCTGGTGTCCAGTGAGGAAAGTGCTCAGATGCTGTCAGCATTCTTCCTTCAGCCCAGCACTTGCATTCAGTCCTGCTGTGCAGGAAGCATCCCTGCAACACTAAGGCTTGTATTCAAGAGCTGTCGAAAGGATTTTCAGAAGTGATTACTAATCAAGCAGAAAAATATCAGAAAGAGATGTGCAATATACAGGAAGAGCTCTGCCTGCTCCAAGCTGCTGATGCACTCCCAGCAAGGAGGTTTAATTGTTAAAATGCAAACCCAGAGCTGCAGAGAAGAGCCTGTAAAATATTTACTGTGAACTGTGTTCAGCTGAAGCGCTGGCTTATGGGAGAGGGCAAATCCTGCTGCTGCCTCTGAGTGAGGAACACACTCAGGGTGAATTCAGGAGGGATGAAGCCGAAATAGCCCCCTCTGTGTGCTCATGTGTCATCTAAAATCGTTTGCAGGATTGGGGCAGCGGGGTAAATACTTCAATACAAAGTCAGATCACTGAGAATGTGCTTTCCAGAGGCCTCATAGAAAACTTACCTTGTCTATGTTGTAGTTTAATTTTTTATTTTCTTCTCCATCCTCCCCTCTATAGGATTAATCATATTGCTGTTGTTTTCCTGTTTCACCTATATGTGGATAAAACTGGATAAAACTCACTGATCTTGAGGGGTTCAGAAAGAGTTCAGCCCCCCAGGGTGCAGAGGGTTGATTGGGCTGATTGGCAAAGCTGCTTTTGCAAAATAAAGGGACAGAGGGGACAAAATAATTATTGTCTCTATTAGGCAGGAGAGATAGAAGGTACTTAAATGAAGGAGTTGGCTGAACAACTGCGTGTTGTTTGGCTGTGAGTAATTTAAACTGGAAATGAGAAGAGAGAGCCAAGCCATTAGAGCCTGTAAGTCAAACTGGAGGAGGCATGAAGGCTTTACTGCCTGAAGGTGAAGCTCAGCACGTTTGAAGGGGACAGGACATGGTGCCTGCAACAGCAGAGGAGATGCTTGATGACCCAGTCAGGACCATTTGAGAGTTCTGCACCTGAAAGTAAACCAGTGCTGCTGCTACGAAAGGCAGAATTAAGCATATGTTTTTGTCCCTGCGCTGGAAATTGTGATTACATACTTTGGTTATTTTAAAGAACTATTGTTAATGCGGCCACACAAGGTACAACTTAATTTTGAATGTTTGTAGCTGAAAAGGTTCTTTTAACCTTGTACCTACCAAGTACATAAAGTGCTTTCCACACACACACACACACAAAAAAAGAAAAAAAAAAAAAAAAAGAAAAAAAAAAAAAAAGATAAATTAAGAAGCAAAGAAAAAAGGTAATATTATTTGGTACTTGAAATCCATTAGTCATTGAAGCCTTGCCTATGCACTGTAATCAACTGAAATAAGCAATTCTCAAATACCTCTCCATTCTGCACAAATGATTCATAATAAAAGAAACATTTTGTCAGAATAATTTCCCTGCTTCCCAAGGGACTTTTATTCTAGAAGTTGTGTCTGTGTTGGGACAGGTGGGGGGCTGTGTCAGAACAAGTTATTCTGCAAAACTACTGTGCTGTATTTTTTGGAATCACTAAGATTTAATATTTGTTTCAGTGAAAACTTCCACGTATTTTATATTTTGTGAATTGCCTCTGATTAAAGAGGACTATTTTTTCCTTTTGTTCCTGGGTTTTTTTTAGGTCAGTCTTCAGGTTAACCAAAATACATGTGTTTAGTTTGTGTTCAGTTATAAGAATTACACTGAGCAGTGTTCATGCAGGTTTGAATGGGCAATTTACCTTCAAAGCCCTCACAGTTAGTGCTTAGTTGCATCTTTATTTACTGGAAGGTCAAAAATAGCATAAACCTTGAGCCTGATCTGCCTAATCCCCTGGAAGATGTGCTCCCACTTTGCTCCAGATCAAAGTAAAGGCACACAGGTGAAATGTCACTCACATGTCATGTGTCAATCAGTGCCATTTCTAATTGCTTTCCCCAGTGCCAAACTCCCATTAAACTGGGGAATGGGGATGCATCTGAATAAAATGTATTTGCTAGATAGATATATAGATACACACAAGAGTGTCAAAACTAAATGTGTTTTACTGGAGGAAGAATCAGTGCAACATCTACTTGTCTAAATACCCATCAGTGGGTACCTGAGTCTCACCTCCATGTAAAAGTCCAGAGTAAATTCCCTATTAATGGTACAATGGAATGAAAGGTGCTTGTGGGAAGCAGTGAGGTTGGTGGAAACAGGGAGAGGTCTGTTCCAATAGTTCTGCTCACTTGGTCCTCACGTCAGTAGGTTTAAGTTCCTTGTGACATATGTAACCACAAGAAAAATTTGCAGCAATGGAAAAAAATTACAGAGGTCTAAATCAATAAATGAATCAAGTCTTCTTATTTACATTGACCTTCACTTGCTGGATTTCCCACCTGGAAATGAAGTTGTTCTCTTCCTTTCTTTAGCTTCAACTGGATCTTTGAGTGGTAAGAGCAATTAAAAAAAAAAGAAAAAAAAAAGAAGGGGTGGAATTAGAGCTCCTTTTCATTTGCTATCCCTAATGATGTAAAACCATGGTATAATTAGAGCTGCAATCAGCTATTCAGTACAGGCTTGAACTCTTTTGAACAAGCCACTCACTTCTGTTTACCCTTTAGGCTTGCAGTGAAGAGTGACTTGAAAGTCATGCCACTTAAACATTGAGCTGCCAGAAAATTTTAAACTGTCTTAGCAGCTGCTGAATTAGAGAGAAAGTGAGTCCAAAGTGCATTTGGGACAAAAATCACAACCTGGGAGTCATCCGATGGTTACCACAGAGCACGTTTGCCAGTGCCAAAGCTTGTGGAATGGGAAGAAAAGTTCACCATTTCCAGCAGTGTTTTCAGCTCCAGTGCAGAGGGACCAGAGCTTTATACAGAGGTCTTTGTGCTGTGTTTGTATCTTGGAACTCCCTGGACCTCATCTGGCTGAGCACAGAGCTGCTGGTGCCAGCATTGTTCGTGTGCCACTGTTAGGGTCGGTTCTCTTGTGGCAGCTCCTGGCCTGGACCCCAAGAACAGGGGCAGATCTACTTCCTTTCTGCCCTCTGGTGTGCTCAGTGGAATTCCAAGCTTTTTAAAAACACCTTTTCAAATCACCTCTTTTTTCTTTATCTTACCTTCTGTCCATCACCACCAGCAACCAAAGCTCTCGGTACCTTCTACTCAGGTGTCTTCCACCAAACCTGATTGTTGAATCTTTCAATTTGTCACTCAGTAGAAGTTGTTTTGAGCTGTGTGCTGAAAAAAATACCTGTTACTGTAGTACAAATAACACCACCCAGACTTATAGGTGCCCCTCACTGGTTAGTAAATCATACTTAGGAAATCAGAATTGTAGTATGCTTAAAAAAATATATGTCCATGTGTAAGGCCAGGATTTATTTTTCAAGTTCATTACTTTGTAATTCCAGGGTCATTACTTTGTAATTCCAGAGTTATGGATTTCCTGGTTAAACTTGGAATATCATTTGGCATTTTAAAAATCTATCTTCAATTGTTTCCTCTTGTTTATTCTTGTTAGTTTCCTTTAAAGAGCTTTGCCTGGAAAGAAGGGAATCAGACTAGTGAAGCTGGTTTACAAGCTGTGTTAGAGATGAGATATTTTAAAAAGTTTTGTATTGTGCCTTTTTGGCCATTTTCTGAAAACAGACAATCCTGGTAGAAAGGCATTGTTGAAATTTAGGCTCAGGGAAGGAGCAGGACTGAGGGAACTTTTAGTTGGGAGTAGCTGAATCTTTTTTTTTTCCAAACCACCAAGTCACCTTTGTTATTCTCTTCTCTCTGTTGACTGGAACTATATTTTAAGGCCAGAAGAAGCTGTTGAGATTTTGAAATTTAAAGCAGGTTTGATGTAACATTTTTTATTCTCTCACAGCTGTATTTTGATTAGGCACTACTTTATCAAGGAGCAGATAGGAAAACCAGTTGAAGTTGGGAAAAGATGGAATAAAAGAAATGTTACAAGTTTAGGTATTCTTCTTAAGAAGACTGAAGTTCATACCCCTCATTAGAATTGCTTATGTGCATGTGTTTCAATCCAGTGTGTGAGTTAATTTTCCTGCAGCAGCTCCAGAGTGTTAGATACGCCTTTGTGGGACAATGCTGTGTATTGTTATGCAGCACCATACACTGATCACTGTAATTGGTTTTGTAAAGCAAGCGAGCAGAAACTTGTTTTCTCTTTGTGATAAAAATAAGCCGAACTTAACATTTAAAATCAGGTCGTCTTATAAATAATGTAATATGTTGGGATTACTCGATGTTTTTTCTCCTTCAAAGTGCTTTACAGGTGTTAATCTTAGTGTCATTAGTCGTTTGGGTTTGATGATCTGAATTTCTGAGATTTTGGGATGACTTTGCTTACCAAAAACGCAAAGGGGGAGGTTTTTGGTGGTGCTCAAGTGCATGGCAAAGCTCCCACTAGACTCCAGGAGGCAGCAGGGTTTCACCCAGGTTTTTCACGCCTATAGATGCTACAGCCACTAAGGGTAATTGTTGGTAGCTTGCTCAGACACCAAATAGTTAAATGTATGTTTCTAATGTTCATATAAAAAATGCATTTGCAGGAATTAATGAATTAACGTTGCTAGGTCCTGCTGGAGTTTTTCTGTACAAGGATCCAGTTGAAATAGTAATTGCCGAACCCAAATATCAAAGAGCCCACGTGTGCAAAAATCCTGTCTTAAGCTCCCAAAATTCCAGATATAAAAATAATACAATCAGAGTTTTTGTTTGTTTTTTGTTTTGTTTTTTTTTAATTTCAAGCTTCCAGTATTCATAGCCTTTGCTAAACCATGGGAGGCCAAGGAACTCCAAACGAAGCACATTGTCCTATGAACACTTGATTCCGAAACAAACAGCTTTGTAATATTACAGTTCTGATAATGAAGGAGACTCAGCATTGCTGGGGTATGAACATTTTTATTGCCTGCAGAATTTCCAGCTATTGCTGGGGTGATACATGCTGACACTAATCTGTTAGGCATTCGAGGCCCTAGTGTTCTCCCCTCAGCTACCCTTCATTAACTCCATTTGCACTTATTCTCTCCTAGAAATGAGTAAGCAAATGTAGAGATGCCTTTGAAATCTGCTTTTTGGGTCAGCATCAGCTTTACATGAGCTACCCTGCATTTTTGTGGCAGCATGGCCTATCTATGCTATAGCTTGTGTCCCCCAGATATTTGTGTCATCTGAGCTCCACAGTTGCTTGGAAGTGTAAAATAGGATAGAACAGTTGCTGATTCATTATTTGACTTTTTCATTTATTTAAAGGGTTGATAAAATCTTCAAAAGTTTTTTGCTATTTCATGAAGCATGCTTTAAGGCCAGGTAGAAACCTGTCCTTCAATTTCCAAGGAGATGAACAATTAACATGTTTGGAATAGGGAAATAATGTCAGTTTTCTGTAGTCCTGCGTGCTGACAGCACAATAGTGGTGGTGTGCACATTACACGCATGGCTGCCTTTCTGTGGCAGGGAATCTGGATCTGCTTTAGCATCAGTAAGAAAACCAAAGCATTTGCTGAATGCTGGAAGAAAAAAACATGGCTGAAATCTCCTCATCAGGATGTTTCATTGCCTGAACCATCCTATCTTGCAGAAAGCAGTAGGCTCTGGGAGGAGAACAAAATAGGAGGCTGCTTATCAAATGAAAGATGAGTGCTCTGAAACTCTTCCTAAAGGATTTTTGTTTTTCCTCCTTAGCCTGAGGTTTTGAAAGTTCATGCTTTTTTTTTTTCACCTTACATTGATTTGGTTTTGGTATTAAATGCTGAAGTGGTGTAAGTGGAGCAACTTAAACCCACACAGTGTTGTTTTATATCAAATGTGATGTGATGTAACACAAGGTGGCACAGCAGAACCTAATACTGTGCATTAGATAAGGCAGATTTAGCTGGAGATGTGCCTCCCACATCTTCATCGGGATTTGCATCGGCAGGAAATGGAGCAGACTTGGAGGTGTGCAGCAAGGAGGGGTTCGTTCCACTCAGCTTTTCCTCCTACCCTTACATACTGCCTGGGTGACATTTTGGTGTGCAAGTAAATAATGAGTTTTTATCAGTCACACTGCAGGTAGGTGCAGTAGCTGCTGCTACTTGATTTGGCATTATAATAACCAGCCATAACAGAAGTAATGAGGTGTCAGAAATCCAAGAAAGGTCTTTGTTTATCACTGTAATTAAGTACATTTGGAGAGTCATTAAAAGCAATAGCAGGTGGGGAAAACTGAGGAAGAGGGATGACTTTGTAATGGACTAGTCAATGGTTTTGTTCTGAAATGGATTGCTTTTAAATATCTGTCTGCATGTCTCTTAAGTCTCTCTATTCTGAATTTATTTTCCCATTCTGCACTGGGATTTTATGCTATTTCATTTTAATGTTTATTTTTGTCTCAGATTTATTTTTGTGATGGTGATAGTAATTAGATTATACCAGCTTTAAGACTCAGTTAACCTGTGCCTCTTGTGCCAGAAGACCTGCAGTGCACCATAAGTTGGGCTTAAGAACTTGGCAGGGCTTGTTGGCCAGACAGACTTGGTAGAGGAAGCTGAGCTTCAGGGAGGTGACACAGCTGGCTGAGGATGCTGGGACAGGTCAGGACCCTGTGGCTGGCAGCACATGAAGGTGATGTTGGTGGGGATGTGCAGGTAAATATCAGTCCTCAAAACTTTTCTTTCCATCCTTTAGGATTAGTTTCTGAGATGTACAGGTTACATCCTTGAAAGTAGATCAAGTTACTGATCTATTTGAATAGAAAACTATTTTCAAACTAATAAAGTTACATTTTGTGAAAACATCCATAAAGCCATTTGTTCTCTAGTAGGGCTTTTTACTTGCCCTGTGTGTATGTGCCTCCCCAGGTCTGAATCTGCCTGAGCATTCTGTAAATGCTAGCTCATTATTAAGGGATGTTCTGTACTAACAGCAACATCCAACTAATGCCAGGAGCCTCTGTGCAGGCTGCTCTCCAGGTATGAAACATGAGAATCTGCCATAAGCCACCCAGTTTGAGCACATGGATTTACACCTTGTAGCAGTGCTGTGGAAGGTCTGAAGACAAGCACCCTCACTGAGCAGGATAAATAAAGATGTGACTGTAGCAAAATATGGTTTCTCCTCTCCAGTGTCCTCTATCCTGAGCTTGGAGTGGCAGTGGGGTTGGCCTGAAGGTGCTGCTGCCCTTCAGCACCTCCGTGGTCATGTCCTGGGACAGGCACCTGGGCAGAGGAGCCATGGGACTGAGCATCTTCAAAACTGCAGCATACCCCAAAAATGGTGAGGGAGCTTCCAGAAATAAAGCTTGTAAGTCATGGATTTTGTGGGCTTCTGGAAAAGGATAGGTACTCTCATGGATAGCCACACATATATGCCTATGTATATGAAAAAGAGATGCATAATACTGTATGTACACACCCCCTTATCTGTGTAAGAAGAACATGGGGGTCTGTAATTACTTTCCAATTCTAGTGTTTGGCTTCTGAAATTTGTGAGATTTCAGAAATTTAATGTCTATGTACATATTTGTTTAAATATCAACAAAGGTTTTCATCTAAGCATATGACTCTGACAGCTTGAGCTTTATGATAAGCACTTCATTTAATGAGCTTCAAAATAAAAATAAAAGAACTGCTGACATGCTTTCAACTACAGGCTAGATGGGTAATTGTCACACTAATTCTCAATCTATTTTCTTACTGTCTCGGAATTATCTTATATATATATATGCTATTGCATAGTAAAATTTATATTTTCATAGTAATTAAATGGCATTTTATTAGCCTATGTCTTTTTTTGCTGCTTCTAAAAACAATTCCCATTTGAGATGCTAAAAATATGACTGAGGCTTCAATGGCGAGGAATTGTTCAGCATCCCAACCAAAAATGAGTATTTGAGGCTAATAAAATTTAGCATCTTTAGAGCATCTAGAACTGAAATTCTTCTTAATGGCAGTAATGTTCTATGCCTCATTATGCTTTTCGTCAGTGACAGTGGGTTAATAATGCCCAAGATGATCTCTTCAAAGCATTGCTTTCTTGGCATCAGCATTAGAAATGTAGCATTTTTCACTGCATTTGGTAGTTACCAAACTTGATTTATGGCAGGGCTATATTACTGCAGTGTAAATTATTCTCTTGCTTAAAGCTTGTATTGCATAGCTAATTTTTTTTGCTAGTGCAGTGTCACTCTTGTTATGCAAATCATGATGACGAGCAGAAAGGTTTGGCAGGGGCAGGAGGGGATTTCTTCTTGATTTTTTCTTTCTTCTCCCTATGCCTGCACAGACTTGCCTCTCTTGCTGCTGATTGTTCTGGCCTGGAAAAGATGAACTTCCATCTACTCTTTTAAATAGTATTTGTCCTTTATTAGAAATTCTTTGGCAGTGGGTCATAGAGAATCAAGGGGATTGCTTTGTCACCACCAATCTCCTGTCCCCTGCTGCCCAGCAGCACTAATGGCCATTAGCGTTAATTATTTAAAGTTTCTTGTTTTGCACACAGAAAGCAGCGATCAATGTTCAATGCCAGGTACTGGTTGTGCACTCCCTGACACCAGTACTTTACCTAAACCTCATCTTTTTCAAAGATGAAAGTGTCTGTTTTCTTTGATACAGCCTTTGGTTTTTATTCAGCACAGTGTAAGTGCTATTTAGAAAGCACGAAGGTTTTATTTTTTTTTCCAGGCAGGAACATTTTCTCTGTAAATGTTAACCTTGGGACACAGTCCGAAATCTTTATTTTCTTGTGTTTTTCTTCGTCTCCAATTAATTTTCAGCACTGGCGTATTCTGGACTGCAGGAGACAGAAGGGCAAAACCTTTCCTCTTAGACTCACTTATGGCTTATTTTGCTCTTGGATGTAGATGGTCCACAAGCTGTCCAGGTTAGAAGAGATAAGGATAAGAGAAGTGAAGATCTAGAAACAGCTGTTCCACTCTTCCATGTGCAAAACCACCCCAAAACTGAAAAATGTTGAGCAGACATTGTAAGCCATACATAAGATGATAGTCAGGCCTCCAGACTGGCTCCTAGCAATTCCAGGAGCCTTTGTCCTATGGGTGGGTTGTGCAAATTACTGAATTGTTCCAACTTCAGTTGAAATCCCATTGGAATACATGATTTGTGTGTGGGTATGTGGTGAAAAGCACAGTATTCACAGCAGCTGGTCTCCCATGTGTCCGAGCTGTTGGGATGGCCTGACTGCATGGCTCCTAGAGATCAGTCTTCCTTAGGAGTTACTTTAGATCATTTTGACCCACCACCACTAAAACATAGGGCTATGGAGCAGGGCATGCTGTGCCTGCTGTCCATTTGGGTAATTTTGGGGCATTCGTGGCTTTCTGAGCTCTCACCAGAACCTGGCCCAGGCTGTGGTGTGGGTTTCTAGTCATACATTGCTTTTTGTGTATATGCTCAGTAAAGCAGATTTTGCCATGTTTCATAGTCTTCCCATGTTACTTAGGTTGCATAAAGACAAAGAAGTTGAGGAAAAAAATGTTCCTTTAAAAATTGCATATTAGAAACAGCAACACTTGGGGTCAAGTTTTGTCCCATGTGTTCTTCCATGAACTCATCATAAATAGGGTTAGCAACTTTACAGCTTCCAGAAGTTTCACCACTCAAGACAGCACAGTTAACACAAACAATATGAAATAAGCTGAATTATGGATTTAATTCATGGGTCAGATCACTCACAACATAACACAGTGTCATGCAATAGAAGTACAGCTCTTCATGGGTAGTGGCATTAAGAGTGCTGAAGTCATGCTACAAAACTTGCTAAATGATTTGCATTTTTTCTCCTATGTTACAAAATGTATTTGAGCAGATGGATGCAGCCAGCTGTACACAGAGCTTTAGGGAGTACTGGGGAGAAAAGGGAGAGGGTTTTGTTAAGATAAATGTAATAATCTCTGTGATAATTAGTTTAATTTAGATCCCTGCATCTGACTCATTTTTGACTAACCTTGTATGAAGTCTTTCTTGCTTTGCTCATGGGTCTGTGAATTTAGTTTGATTACAATCCCTTTTTTTTGTTCTTGTGGATTGCTCACTGATCACTGATATTTTTCATTAAGCAGTTGCTTTATTACATTGTTATTTAGAGGGAAGTAATTTGTGTTTTCTAATTAATTTAATTCCAGGCACATTTAGTAAGTAGCTACAATGAGCCCATTCAAGGGGTTTTAGGTCATATTGACATTGTTTGCCAGATGTGCTCATTTGTTTTAAAACACTGTTAACTCTGTGGTGACAACAGCCCTGTGTGATTGCTTGACTCTTCTCTAATCTGCATCTCCATCACCCCCCACAATTAGAAGATGCATTTCAGGTACTAGTGAGAGATGCCCACAGGCATCAAATCACAGGGAAATTATATTGCAACGTCACTATAAACTATTAGTATTCTATTAATGGGCTTGAGGGCATAGCAGGGACAAGCCTTCTGGCTTCTCCCAGCCAGGGATGTGAAACCATTTATACAACCACCAAAAAACTGGCTACTGCCAAAAAGCTGCAGAGTGGGTGTTCAGTCTATGCTTGGCCCATTTACCTCTGAAAAAGTTGCAGTGAGGCCTCAGGAGAGAAAGGGGCAGCCAGGCAAGCAAGGCGTGGCGTGAGCAGTGATGGGACATGTTAATGGAATCCTAGGGCCAGTGTTGTAATTCACAGCTGTCACTATCCCAGATTCGTGGGCTTGGGAAGGGTTTTCACCAGAAACTTTATGGAAAAGCTCAGCATTTCCTTGCTAGTGGAGCTCCCAGGATTTGAGGGCTGTTCAAGCACTTGATGTTCATCACTGTTAAATACTGTATCCATTCCATCATCTGAGTGTGAAAACGCCCCATTATAGTTATCATTTGCTCATTTGGCCTGCTGTGCCAGGAACTGGAGTTCTAAAATGAGACCCTAATTAGATGAATAAATAATATTTTCACAGGAACATGTACAGGCAGGTTATTCCCCTGAGTATAGCTTGTCCCATGAAAAACTACCAGCATTTGTTAACGCGTTCTGCAGTCACTTATTTTGGTAAGAAGTAAATTATTACTTGTTCTGCAGCAAAGTCTGGCCAGAGCAGCAACACTGTAAGATTCATTGGCCTCTGAAGGACCCACCAAACAATAGCCTTGATATGTTTTCTGTTATTTTTCAACTGTTTTCCATCTCTTCGGTGTTGGAACAGCTGACATTAATGACAAACTTTGAAGGAAAGGTTTGTTCAGTAGTTCATACTTACTAAATTTTAACATTTAATGCTTATGATGCAATAGACTGAATTCTGATACAGTTTGACCCAGCAGCTCACCTGCATTTCCACTTTTTCTTTTTTTTTTTTTTTTTTTTAACAGGGAACATTTAAAATGTTGTTAAATCTTTTCTGTCTCATGCTGGCCTGTTAAGGGTGTGTGTGTGTGTCCATGGAGATGTGTTCTGTATATTGATTTAAGGGGAAAGCTCATCTCTTGGAGCGGGAGAGTAAACGTGTGTGCATGCATGTGGAAGGAGGGAGAGAGAGAGAGAGAGAGAGGAGAATCTCTTATCTGTGTGTTTATCTCTGTGATAAATGATGCCTGTTAAAAATGTGACTCGCCACAAACGTTATGAGTGTTTTCCTCTTTAAGGGTATTATACAAACACAGTCCCTGTCAGCAGAAATGAAGCTGCAGTCTTGATTGTTTAGTTCAAACAGTTTGATGTTTCATTGTCCCTCAATCAATCAGTGCCTGGAGGGCTATCAGCTATTGGATGGGAATGAATCAGAGTGACATGCAGAGCACAGATATTCCTCAAAAGCCTGAAAATTTTTCATCTAAAATACTCATTACGGTATGCATCCCAGTCTGAGAGCAGCAGCAAAGTGAACTCTGATTATCATTTTTAATTGTGGATCTTCTCTATTCAGTGCTAACATCTCCCAAATTACCTTAAAATAAGCATCTTCCTAGACAGATTTGTAATTCTCTTGCATCGCTTATTTTATTCTCTGTGTAAAAGTTAGATGAGGGCACGGGGTTTAGAATAAACAAAATGCATAAAGTAGAAAACGTAATGCGGCATAAATACCACATAAATCACATCCTAAAGACAAAAGCAGATTTCAAACATCTGAATTACTGAGCACTTAATGTGGGGTGTAATCTGTTTTGGTTTATGTTTGTTTCTGGAGCATTACGCAGAGAAAAATACGGGGGGTTTCCTCTCTCTTCCAACAGCAGGGGGAAAAGGGAGGTCTTGACCCCAGAAAAGAGCTTTTCCTGCATTGTACGTAAATCCCCAGACAAGTGTCTCCTGTGCTGCTGGCAACTGGGCTCTATGCACGAGTAGTTGATTGAAATCTCACTTGAGTTCTCTTGCTCATCACCGACTGAGTAAGAGGCTGCTTCAAAATGCAAAATTATCCTTGAAAAAAACCTTCCCGGGTGCCCTCCCAGTTGTTTGTTCCTTTACATCACCTGCAATCTGTGTAAGCCCCCCTTCTCCAAGCTCCCTAGCATCGCCCCCCCCAGGGGTCAGGGCACTGGTAGTGCTGTTCTCAAGCCACAGCTCTCTGAAATTGTACCCAACAGATGAAATCTCAGGCTTCAAAGATTTACACTTAGGATGGACAGGAAGGAAAACGTGTGTTTTTTTCAGTAACATTGATAATTTTAGGGGAGAAAAGCTTATTCTTCTTCATGCTTTTGTTTTCCTTTGCCCAGCCCACACCTCAAGCCCGACGCACATTTCCCGTTCAAAAAAATCCATTTCTAGGGAAACACTTTTTTAAAAAATCAACCTGTTTCCCCTGCGCCGCTGCGATTGGTCTGACCAAAAGCGCGGAGCCGATCGCGTCAAAGGGAAAAGAGCCTCGGCTTAATTGTGAGCTAAAGTCTGCTGTAATCCAGGGGAGCATTTGAGATTCTGCCCAGGCAGGCGCTGAGGGCTGTGGGTTTCTCTCGCAGCTCCTGCTGCAGCACAAGTCAGCATAGCTAATGCAGAGAGAGCTCTGCCCCCGCTGCCTGTGCCCCGGCTCTCGCTCGCTCTGCCTCTCGCAGGGCTGTGATGCGATATGAGCACACTGCCAACTCCGATGCCAGAGCGAAAGCTGACATAACTCTGCAGATGGCTACCTTCGGATGATACACCTAGGGGGCTTTTTCTTTAAGGGAAGGTAACGCTTCATGCTAATGTTTATTTTTCCCTTGTTGCCATTTTTCAGGACTGCCAGTCCCAAAGAAGAGCCCAAAGTCGGTAAGCACTTTTCAGCTACTATTTCTGTCTGCTATTTTCTTCTATTTCTATGTTTGTCTGCTTGGAAGGAAAAAAGCATGAGTTTGGCTTGTTTGCTTTCTGGGTCTCGATTGTTTTAAGTTGTCTTGCTGTTGCAACCATGATTACCTTGCAATGCTTCTGCTGCATGGGGAAGTGAGAGGGAGATGCAGTATGGAAGGGGGACTTGTTTGCAAATAAAGCCTCGGGTTTACAGATCCACTTCCCTGACAGATGAGCTTCTCTGTCGTTTAACTTACAAAAAAAAAAAAGCTATTGTTTCCTTTCGGAAAGATGGGAGGCTCCACCTTCTTGCCAGATACCAATTCCTATCGGGTGCTCATAGACACCAACCATCTCCATTAACTCCCTGAGTTTTCTTGAGAACCCTTGGCTGATTTATTAACAGAATGGGAAAGCGTGCACCTTGTCGGGAGAGACAAAGCACGGACAGAGCATGGTTACAGTTCCCAGGGAATACCATCAGCTCTCCAAGTGCCTGCTCAGGAAGCATTTCCATACTGAGCAGGATTGTCCTGCAGGTGCAAGATCCCTCATTTTTTAAAAAAGCAACAGCAGAACAATATTTTCTTGTCCCCCCAAATGTATTTCTATGTAAAGCTGTTACCTGGAAACATCTTAGCATCTTAGCTAGCAGCACGGAAGCTATGATCTAAAGTATCATTAAAGCTCCATGAAAGATATTATGGAAGAAATTAATGTGCTATTTGTATGCAACAAAAAGCAGTGTTTTATTTTTAAAGGGAATGAAATGCCTAAAGCCTGAAAGTTTGCAGTTATCTGTTAAGAGTGGGGGAAGAGACAAAATTCTCTGCCAGGAGCTTTGGGTTAGCAAAGCAAGTGAGGTATTTGCCGTGCTGTAAGATGGTGTGAAACTTCACCAACAGTCCCTGGTGGTGCCAAAACCTGCAGCTGGGCACAGCCCACCTCTCCACAAACCTGGGCAAGAGGTTTTGGGAAGCGGCTCAGCAGAAGCTGAATATGCTTTTAATACGAGCTCTCTGCTCACCCAAAAAGAAAGCCCTGAAATAATTAATGTGATTCTGATAGCTTAGGGCAGCGCTGATTAAAGTCATGTGAGCCCGGGCCTCTACCATTGTCAGCTCGCATTAATGTTGGGAGGCAGAAGTGCGGGGTGTGCTCCTCGCAGATCTGTCAGCCCCTGCCCGCTCGCTGCTGTCACACGCGGGGGCTCTTTCGGCCCTCGGTGAACCAGAAGCCAGTGTGTAAAAATGCAGGCGTGTCTGGCACGTTTGTGCTCTCTGCCTCCACTTTCTCCCCCGCTCGGAGCAGGATTGGATGCACGCGATGAGGACTGTGACTTCTGGCATTAAACCAGCCCTAATCCATCAGCCTTGCTCCTTCCGAAGCGAGGATGCTCCAACTTTGACACACACACACACACGTTTGGCAACGGGTGAAGCAGAATCCTGCTGTGTCAGGCACCTCTCTGGTTGACAGCTATGCACGGTGAAAATCTGAGTAGCATGTAAATCCGTGTCAGGATAATCCTGCCTTGGTGAACAAAGAGGCTGCTTACAAACAGGTGTAGCTGTGCAGCAGCAGATTTCTCTCTGCTGTTTGCTCAGGGGAGCCTGTCAGCCTGGGGAAAGCTGACATTCCTTCGCGCACCTCTCCCAAGCCTTTCCAGGGTTCCTTCAGTAATTTTCCTACGGTCCTAGGTGGTGCTGTTGCCTCTAAAGCGCAGGATTCCCAAAAGGCAAAGCCTCCTGTTGCCCTGGCTGCAGCGGGGTCGCTGGCAGCGCAGTTAGCAGTGATGCTGTAGTCACTGCAGCACCGAGCAGCCGCTCCTCAGAGGGCAGAGCCAGCGTGGCAGAGCCGGTGCAGCCTCTCCTTCCTTCCCAGGCATCGCTGACATGCGGGGATTGAGCATGGAAACCTGAGCAACCTGAGCATGGAAACACATGGAGCAGAGTGCCTCGGGGCATCTGTGCTCAGAGGAGGAAACTCCTCGGGCTCTCCGGGGTGGATTCACACCAAGCCCATGTGGCCAAGACGACAGTCAGGAGCAGGGAAGTGGTGGTGCCTAACACTGTCCTTCCTTGGTTTGTTGAAGGGCTGCTGCTCCACTGCAGGATGCGGGGAGTCCAGCCGGACCTTTTTGGCCATGAGGATTCCCACTTATGACAGCAAGAGCCAGGTGGCACGGTCCCTGTCTGGGATACCAGCTCTGAACTCTGCGTTTCCCAGGCATGCCCTATATCCTAGGGACTCCAGCTTGCACTGGCAGTGATGGGTGAATGCAGGAGCTGCTGTCAGAGCTGTGTGTGACAGCCAGGGGCTGTCCCCAGCACAGCACAGCTGTGGGGCTTGAGGGGACCTGCTGCCCATTCCTCCCATGCCCTTTGTCCAGCACACAGGGACTGTTTTCCAGCATTCCTTGTGTAATAAACAAGCTTCAATTAGAGGGGAGCACGTATTGAGGCTGGGAGCAGTTGCTTTGATCTTAGCTTGTGCTTGTGGTTTTGTTTCTTCTACTGCATCAGGGAAATCACGACTCAGGTGTCCATCCTCTTCTGCTTTGCTCAGGAGATGAACTCTCTCTCATTCTCTCATATCCTTTCCCAAAGCCCAGACACATTCCCTACTTATTGCCAGGGGCTGCTCTTCTTTAAACAAGTCCTATTATATGTTCTCAGCCCCCAGTCCTGCATTCCCCAAAGGCCAGCTTCAAGCTGTTGGTACCTCCTGGCTGTGGTGAAGTGTTAAAGCTGTGGAGAGATTTGTTGGTGTCTGGGAAGTTTCATCACCTTCAGCTTAGTTTTGCTGGGCTGTATTTATCAGTCTGTGGATATCTTCTGACAAACTTTGCTCGTGAGAGTTTTTCAATCTTGGTGAAAGAGCTAAATTAGTGAAAAAACAATTTCCAGCCATACAAGGGACTGGACATTTGCAAGTTCTGTATTCCCTTTCCCCTCGCCAAGGACATCCTCCCAGCAGCTCTCTGTGCTGTTCCTTTTTTTTTTTTCCTTTAATTTCCCATTGATTACTCTTTAGATTAAAATCGATAGTATTTTGTATTGAACATCTAGAGATATACATTTTAAGCATGAAAATTCTCTAGTATATCATTTTCCCCTCCATTTATCCTGGTATAACATGGATTAAAGCAAACTTTTTTTTTTCTTTTTTTTTCCTTGTTGCTTGCATCAAAATACTCCACAAGGGGGCAAAGATCCCCACTTCCAGTTCAGTTTGCTGTCACTGCTAGGACCAGCTTCTCCAAAAAGCTCTACAGCACAATATGTGCAGCTAGATCATCAGAAGATGGGATCACTGCAGGGGGGATAAAATGCTAAGCGCTTCCAAAAATCTGTTTTTTTTCTTCTGGATTTAAATAAGTGCATTGTCAGCATAGCTGACTTGTGACCAAAAATGCAATTCCTATGCACAGCTGGTCTTGGACAAGAGATTTGCCACATTTTTTTGTGTGGATGAGCAGCACCAGGGCCTCTGCCGATGGTCCTGTTTTTGTCAGGAAGAGAAATTGGTTCCACAGTAAGTCTGTACAAGACATTCCTCTTCATTCAGAGCCCAGGGGCTTGGGCAGGGCATGAGAAGCTCCAGCTTCCCATGTGTTTGTTTTGTCATGGCTGTAAAACAGTATCAGGTGATTATTTTATCCCATCACCTGTATGTAAGTGTGCAGTCTGCCTAAATGGACTCCAGGTAGTCACCATAGCCTTGATTTCTAGCCACTTTTGCTGAAGGTCTTTCTGGTGAGCCACTGATGCTTATCAGCAGCTCAGGAGAAGATTTCCCAAGAATCAGGAATGCTCTTACTGGCTCAGGTAGTTCAGTGCTCTTGGTAGCTCCTGGCAGAAGTTAATGCAGTTCAGCTGATCTGCTTTCCTTTACACTGAAAAACATGATCAGCACCTCAGGGCGAGAGCAGAACCTCCTGCTCTGTCACCAGCCAGACCCTGTGCTCATCTGCTGCTTTCCTGCTCATCTGTGTGAGCTGAGCAAGCTGGGCAGTGAGATTCAGACCCAGGAGGATTGGTCCTAAAGCTGGGCACAAGGCAGGAGATGATGGATCCTTTTGTTTGCATTTGGTCAGCTCATCCCTCTTGGGAAAGCTCTGCGTGTACCAAGACACAGATTTCATCTGAGCAGTGCCCATGGCAGGGACCAGGATGGTCAGACCCCTGCAGTTCCTCATGGGTATGATGTGCTGAAGCTGCTGCAACATGTGGGAAGAATTTTGGCCCCAAACCTTTTTGGCTTCCTCTGGTGAGATGAAAGTTGATAAATATTGTCTTGAATTAATTTAATTACATACATTCCTTATTACCATGGTTACGTTCCCCTTACTCTGGTCCCCTCTCAGCCTCCTAAATGGAGATATTTCAGATTTTTTGAAGGAATAATTTTTTGGAAAACCTCCAGTCCTTCTTAAGAGGTTACCACCTATTTCTTGAAAAATACCTATATTTTGCAATTGCAACTCTACTTTAATTAGTGGTAGTTTTGCTTGAGTTATGCTGACGCTTCCATTTGCAATCCAAATACAAAACAGAATTCACAGTTTGTTCAGAATTTAAACGTTTCCTATCACAGAGTGAGAGCACTTTTTGAAGTTCAGACTGTTTCTTTTTAAATCAGAAAGCTTTCAGGGACTTCTCATTATTTCCTTAAGGGCTGAATAAAGCTTCACATTTTAGTTCCTGTCCTCCACATTCTGTAACCAGCTATTTCCAGTGAGATTGGCCTGAAGTTTCACAGGATGCTTGTAGTTATTTTAGTAGTTTGGCCAAACAAACCAATCCAGATGGCTGGACTGAGAGATGGTTGGGGTTTTTTTTAAAGTTGATTATCCCCAGCATAGCTGTTTTAAAATGGCTTCATTAAAAATTGAAGGGCTGCATGTGAATTAGCTTCATTTACCACTTAAAAAGCTAAAAATGTTGGAAATTGGTTCAGATATTTGTATTTGAAAGTCTGCAGATGAGTAATCACAGCAGGTAAGCTTTGTTCAAAATTGCTTTAAAGGACAAAGGCAATTTCACATTCTAGTCAATCGAGATACCCTTTAAAAAGATGATGGTGGGGGATCAACAACTTGAATGCAAGGCTGAGAGGTCAACATTATTTGGGCTGTTGAAGCTGGGATTTTTTTCCTAGCGTAAACCTGAAGAATTTGAAACCTCACAATAATTTTACCTGGGTTTTTGGGGGTTTTTAGGACTTTAAAAGAGGGCACTTTGTATGGTTACTTTCTCCTGTGTAATTAATTCAGCTATTCTATGATGGAATGTTGGCTGCCTGGGTCTCGTGTTCAGAGTGAGCCAAAGGGTGCCCAGACCTGTGGCCAGTGAGCTCCCCATGCTGATCCAGTCTGTGTCTGCTGCTGGTTTCTCTCCCTACCCCAGTTTGGGTTCCTAGAGAGAAATACCTGCAAGCACAGATTTCTGTTGTAGTGTTTTCAGATACCCTCTGCCAGCCAGAGGCTTGAATTTCCACCTGAGGTTTATTGGTGTGAGTAGCTGACCCCTGTTAGTTCGGAAATAGTGGATGTTGGAAAAACAACCTGTGGGATGCTGTTTTTCTGGCCACCCTCTGTGTCACAGGAGCCCTGGGAACACAGTTGTCTGTGCCAGAGCAGGTGGGAGATTGCACTCAACCTTGGTGTCAATCCAAGGTTCATCTCAAAAGAGCATTAAAAAGCATTTGCTGCACAGAGTGGGGAGCTCTTGTTGAGGATTTTGCTACATGTTGAGTAGTACAAATCCTGGCAATACAAATGTGACTTGTGCTTCATTTGAGCACACAGTTGTGAATTTGAGTTGAGAACTATATACCCTTGCTTAGCTAAATAATAAGCAATCAGAACTCTTGATGCACTACTTTGGAATAAGCCCTGAGTTTAGATTGATGCATTTTTTCATGTTTTAATATATTTAATTAAAACAAATCAAAATTCAAATAGACCTTTTCGCATTTGTTAAGGTCTGAAGAAATTCCTCAGATACTCTGGGGAACAGAGCTATTAAAGGGGTACTCCACACATTTGTAACGTGGGGAGTTGCGAGAGCTGCAGAGAAAAGTGATCTTGCACAGTGAGGGCTGTGCTTGAATCTGTTTCAGAGGGACAGTCTGAGTTTTCACAGAGAAATCTGGTAGTTCTTCCATTTTCTTTCAAACTCAAGTTAGACCCAAATGTTATCTGCTTAGAAGGCTGTTGAGATTTTCTGCCTTAATTCAGGAAAAAATAAGTGCACTGAAACTAGTAACCTATGAGATTTAGATCTGTCTTACATGTGAGGTGGGAAAATGCTTTTTTTTTTTTTTAATGATGAATTACTTTGTATATCTCTTTCTGTCAGTCTGCCTATCAGAACCTGTCACCGGGGCATTTAACTAGTAGCAGCATTAACTGGGTAGCAGCAAAACTGTGACTTATATATTTACTTATGCGCACGCAGAAAAGCCTGATCAAAGAAGGGAGCAAAATTGATGGCAAACACCCACTCAGCGACCAATAACCGTCTGTTCTCTCCCTTTCCACTCGCTCTCTTCCTTACAGCAACCACTTGAAAGGAAAGACAGCCAAAACAGTTCCCAGCAGAGCGTCTCGAGCCACCGCAGCGGGCACACCGCATCCCCCGCGCACAGCACCCAGGTGCTGCCGGACTACGCCGCCCCCGAGGCGCCGGCCACCGACCAGCCGGACACTTCTGGGCAGAAAAAGCCAGATCCATTCAAAATCTGGGCCCAGTCCAGGAGCATGTATGAAAGCCGACGTGAGTATGAAGCAGGTGTAGTTGCTAAGGCTACGGCTCCGGCAGCTGCTCCCTGTGTATTTTCTTTGCAAAGAACTGAATCTTTTAGGTTTCTGCTGGAATTGCGAGGCTTCCACTGGTTCGTTTGGTGCCTTGTCAATGAGATCCACTTGGCAGAGCTGTGGTTTGCTCTCTCACGAGGGCTGGATTCAGATCATCTCTAGGAAAGGGCACTTAGACCAAAGCTTAGTAAGAAAAATCCCTTTAAAATTAAAGACCGTCTTTTCCCCGATATTTTTATTGTGCTTTTGAATTAGGCTGGAGGAGAATTGTCAAGTTTGTTATCCGGATCCTAAACTCTTTTTTAAGGTTAAGCCTCACTATCTGATATGCATAGCAATTTCAGTAAGGAGAGGAAGTATTTAGTTTTCTGAAATTCATATCAGATGCTTTTCGGCCTCACTCTGGGGAGGAGAAAATCCAGCTGAGCCATTTTACTTTGACCAGAGTGGACACTTTAACAATACAGATATTAAATGCATATTGTAAGTGGCTTTTATGGCAATTAATAATCTGCACACTTGGCTAATAATTCAACAGGGTTTTGACTCTGTTCCAAGACTATAAATGTGGTTTCAATCAGTTTCTTCTTGGGAAAACAAAGTAAACACATTGGCTTTGCTTTAATTGCACTGCCGAAGATGATCAAATCTGTAAAGGCTTCTTAAAGAGTTAGAGTGTTCAGGTTCATTTTGAAAGGTGGTAGTTACTTTAGTTACAGAAAAGAGAGTTTCAAAGTCTTAGTGCTCTGAGAGCATCACCTGCTGTTTGATTTTATTGTGCTAACTGGAAATTGGTAAAACCAGTAAGAAATTAACCTTTACCTCAGAATGAAAAATGGTAGGACTTTCTCTTACTGACTAAATGAATCACTTCGAAGTCTTATATCCTGGAAAAATTAAATCATGAGTCACAGTTTCTTGGCTGAAGATGCATCTCTTTGGATTGAATGTCTCAGCAATGCAGTTTGTAGGTGTCTCTGCTTTTGTGCACTGCTTCCCTTCCCATCCCTTCCTGAGGATTAGTTGTACTGACCCTGCAGGCTCTCAGGCCAAGTCGCACTGATCTGCAGAGTGCAGTGACAGAACTTGTACACTGAAATGGGAAAAATGCTGAGAGCTGAGGGGCAGTGGCTCCTGAGCCCTGCAGAGCTGTGGGCAGATCTGCTCCTTCTCCTGCCTGGGTGGACAAGTGTCCCATGGCACTGGCCTTCCTAATGCCCAGCCTGCCTGTTCCCCTTGGCACTGTGCTGCCATTGCCTCTGACCCCCTGCAGCTCCTTAGCTAAGTTCTAATTAACTGTTTAACTCATACTAATTAGTCATTAGTATCAGCTTAGCAGCCTTAACTCCTGCCTGTCTTTCCTGATAAAACCCAAGACTGAGCTGGAGAAACCCTGAAGTGCACAGGCAGGCAGTCACCCTTCTGTGTCACCTCCAGCACCATCTGCTAAATCCTCCCTCTTTCCTCCATGGCTGCAGTTATCCTGTAGAGGTTTTGTCCTTGGCTGTGGCTAGAGCCCTTCCAGAAGCGTTTTCACAGTCTCTTGACCTGCTGGTTTTCCATAACCCATCTTTTCCTGTGCCACAATCCTCACTGCTTGGGCCTGTTGCTAGGCTGGGATCTGCTACACTCCTTCAGCTTCCCTGTCTCACCTTTCCATAGTCCAGCATCTCTGTAGTAGGCTGATCCTCTTCTACTGCTTCAGTCCTTGTCTCCTGCCTCTTCTACCAGGTGAGACCTGTTTGAACATCTGTGATTTTCTATGACTTTTTCATCCCATTGCTGTTCCCTTCCAGGAGGGTGTTTTCTCAGATTTCTTAGTTTCATAAATAGGATTTGTTTGGAGAATGGTGGAAGTGTGATATGGTCATATCTCCTCTTAAGCCATTAGAAATGTCCAAGAGCCTATGAATTTCCAGCCCTAAGCTGGAGTGAAACACATTCCCTGGGGATTAACCTGTACTCTCAGCTAGTGACATGGCTTTGCTGTGGGTAATGAAATGTGAAGAAAAGCAGGAAAGATAAGTGAAAAATTGAGTTGGATGTGCTCTGTCTACTTTTGTGGTCTGATCCTGAAGCATGACTGGTGGTTTTACTTCAAGGCCAATGGTCAGCTCCTCCTTCCCTCGCCAAGCCCTTATTTATTATCAGTCTCCTCAGTAGAGTCTATGCTTCACAACTGAAACCTGGCTCTGCTGCCCTGGAAGCTTGGGGTGAAGCCCTGTATTTCTTTCCCTTTGTATGAACCTGAATCATCCCTTTGAGACTCATTCCCAGTGTTGCCCAAGCGTGGCTCTCAGTTCATTTGTAGGGAACTCTGCTGACACTGAGCATCAGAGTGTGTGATGAGAGGAGCTGTTCCCTGGGAACCTGTTTCACTTTCTGTCAGCTCCACCTGTGCTGTTCTTCATGTTTTTACCCAGCTGCAGTTGGGTTTAATTCCAGTGCCACCTTTGGCTGGTGGGGAAACAGTCATGTCTTCTCTTTCTCCTTTACTTGGGCACCCAATCCCTCAGGCTTTGGGACTGTCATCTCCAGTGACATCCCTGGCTTTGGGTGCTGGGTTTGACTCTCTCTGCAACCTTCTGATGGAGGTGTGAGCAGAGCTAAGTGAATATCTTATGCACAGCAGCAGGAAAATGTCACCCTAGTGCCAGAGCTGAGGGTGGGTGACACATCCAGTAACCAGGGAATTTGGTGGCTTCTAGAAGGCTCCACCACCTGAGGAGCCCCAGCACAGCTCTTCTGCCACTCAGGCCAGGGCTTGCCCTCTGTTAATGGCTGGCCTTAAGTTTTAAAAAGCCTGGAAGGGGTTATACAGGATTTTGAATCCTCAACAAGTGGACTGAAAAACAGCAACAAGACTTTGTGTTGAAGTATATGATGAATTTAAAAAGGACAGAATTTTAGGGCATTAGATCATCTTAAGTGTTTTATTTTGTCCAATTTTTTAAATTGTTGAGGATAAAAAGAGCATAGTGCAATTTTTCAAGTGCAGTTGACACAAGAAGATGAATTCATTAGCTCCAGTCCAGACAGATTTTTTTTTCATCTAAAAACAATATTGTAAAGACATTTTATTCAGTGTATTAATTCCTCTTCTCAAAGATATTTCTAAGAAGTACTGAATCTGTAGTGAACACCTACTGCCTTTTTTGCTGGGAATGCATCCCACTGCTACTTACATTAATAATAAGAATGTAGACACAGAAAGCAAAGGCAGCATTTTAATTTTTCAGAATTTGTAAAATTCATTCTTCCTCTACTTGAGTTGTCTTTGGATCAGTATTTCATTAAAAAAGACTGTATTTGCCTTATGTGACCTGTCTCACTGAAGTCATTGGTAGAGCACAGTTAGGTTGGAAAGCACCCATCATTGTGTACAAGTGTGTGTTTTTATGATTTACCCAGTGCGTCTTAATATCAGAAAGTGCTCCAGTTCTGCGGGGGAGAGCCACAGACGTTGCTTGTTTAGGGGAAGAAAAAAAAAACTAAAAAGAATAAAAATTAAGCTAGAATTAATGATGCAAAGCTAAGCAAAGGCTCCATCACTGTTCCTGGACTCTGGCTGAGGGGAAGCAGATTAGAACTGCAACTTTATCACACAGATGTGGGTTAAAAAGTGTGGAGCTCCCCAGAGTGAGGCCATCAGCCCTGCAAGGTGCTGAGTGTTTGGGCTGGGGTCCAAGGGAGCTTAATTTCAAGCTGTAAACCCAGAGGTATGCTTTAAGGCTAAGGCTGAGCTCAGAGGCTGCAATCTGGCCCAGAGTCACCAGTCCTTGCTGGATTAAGGGGGTTGAGAATAGCCGGCTTTGTGCGGATGTGAAGCAGAGCATTTGGTGGTGGTAACAAATGCACTCTTTGCTGGTGCTGAGCTTTAGCTGCCTGAGCTCCTCGTTATGGGTAACTCATTGCTGCTCGTGGGAGTTGTGTACATGAATCAGAGAGAAGGACGAACCCTTAAGGTTTGAAAGCTGAAGCAGTTCCAAGATCCAGCAATGTCACACTTGAAGAGCACTCAGAGGGAGAAACAGCAATTGAATGGCTTAGCAGAGAAGCACAATTCAGAAGCCTCACACTGTTTTATTGAAATATATTTTTATAATATGCTTTTTACTTTTCAATGTATTATTAAACTTCCTTAAAGATTAACACAATCTGTTGTCAAATTTTTCTCATGTGGCCTGATTGCTTTGCAAAATACCGTATCCTACATATGGCCATCTGTCAAAACAGCAGTGACAAAATGAATTAATCTGAATTGCAGATGTGTTAATGAATCCCTTTGAAGGGCTTAAGCATTTAATTAAAAGTAAAGCAGAACACGATAGAGAATTTTTAAAGCTTTTAAAATATCCGAAGTTATCATTAATATTTGAATTTTATTTTCAGGCACACGATTTGTTTGGGAGGACTTTTCTCTCCCCAAATCTAATTAAAATAATACAAACAAATCTTGACCCTAGCATGTTCGCTCATCGGCAGTTACACAGAACTAAAAATATTTGCACAATAACACAAACATTAGATACTTTTCCCTTAAAATAGAAGAGTACTCTCATGAAATTTCAGCCACCTTCTGATCAGACTGAGTTGAAAGATGATGTTTAGTAAAAGCCCTTTGGTAGGGTTATGTCCTTTTATTACATTAATAGCAGACAAACAGTTGCAGTGATACTCTTGGGCACACAGATGTATCCATGCCCTTGGAGAATGTGTTGCCAAAAGGGACCATGATACTCCCAGCATGTCGCGTGAGCTTGTTCATCTTGTCAAGAGCTCCTGCTGAAACCATCTTTCAAAAGCTTTCCGTGCCACCACAAAGGGTTGGTTAAAGGGAAAAGATTAAAAAAAAATTGAATTCCCCAGCAGTGGGATAGTTTAGAAAATGGATTTCTTGCAGATACGGAGCCTTATGAGATCTGTGGCTAAATTACAGGAGTTTTCAACTCTGATACTCACCATCAGCTTCAGTGAGACTGTCCATTCCTAATTTCAGACTTGTCCTCATACACTTTGCTGAATTTGAGCCTTAAACATTTTGTGCTTTGCCAAGCTGTGAGTCACTGAAAGTGTTGCTGCCTCAAATCAGCCAGTGACTAAAGCAAACTCAGACTGATCATTCTTGAATCCATCTTATGTTGAAACTGATGTCACACTAGGCAGATTTTTATTTTATCTAGCATGTTAAAGTTTACATAGAAAAGTTTGATTAAAATTATCTGTAATTAAACACTGTGTTCATTGTTCATCACCACATATTTAGAATTTAACATTAAGCAAAGATGTTTCCATTTGGAAAACTAACTCATGCCATGAAGTTGAAAGGCTTTTTGTAAAAAATTGTATTTAAGGTGTTCTCACAGAATTTTTTTCCTCTAAGGAGAAAAAAGGTTTTTCAAATATACTTGCATGCATGTGCATAAATGTGTAAATTCATGTATTTGTGTATTTTATATCCACATGTGCACAGGCATGTGCAGAGAGATGTGAAACTTGGTATGTCATAATCCATAGTAGCTATAACCTTAACAAATTGTGCATGCAAGCCTAACATGACCCATAAAGTCACAATTAATTAACAAGAACTAACAAGAAAGCGGATGCATTAAGCTTTGCAAAATTGTAAAATTAATATTACAGCTATGTCACCTTCACCTGCAACTGGACTGAGCAAGGGTGAGAGAGAGAGAGAAATCAATTCCACGAGTTTTGGAGAATGTAAGACTGTGCCGAGAATGTATCTGTGTCTTGTGATGTCTTGTTCTGGTGTTGTTGCTACTCTGTGGCGGGGGGCTCTTCATCACCAAGGGAGTCTGGCAGGGCCATAAGCCAGGTTTAGCCACTGAGGGGCAAAGTCTGGCTTTGCTGTCCTGGCTGGATGGCACAGGTAGCTAGGGGTGGGTGTGTTGTGTTCATGTTTCCTTCATGAGTTTGCCCATGTGGCTCATCAGTGGGGCTGCATCATCCACCTTTCCTGCCATTCACAGAACTCTTCTTACCACTTTTGCACTGCTCCCCAAATGATCTGGTTTAATTTGGGACAAGCAGACTGCTGCTAATTTTACCCATTTGGCCTACGTACATGTTTTATCAGAGTCAGACATGATTGAGATCAGTCAAGGTGTAGGGTTGCAATGAGTGTCTCCTAGAAGCCATTTTTCTTTCATTTTCAACAAAGTTTCACCAGTATCATGTTCCTTTGAGTAAGGAAAGTGGCTCCTCTGAAGTGCAGCTAAATAATGGGAGAATGTAAAATAATTCTCCAGTATGGAACCTTAGAGGGTCTCACCTCTGAACCTCAGAGGCAGATGGGTGTTTTGGGCTGTAGTAGTGGACCACTGCCCTACAGAGCTGCTGCAAAAAGTGGTAAAAGGAGCTTTGTACTCATTCTGTGTAAAGGTGTGTTGTCCATATGTCAGTTTTATCTGTGTTCCACCTTGGTGAAATCCTTCTGGTGGGAGGAGAGCTGTGTGCAACAACCGGCTTCTTTGGGGGCAGACTTGTCTTTTTTTGTTGCTTTGGTCTGGTATGGCTGCTGCAGCCTGGCCTGCTGTTCCCTCCAGTGGTGTTAATCGTGTAGCTGGGACCCAAACCAGGGCCATACGGCATCGTTCAGTGAGCCTGGAGGGGGGACAAATGGGAAGGTGTTGAGAGATGCTGAGGACACGAGCCCATGCCGGAGCTCTCTGCAGAAGCCACTTTACCTCTGACAGATCCAACACACACTATTAATTGTTTGGGGCCAGCCTTTGCCAAAATAGCCTGCGAAGGGCTGAGAGGCACTCCTGACTGTGTCTGCCTGTCACGCTGCCCTCGCTGAAGGCAGTGACTAACAGCAATTAATTCATTGTCTGAATTCTGTTGCGCTACACGTCTGTGCGTGGAGAGCTGCCTTCAGCCAGAGGAGATGAGCCACGCAGACACCTGGTGTGTTCATCACCCGAGTGCTCTGTAATTGTGTCTGGACAAAAATCAGCCTCTAATTCAGTGAGGGCACTGGTGTTAAGCTTAGCTTATAATTGCAGGTAATTAAAATGTAAAAATATTATCTGTAAAGCCAGCTTAAATGAAAATGTCGAAGCAGACGTCTGTACCTTACCATTCACCTATTCATTTAATTCCTAGTATTCCCCCCAGTTCTTCAATTCATTGAAGAGACCCTCAGAGGTAAACAAAAGTCTTAACACTGACAGGCAGCAGAACAGACCCAAATTTTTGCAGAATAAGCACAGATAGTGTAAAATCTAATTAGGACCCTATCTGACATTCACTGATGCCAATGGAAAGCAGCCTGTTCATAGATACAGAAAGGTAGATGATGTTTCATTAAATGTGCTGCATCCTGTGTCAGACTGGGAACTTACTTAAATTGGATTCCTAAACAGCATACTTTAGTTTCGTTGCTGAAATTATAGGCAGCTGACTGGTAAAGCAACAGCTTTTTATTATCATTAATTATAAATTTTGGGAGGGGATCATTACAAAATTAGTCAATGTTACAGATACTATCCAATAAATATTAAATGAACCTGAAGTTGTCTTCTGATATGATATAATGTTAGCAATTAGTTATGCATTTTTAAAAAAGGGATGAAAGCAAGCATGAGTAAGTTAATATAAAACATTGCTGTTCAACAGCGCTTCAAGGTTAGTACTTCACTGTATGTAATATTCATTGTAAAAACCTTGCTGGTGTTCCATACTAATGAGTAGGTGAGGTTGGGCTTTTTTATGTTTCCAGCTGGTTTTATCTCTTCAGTGCTTTTGCAGAGCCTGCACACAAGCAAGTGAGAGTCAGGAGAGCTGCATTGTTTTGAGTGGAGCCCTTCTGATTTACACCAACTGGGGATCTGTCCCATTGTTATTTAAAGCAGAGTTGGTAGACAGGTAGCAAACTATGCTTGGGAAAGTTAATTAAACAGTAGAAGTTATAACAAGTGGCTCTTCTGTCTCCCATGAAAGAGGAGGCAGCTGTATTGTTTCTGGCAGAGTAATTCTCTGCTGTACACATTTATTTATTGATGGTTTGGAAGAGGCTCTTGCACCGGGTAATGATGCTAATATTGTCAGAAGGAAATTTATAGTGATAAATAAAGGGCAAGTCTCAGTTAGATACCTAGAAAGTAGAAACAACTGCATAACTTTTAATGGTGATTTAAATAGTAATCCTTTAGTATTTAAATCTATAAATGTTGTTAGTTACATCTCTGTTTTTATGTAAAAATTAGTTGGTCTCTGACCCTACCTCATTTAAAGGTTTAAATTGCATAGCACATCCCTTTATGTACATCTGAGTAGTCCTGATTTGAGTAAAAAGGTGTGGTATTTTGATTAAAAATGATAGTTTTTTCTTCTTTCCCTTCAGTTCCAGATTATCAAGAGCAGGATATCTTTCTATGGAGAAAGGAAACTGGGTTTGGATTTAGGATTCTAGGTGGAAATGAGCCTGGAGAACCTGTGAGTATCATGTTTTAGTTTGTGACATCTTTCAGAAACACAGCAGTAGAATGTACAGATGTGCAGAACTGTGTTGTAGCATCACTGCTAAAATAGTTAGTGCACTATATATATCCTGCATCTCCCCACCCTCCCTCCAAAATAACCCCACAACTCCATAAATAAAATGGGTTTGACTTCTCCTTCTACTTTAGTGGTAAACCAAATGAAAATTCACAGGTCCTTGGACACTGAGGATAGGATGTCCTGATCATGTTTGCAAGTATTTTGATCTTAGAATGCCAGATTCTCAGATCATAGACTGCTCAGTTCTCTCCTTGAATTCAATTATTTTCTTTACCATAAATCCAGTGCCTGTGGGAAGTGTCATCCTTTCCTGTGCTGCACAGGTCACAGCTAGACAGTGACAGCATGAATTTCCATGTTTTTCCCTGCCAAACTTATTTTGCTCATTTATGGGAGGAGAGACCATGAATTTATTTTATGTTAGAGTAACTCCCCAGAACTCACTGAAGATAAACCAAGACTGAGTTGGTGGACCAGCATGTATTGCAGAGCTTGTAAACCCTGCAGGCAACTGAAAGAATAACTCAATCTCAGCTTCCCTGACAAGACCCTCAGTGCTTTTAACCATCTTCCTGTCTGGTCACTGTCTGGTTGATCACATTTCCCAAGGCTGTCTGGCCTTAGAGTGACCAGTCTGCCTGAAGAAGCAAGATGTCAATTTATTACAATTCCACAATATGCTGTGCTCACACAGAACCGCTTTCACAGGAGCAACTCTCCTGACCACCAAATTTGCTAACAATTTCATGTCCCTACTCAATGGGGTCTCACTACGAGAGCCCCTTGCTTTCAGCTGGCTGTTGAGCTGGTTCTCATTCACCTCTCTCCTTCTGTGGCAATTCCTCAGATTTACATCGGTCACATTGTACCGCTGGGTGCTGCTGACGCCGACGGCCGCCTGAGATCGGGTGATGAACTGATCTGTGTGGATGGGACACCTGTAGTGGGGAAATCACACCAGCTTGTGGTCCAGCTTATGCAACAGGCAGCCAAACAAGGTCATGTCAATCTGACCGTCAGGCGCAAAGTGGTTTACACAGGTAGGCTGCAGTATCACCCTGCAGGGGTAGATTTTCTTGCCAGCATCCCATCTGTTCAGCAAATGGTCTAAGGGGGAAAAAAAAAATCTTCTAGTGCTGGGAAAACTCAAGGGATGTGCTGTTATTTTCCCTCTTTTGCCTGTTTTTAGTCTTTTTTGTTTCTGATTGAATAAGTTTCAAGGGTTTTTTCTGTAGTCAAGACTCTCTTAGTTGGCTTTCCCAGTCCTTAAGGTTTCTGATGAAATGGGGAATTGTTTGTTTGCAACACACAATGTTTAGTTTGATTTGTGCAGCAAACAGACACTGTGGCCAACTGTCTTTTCTGTATACTTCCCAAAATAAATGTGCAGCCTGATAGTCACCCTTAAACTGGGAGTGAGGGAAAAGATGATGAAGAGTCCACAGAAGGGAGAGGCAAGGGCAGAGAGTTAAGTGAGGGCTCTGGTGTGTGGTGGCTGCTGTCCCAGGCTCAAGGGAACCTTCAACATGTAATCAAGTGATGTCAAGTTGGGAAACTGTAAACATTGCTGGTTCTGGTAGGCCTGGGTGTGCATGTTTGTTATCACAGAATCATAGAATGGTTTGGGCTGAAAGGGACATTAAAGATCATCCATTTCCAACCCTTCTGCCATGGGCAAAGGCACCTTCCACTACACCAGGTTGCACAGGTCTAGAGAGCTTTCTGTGGGGTGAGTTGTGCTGGGCTTTGTGCACTCACTGCAGAAGTGTAGGATCTAAGTGAACAAAAAAGAAGCTGGCAGAAAGACAAAGATGCAAAGAGAGGTGGCACTGCCTGGTACCATTTTGGCACCCAGATAAGTGATTGAAAAATGTCATGATAGCAGAAAAAATGAAGACGTAAGCATGAGCTGTCTAAATACCATGGAGCCTTATGTTCAATATTGGAGAGTAACTTGAGGGCTGCCTGTCCCTTTGGGTCTCTTTAGGAACTCCGGTGGAGTTTGCTTTAACTCTATCCAAAAAAAGGATATTATGTAGCTTTTCAAGTTTAGGCATCATCAGATAAATAGGCAGTGATGTACTTTGATCTTAGGGGGAATCAAAATAACATTCAGGTTGGAAATTAGGTCCTCAGCGGAAGATAGGTCTAGAAGAGTACCTCTAAAATAGCTCTGTGTTCTTATCCAGGCCTGAGCTCCTTCTGCACAATAATAAATAAATGTTCACTTCTCATTTCCTTCCTTTTTCCCAGAGTGCATTAAATGCCAGGTTATGTCTCTCCTCTGACAACCTCTCTTTAATTCCTGACCAAGGTCTGGTGTGAGAGAAGCTTTAGAAGAGAATTGGGAGGAAGGGGAAGGGCAGCTGAGTTTTGGTATTGTTTTTGTGTGTAGAATTTCTATGCAGTTTTACAGCCTCCAGGCTGGAAATTACCATGAAATATTTAGATGCATGAGATCTCTCTTGATATTTCATTCAGAGGCATGTTACTGCAGATCGAGCTATTTCTGAATCATTGCAAATGTGGACACTTACTCTAGGATAAATTATTCAGAATCCCTTCTTTCACCTTTTATTTGCAGGCTTTTAAATTTCAGCATAACTTTGTAGAGAAGGCTGTTCCTGAATTTTGGTCCCTTGTTCCTCCTGTCATCTGTATTCCAGTAGAAAAAGATTGTTTACCTAAATGAGTACTCTCTGTCCTGAGATTCATGTAGGGGGAATTTTATGCTCCTCTATTCTTAATATGAAGAATGCTATATATTTAGTACATACTTTTGAGTATATAAGTGCAGACAGGACTTCTATCCAAGGACATTTTAAAGTCAGTTTTTTTGCATCATGATTTTACAGGTTTAGATTTTGTTTGCTATCCATTTTCTTGTTGATGCTTTTAAGTTCTTCAACTTAATTTCAATTCACCAAACTGGGGAAGTGACCTGATTAGCAGAGGCAGTCATTCAGCAAGGACAAGTGCAATGTGCTGCTCTCAGCTGCACAAATGGGCTGCAGAGAACAGGCTGAGTAACAGAAAGTGGGAGCTATTGTGGGCCACGAGCTTAATGCTGAGGTTGGCTCAGGTGAAGTAAAGACTGGGCAGGGATGCAGGCAGGGGAAATTCTCCTGATTTCCCAACAGATGATGGCTTAGTGCAATATGGTCCAGCACTTCAAGAAAGACATATTAGAGTTGGAGAGAGCCCAACTGGAGGGAGTCCAGAAGACCAGGGAAAATAAGGAGAGCTCTAGAAAGCATGGTCTGAAAGGAAATACTGAACAAATCTGGAATCTTTAGCTTAAGGCAGAGGAGGGGGAGGAGGTATTAAACTCCCCAAGACTATCAGAGGCTGCTGCAAAGAGGAAGGGAATAATATGTTCTCCATATGCCTGTTAGATAGCACTAGAAATAATAGCCTCATGTAGCAGCAGGGAAGATTTAAGTCAGATATTGCAACCAATAGATTGCCTGGGGAGATATTTAACAGCTGATCAGACAAACATCTGTCAGGACTGATATTAGGTATAGTTGGCCCTCACTCAAGCAGGGTCTGGACTAAACATTTTTTTTTGAGATTTCTTCAAGCCTTGTCGTAGCTGATTAGATTTTAAACTAATACCCCTTCCAACTTCAGTTGCTGTTAAACACTTGTTTAATATTAATGTTAACAGTGTTTAATGTCTGTACCAGACTGTACAGATGATAGTTACTGGTTCGTCTATCCAGAAACATTTGGTTCACGAGTTGTTTTGCTCATGTTGAGAGATTGTTATTACCAAAGATCCCATTAATCAAAGGCAATCAGTGCACTAATTGATAGCTTTCAGTTTAAAACTACACAGAAGGTATTGTGAGATATTACTGCCTCTCCTTGCAGCTTGTACATATATTTGTATACTGTACATATGGTTGTATATATATAACTGAAGTGGGGATGCAGTAGGTAGAGGAGGCATCTTTGAACTAACGTAATCCAGGTTTGAAATGCCACAGAGCATCCAAGCACACACCATTGCACTGCTTCAACCAGGCTGCAGTTTGGCAGTGGAAGGCTTTGGCTGAATGACCACCCACAGGAGAGGGTGAGCATGTGTGGGCAGTGCCACCACTGAGCAGAGCTATTGGTGGTCACATCTGAAAGCATGGCCATGATACGATGGATGGACTGAGCAGTGATTTTCTTTTACCCTTTTCTCAGTAGACAGCTGTTTCCAAGCACTAAATGGTGCTGATGCCTGGAGAGGCTGCCTGGAACATAGGCTGGACAGAATTAAAGGAATAAAGTAGATATTTATTAAAAGGCCTTCAAAGGATACACCTTGGGCAGTACAAGAGCCTGGCCATGGCTACCCAAGATGCACTTAAGATGGATTCTGAGTCACAAGTTTTCATACTTTTTATAGGATTTGGTCCATTTCCATATTGGGGTTAATTGTCCAATTACAGCCTCAGGTTATGCAGTCCCGTCCTCCCAGATTGCTCTCCTCAGTTCACTGTTGTTTACACTTTTTGGGCCTGAAGCTGCAATGGTGTCCTTGGTTCTCAGGCTGGAAGAAGATTGTTCTGTCTGACTAAACTGTGGGGAGAACCTTGTCGCCCAGATGTTTGAAAGCTTTTCTTAGCCTTCTGATGTTTTGGATTTTTGTAGTGGAGTTCTCACGCACTTTCATGTAAACAATGATTGTTTTGCATTCCTTTCCAGAGGAAGCGAGAATTGATGGACTCTTGGTTTGACCAGTGTTGTTGGAGAGGTGGCAACTTCACCCTCCAATCCCTGGTCACCTTGAAGTGATATATATACTGAGGTCATACAATACACTTCCTCTTTTCCTCCTTTCTTTGAAGAGAGTCGTAGTGAGTGCGTGTGTTCATTTCATGTCGTAGCACAACAGAGAACTTGCTAGCACTGTATGAAGTTCAGAGTTACATACTAATGCAGAACAGAAGCTAAAACTGAAGGCATCACGGCATCACCTGCTCGAAGAGTCCTTTATTCTCCCTTCCCCAGTTCCCAAGGCAGAGAATGAGGTCCCATCCCCGGCCTCCTCCCACCACAGCAGCAACCAGCCGGCCTCGCTGACGGAGGAGAAGCGGACGCCACAGGGCAGCCAGAACTCCCTCAACACGGTCAGCTCGGGCAGCGGCAGCACCAGCGGCATCGGCAGCGGCGGAGGTGGGGGCAGTGGGGTGGTCAGCACCGTGGTGCAGCCCTACGACGTGGAGATCCGCCGCGGGGAGAACGAGGGCTTCGGCTTCGTCATCGTCTCGTCGGTGAGCAGGCCCGAGGCAGGGACGACGTTCGGTGAGTCCTGCGGGTTTCTAACTGCACCTCCTCAAGGTTTGCAGCCCAGTGGGGATCTGCTTAGTTACAAGTCATAAAGCGTGCCCCAGTTTATGTAATTAACAGCATAATCAGAGGCAAAGACGTGGTAGGTGTTTGCCTCCTGGGTTTTGTTCTGAGCTGAGGAAAGCGAAGTAAGAAATCCCAACCTGAAGAGTTAAAGTGCCGCCAATGGCAATTCCTGATGCTCGCTTTCTGGGAGAGCCTCTCTGGGGTTTGCTCTCAGAGGAGCAGCTGGGGATCCTCCCAGTGATGCTGTTTGGCAGTGCAGAAATGCAGCAGGTGGAATGAAATATGTCTCGTGATGGTGGAATCAGGCCAGTTGATTTAAAAGCAGTAATGCTTAAACTGATTAATTTCTCTTTGGCAATCAGGGTTATTCTGATCATCGTTATGTTGTGAGCATGCTGGTAGCTGGAAAGTTTTAATTAATACTGGTGAAACATAAAATGGGGAATACTTTTAAAAGAACAGGATGATTCTTTTACCCATTTCACCTCTTCCCAAAAGCATTTCTTCATAGTAGCAAGAAGTTAAATTTAAGCCATGTCACACAGAATATCCTGACCTAATAGAGATGGTCAGGGTTTCTATCTGAGGACGGTCTTTCTGCCAGGCAGACACCCATTTACAGGTTGCTGCAAGAGGAGAGGTACATAAGTTGGTTTTGCAAATATGCCCAGAACAGCCTGTTCTCAAGCAAAAGTGTCCTTGCAAGGAGGAAACCAGTCAGAAATGCTATTTTCTTCCCTTTCCATCTCCAAAAGGAGGCCAGAGATGTCATCCACATGTACTTTGTAAAGGAAGGTGTTTCCTTAGTCTGTGGCACATGATATGGGGTGGAGGGGAAGGAAGGACAGAGCACTGCCTTGGCCATCTTCACAGAACCTCCCACAGGAATGCTGTGGTTTGCAGAGAAAATGTATTGCAGGCTCCCTGTGCAGCTTGAGTGCTCCTGGGCTACGTAGGTGCAAGGAGTGGCCTTTCCCTCATTCTCCTAGGCTTTATTTTCTGACATTTCTTGCCATTGCACACCAGAGACACCCTTAGTAATAAATCAAGGGAGCAGCACTTCCCTTGTTGGTATGGATGTAGAACAGGCCATTTCTAGCACTGTTCTGGGCAGTCTGACTGCAGAGGTTTCGAGGGGGAAATACGTAGTATAAAACTTGTGCATTGAGTTCTGTCAGTTCTCAGGTTCTAGGCTCTCTCACACATTGTCCTTGCTGCTGGAAACTGCTCTTCCGAGACAGGTATTTTGGTTCCAGAACACAGTGGTGTAATATAAAACAGATTAAACTGAACACAGTCTAGAATAGAGGGCCTGCTTTATCTTTTGAAGAGATTTGCAAACATGTGTAAATAACTTTCACTGTATGAAGGCTATGCTGTAACTCTTCTCTGCAGAAAAACCTTGACCTGAGGTTGTAAAAAGTTGTGTTTGCTTTAGCCCAAAATACTTGCTAACTGGAAGTTTTCTGTGCAGGGGCTCCCAAGGAGATCTGTTGATCTGTGACTGTTTTTCCTTTAATTTTTTCAAGTATATTCAGTATTTTCCTAACACTCCGCATGAGATGTGTTCCCTCTGCTGTCTGGTGCTTGCTCTGGACCTGCTTTGTAGTTTTTTTCTTTCATGGGTAGTATTTAGAGATGGGCCAAACTGGTTCTAAAACCCACCTTGGTCACTTTGGTGTGGGCTTTGTCATCTGTGTTAGTAGATTGGATAGAGTAGAAACTCATATCCTTAAAACAGCCTGCACACTGGATGGGGCTTTGTATTACCAGAAAGAGAAACTTTCTAACATCATGGTAAAATTAAAAAAAAAGAAATCTCTAATGTTTGTAGCTAATATTAACACTTTCTGCCAGTTTTCATTGCATCTTTCCAACCTCACATATCCTTGTCTTAGCCTTTTCTTCTTTATGGTCTTTCCAGTGTTGTCATTTGTGTGTATCTCTAAAACTACTAATCAAATAAAGACTACAGGAGAGATGGGAAAGTGCATCTTGAGGGTGAATGTATTGTGGACCCCATGGCTTTAACCATGTGCAGTGTGCCTCGAGGCCTCTTGCCCACAAAAAGGAGCTGTAAAAAAGCTCACTGGATTTATTTGAGTGATGTTGTGTATCCTCTGTGTCCCAATTTTGCATGTTATGGGCACCCCTGTGTTTTTGAAACAACTGCATGGAACAGGAGGAGAATTTTGTCTCCAGAACACATTCATCCTAAAGTGCTCTTGCTCTGTGTGTCAGACATCTCAGTGGTTTTGTGTGTGGTTTTAGAGGTATTTGAATGAGGAGAACCTTATTGCTTCTTTGTTCCCACTTGGTGCCATGTGAGATCATAAAAGAGGAAGGGTTAGTCGAGGCTGAGGCGGGTGCCAGCACCAAACAAGTTCCCTTTGTCAGTCTTGGCCCATCTGTAGTGGTCCTGTGCCTTCCCTGGTAGTACCTTTATTCACAATGGAAGAAAAACGTTTCATGTTGCTTCCCCATGCAGTGCTGATAGAGTGGGTCTGTGTGGTAGAAAGGGAGCCACACTCCCTCCTAGGCCTAGAATGATTTTATCTTTCTAAATTGAGAAAGAACAAAACATTGGCAGAAGCTTGAACAGCAACTGGCTTAGAGAAGGACTAGAGAGGCTGACACTGATATAATCTTGGAGGAGAAAAGTTGAGTTTTCTACAGTTTCAATTTTTTTTTTTTCAAAAGCAAAATCAGATTTGGGTTATGATGGAGCTGCTAAGTGCAGTTGTAGTCAATAAAAATTGCACCATTTATTAACAGAAATCCACTTGGGGGGGAGTTTTGAGGGATTAACAAAAACACCTTTTTGTGGAAGAAGTAAAATGTGCACTCAACTAGTTGATTGCCAATGTTTTGAACACTGGCAGCAAAGCTATCCTATAATAACTTTTGCTTGATGCATTAATTAATTAACCCTTAACCTTCTCTTTCCCTTTTCAACCCTTTTTTTCCTTTTCCCCTTCACCATATTCCCACATACGTAAACAATTAAAAAAAAAAAAAAAAACCAAAACCAACCAAAAACCAAAAAAAAAAACCAAACCAAAACTAAAACAACCCCCAAACCAATACAAAAGCGGGAAATGCATGTGTGGCCATGCCTCACAAAATAGGTCGGATAATTGAAGGGAGCCCCGCAGACCGCTGTGGAAAGCTGAAAGTAGGCGACCGGATCTTGGCCGTCAATGGGTGCTCCATCACCAACAAGTCGCATTCAGACATCGTCAACCTCATTAAGGAAGCGGGAAACACCGTCACCCTGCGCATCATTCCAGGAGATGGTAAAGTATATGTTCCCTGCTGTCTTACCTGACCCTCTTCTTGGTTCTGTTCCCCGGGCTCTCTCTGTCACTTGGAGCTGCAAAGCCGTGGAGGACTCAATTTCTGCTCCCGCTTTGGGAGCTAGCAGTGAGGGAGGTTGTGTGTCACCCATAGCTGTATTTTTTGGTTTTTGTTGTAGAGATGGTTGGGTTTTATCAGGGAGGTGTTGGTTCAACGTTAAAGAAAAGAATATTGCATTCCATGTATCTACTTAAAGTGATCTTCCATAAATTTGATGGATCTCTAGATAGACTTTGGTTTGATTCTTAGCTTAATAATGCAGCTTTAGAATATTTGCGAGTCACTTGTTAGTATGTGGGATTCCTGAAGCTTTGTGTAGACAAAAGCAGGCTGTAGAGTAAAGAGATCACAGAAAGAGATAAACACTTCGACATGTTTTAAGCTGTTCTAAAAGCAGATTTGCTTTTATTCTGGGTAAGTTGCTTTGGGAGGGAGCTCAGTACATTTTTAAATAATTGCTTAAATGGTGATGGTTCTGAAGCTGCATTTTAAGAGTTACCATAGACAGGATCTCACTGTTTCAGATGAGAGGGAATGTGCAGGTTCCCTAATACTAAGTTGACACTTGGTGCTGATTTCAGGTCACTGAAATATTTAATAAAAATCAGGATCTGTGATATATATCAGTTCCATTAAATTAATCCGTAGCTTGATCCCCAGATAGGAACTGGTCAGAAACCTGGTAAAGTATCTGCAGCAGAACTAAAATTGCTGTGGTTCTAAATTCTGAGTGTTTTGTTTGTTTATTGTGCTACTCTCCCATGGATGGGTTCAAAATGAGAGCATGTTGGGCAGAAACCTTTCCACATTGGTCCCCACAGACCAGGATGAGAAATGATCTGGTTATGAATTATTTCTTTTTAGGGTGATCTGTTTTGCACAAAGGCTTTATTTTCCTACTGTCTAGTGGGTACCAGGTCAAATGGTATATAATCCTCTGCTGCTTGGAGCAAATAGGGTGTTCATGAATAATGAAATGGCTGTGAATCAAGCTAACATCTGAGCTGGCCTGTGCAAGTCTGTTTTGGAAGATAAACTGAGAGAATTGTTCATTACCTATATTCTAGTATCTGATACAAAGGAAGGTGAATCTTAAAATAAATAAAGGGCTTATTTTCTAAAAAAGCAAAACCACCTGAGAAATAAGCAACTTCTGAATGATTTAAGAAATTTTTAAGAATATAACCTCCTGACATAAATGCTGAGCCAGTCTTGCTCATGCAATTATGTGTCCCAAATATCATGTGAATTGCTTAGGTTAGGGAAACATGTACCTGTGATTGACATCACGTATTCCTGGAGAAGATGGAAAGCTGTTCTTTAGGGAAGGAATCAACTCTGCTGTCATAGCAATTCAGGCTTTAAGTCTCTTTATTTACTGTAGCTTGGAAATTCCAAGTCAGATTGCTAACTTTGCATAGTATTACCTGCATTTATTTTCCAAAAGACCCAACACTCTCAAAATCCCTGAGGGGTTTGTTCTGAAACCCCATGAGGTACAAGGAATTGGATTCTGTGTTGTTTTCTTTTTGATGTCTTTGTATGCTTTTTTTCTTGATTTGTTGTTTTCTTTTGTTTCTTTTTGAGTGCTTTTTTAGCAAATATAAATGGTCTGTGTGCTTCAAGGAGGGGGGGAGCATAAATCAGAAGACACTTGTCAGATAAACATGAAACTGAGGTGCATCACAAGACTCACAATAAACTCACACTGCTAATCTCTTCTAACATTATTAAAAACATCAAGTTTTTGCTTTGTAGTAAGTCTTGCACATGTTAGTTGCCACAGATGACTGCAGGATTGTATTTGCAATGAAATGATGATGTTTTACCACACTTCCAGCAGATTCAAGGGTACAGAATGCTGGAACAGGACAAGCTTAGATCAGGCATGTAATTGGTGACTTGAGATTTTCGGGGCAAGGAATCAATGGAATATGTAGGATTTATAACATGCCATTATAATTATACTAAGGCTAATTTTTGCTATATTCTATTCCAGTTTTGCATGGTGGCTGGCATGCATCCTGAAGCAGTGTCTAAAACACTGGCAAAATTATGCACAACTCCTGACTCATGGGAGAGGGTGGGCTAAAGATAGATGCAGTACAGTGGTATGAAGATACATCTGTACCAAAGATGTGCTGTTGCTCTGCTTGGTGTTATTAGTGTGACCTACTAAAGGGTAGGAATCTTGCATTCTCTTTGAAGCCCATCTTCATCTGATCTCCAAATATTTGTGGAGGATTTCAGAGTCTTTTGTTCTGGATGAATACAAAACACTTAGCCATGTTTTGCGACTTTCTTATGTAGGAAACAGATTTTAACATCAAGGCATCTTTACAAAATAAACAGAATTATTTCTTAAACCCCAACTGTGTAACTACACGTAGGGCCATCTCACACAAGCCAGCTGTCAGTGGCACATCATCACAAGGCTGTGGTCTGGTCATGCCTACACTGAGAGGTGCAGGCAGACCCAGGAGCCTCTCTTGCTCTCTGAGCCACTGGACACAAGCCAACTCTGGTCTGGAAGATGTTTCAGCTCCATATGCTGAGGGTTTGGGCATGTTAACTTGAGCACAGCACTGCAGGCAAAAGAGCTGTGTTCGTGTTGCACCCATCTGTTTAAGTGGTTCTTCTTTCTCTCTGTCCCTTTTCCTGAATTTCCCTTGACATGCAAATAGCTACAGAAAGGAAAAAGCTTCCCCTTATCTTGACTTCTCCAGAATTAATATAAATCCATGAAGTAAATTAAACTTCCAGGATCAAGTAAGCCCATGACCACCACATCTTAATTCGGGGAAAAACCGTCCCATTGCTGCAATTTTGTATTACAGCTGGACTCTGTTTAATAATGGCAGATTTCTCCATAGCTATTAAAATTAATTAATGGATGCTTGTAACTTGAGAGGCAAACAGGGGCAAGGTAGGAGGCCTGGTAACTTTATGTTGGAAGCCCAGATGTTTCCATCCAGTTTTTGTCACTGTTGTCTTAGTGGCTGCGTATTCAGTTTAGATTTTGGTCTTGAAAAGTGAATCATGGTCAGTTTTTTATAGTTACTTGCAGTCTGTGGTTCTCTCCTTGGTACAGTGGATATAGACACAAACAGGGGGTGTCCTGTGTACAGAGCTGTTCTGCAAAGGAGCAGGTGCCTGCCACTGCTGGGGATATCTGGGAATGCTATGTCTGATGAGTGGGTGTTACTGGCTCTGCCCATCATTCTCCAAGTGCAACCAACATAACTGTTGAACATTTTGTGTGGTTCAGCACCATCAAGGTACATGGTGTACCACTGACACTTCCTCTGAAGTTTTTAACTCCCATGGGAGAGGAAGGGTGTTTTCAGAAACTGCTGGCTTCTGGAGCAATTCAGCATTTGAAACTCTCCAGTACTAACAGCCGTTCAGGATTGGTACAATATATAGTTCTGGAAAATATGTTAAATTCTGGGGCTGTGTTGCTAATATTTGGCTAATGGCACTGACATGGCCTAATTTTAGGCAGAATTTTAAGTGAGTTTGGGGTTAACTCTGGTTCTACTGAAGTCTGTGATGCAGCTCCAGAATGACAAGGGGAATGTTTTGCCCTGCCATACTCTGAGGGACATCCATGTAGTCACTTTTCAGTTAGCTGTGGGAAGCAGGAGACTGGACCTCTCTCCATGGAGCCACTCCTTCCATGCCTAAAGAAATCTGCAATTTGCACAGGCTGATGCTGGGCTGAGAACACTTTACCATGGCAGAAATTAAGCTTAGAAGTTACTCCTGCTCCCTGTATTCTCTCTGTGCACCCTTTTGTAAGTGCTGCCCAGAGTTATTGATGCACTTGGTGCACGTGGCTCCACATTCCTTCTCTCAGTGCTGAGACAGCAATGAGTTGTATTTCAGCGAAGGATTTCAGTAAGTTTGGGTTTTAGCCACATTCAGTGTCATCTTGTGAGGCATTGGATAAGAGCCATCTCAATTCTATTGGAGATTGTAGTTTCTGATGGAGGAAGGACTGATAAACCTACAATGCCTGGAATATAAACTATAGAATTAATCCACCCAACCTACAATATTTAGAGGCTTAATTGATTGGAATTCTTGTCTTTAGATGATAGACAAAACATTGTTCAATCCTTTATCTACAAGCGAGTCTTCATGAATGTGTCCAATCGTCAGGGGGGGTTCCAATCCAGATTTCCTAATTTAAATTTTTTTTTCATTTTCCAGTTGAATCTACAGTTTTATATACATACTTACTATATTACTATATTACTGTAATTGTTTGGGGAATTAAGAAATTTGATCCCATCTCCAGTTCTATAAAAACAATGTAGTAATGCTTTTGAGTGAAATGCTTTTGCAAAACTCTTTTTTCTTTCAGTGAAACGCCAATGGTCTTCCCTCATAATATAAACAAAATCTGTTTTGCAGAATCCTCCAATGCTACTTTATTGACCAATGCAGAAAAAATTGCTACAATCACAACCACACATACTCCTCAGCAAATACCACAGGAGACCAGGTCAGATTGTTTTCCTTGAGGAGGGCATCTTGACATGCTCTCTCTTTGGCTACTTCTTCATCACTTTCACATCCCATGAGCTGTATTTTTCCTCTCTCCCTCTCATTCATTACAGCAGGAACAACACCAAACCAAAGCAGGAATCCCAGTTTGATTTCAAACCACCCCAAGCAGCACAGGTAAGGAGTACCTCTCTAATTGTTTTGCTTACCACAGACTGTTGTTTCCAATCTGCTTGAGGGCTGTGTTTAAATATTTCCCTTGAAAATTCCTACTGAGAAGCTGCTCTCCCTCAGTCTGCTGTAAAGAAAGAGGAATTTGCTGATTAGTTTCTTAATATGTGTTGCTGTTGTTTCAGCTGAGAAACATTTCCAACACATTCTCATCGAGACTTTGAGGGAGTAAAAATAAAGAAAAAAAGAGCTGACATTTTTAGGGCAGTAATAATGTATGTGTTTGTTTATTGAATTGTCTCTTTTGAGCGGCCTCTCCAGAAAGTATTGTTTTGTGCAAATGATAAATTCAAAGAACAAAAAAGAGGAAAACTTAATAAGGGGCAATAGCTGGAGTATTCCAGCTTGCACATACAGCATCTTATTAGAGAGATTATCTATCTCACTGTTAACTTTCCTTGCCACTGGCCATCCCAGAAGTAACATCTTCCATTAAGGACTTCAAAACATCTCCATAATAGCATTTGAGAAAAACAACGCAAAGGCTTCTGAGCTTCTTGCAAAGGAATAAATGATGTGGTAACAACACAGAAAGCCAGCACCATGGCACAGGCTCACCCCAGGTGCCATCAGACACTGCACTGGAAGGGAGGTTGTCTTTTCCTTCCCTGGTTGGGAGAACCTTTAACCATCCTCACAAAATGTCCCCTCCTGTGCTGGGCATGGGAGGGGCTGTGTAACAGGGGTGCCCAAAAATGCACCACAGGACATGGCCGAGCCCACTCATTCCAAGAGCCCTTCACCAACCACCAGAACTCCAGATTGCAGAGTGGGGTCTGATGAAGCATCAAATCCTGGTCTGTGTGTGAAAATTCAACTGATTCTCCATTTTTAATTACTACTAACAAAACACTGGTTGAGTAATTCCAGCATGACAGCAGAGCAGTATTTGAACTTTCTGTTCCATTGGGCATTTGTTGTCTTCTCTCCAGCAGGACCAAGACTTCTATACTGTTGAGCTGGAAAGAGGAGCCAAAGGGTTTGGCTTCAGCCTGCGAGGTGGCCGGGAGTACAACATGGATCTGTACGTGCTGCGGCTCGCTGAGGATGGGCCCGCTGAGAGATGTGGGAAAATGAGGGTATGCACAAACAGACTTCAAATAACCTTTCTTTGGAATAAGCTGACTTCCCTGCCTCTCCCGTCTGCTGTGCCAGTTAAAAGGGAAATCAAATGTGAACTGGAAGAAGTTCCTATTTACTTCTGCTGATGGCATCTGTCACTCTTGGTACACAGTCTGTAGCAGTGTGTGTTCAGTGGAAGACTTCACCCCCCTTCTTCCAAAACTGCTTTCCAAACTCTAGTACATATTTAAAGCCTAAGGGGCATACATGTAACAGTGAAAATGGAACAGCCACAGTCTTTGCCTGCTAATGGGCAGAGATGGGACAGAACATGAATATGGCCCATGGGTTACAGAATTATAATGTAGGTTCTGATTAACATTAATTGTTAACTTTACGTATCAGCTAAATGACAAACCTTCTAACGAGGGCATATGTTATAAAATGCCTACTGAAAAAAATACTTGACAGGTTTTATGCACTCCTTGGGCCTCTGTTAAAGAATGCATTATAACTTTCCCACATACATTGTTGTCTCCAGATGTCATGTGAAGTGCATTTTCAAAGTTCTTGTGCTAGGGGTAGATCTATGGGTTCAAAATTTTTGCTGATGAAAACATGATGGAAAATCAGTGCTGCCCTGTGAAATTCAATGCTTTGACTAGCTCTTACAAGCCCTGTTCTCTTCTCCTGATAAGTAATTATATTTACAGAATCAGCTTTGCTGATTCATAGTAGGTATCTATATCCAAGTTAGGAACAGACCTGAGAAAGCTGTGAACATCCTGGTTGGAGCAGACTGTGAAACAAGCAACCACTTTGACTGAAGACTTTACAAATAATCCAAATGAAATAAAACAGCACCAGTTCTAACACTGCACTTACTATTGAGCAATACAGAAACTGCAATGTGATTTTGCAGGAGACCAGTGAAATATTTTGATACCTCAAGCTTTCTCCATGATCTTCATGTCTCCCAGACTCCTGCATGCTGTGGATGGTCACTGGAAGGAGTTGGGCGTGTTTAGCTTCACCTGATGCATAGTTGTTCCAGCTTTGCTATGGCCATTGTCTTGTGGTGTGGTGGTAGGGACCTTCGTGGGGACTTTTTTCTAATCATAGTCTCTTTATTACATTGGCAGATTGGTGATGAAATCCTAGAGATCAATGGAGAAACTACCAAGAACATGAAGCACGCTCGGGCCATCGAACTGATTAAAAATGGTGGCCGCAAGGTCCGCCTCTTTCTGAAACGTGGAGATGGCTCTGTCCCAGAATATGGTGGGTCAAACTATGAAAACATTCCTTTCTTCCCTGGCATCACTCCATGAATATTTGTCTCAAGATCTGAAGCGGGAATTCTTTTTTATTTTCCTTTCTCACCAGTGTCTTACCAACCTTTGCAACATATAATTGCCTCGCTTGTGCTGAATTTTCTACACATTTCATCCTTTGCTTGCTTCCATGGACTTGGGGCGCAGTGTAAGGCAAGATCATCATAGCAGTATTTTTTGGTGATCAGAGAGGAAAGCAAAACAAAACAAAAACCTTATTGTCTTGTCCAGCCAAAAAAAAGGAATGTCATTGAACTGTGCCAAACTGTTTCTCAGCGGCTGAATTGTTGTTTCATGTAGGTCTCTTCTTCTAATCAATGCAAAAAACTGGGATCCTGAGTTGCTATTCTGAAGCAGTGATTTTTTTTATTTTTTTTTTTGTTAGGTTTTTCTCTTAGTTCCTGTCTGTATCCATAGACATGAATGCCGAGATGGCTTATGAGATTTTTGCCTTTCCTTAAGATTTATGTAAATATTTATAAAGTTATTTGAGAAAAAAAGAAGGGGAAAAAAAAAAGCTTTACTTCAAAAATATATTGATTTGGCCTCCTGAGCCCTTTTCTCCCCCCTTAAACAGTCTGCTGGTTTCAGCTAGTTAATTTGTAAGGTCTGAAAAGGTGAGGAGGTTATGAAAAGGTGCTCTCGTGTCTGTCTTGGGGGAAACAGTCAGTCCTCGTTTCTTACTAAGAATTGCATTAGATTTCCTTTTCTTCCCCTGGAGGTTGGATTGCTGGGTGGCTTAACTTAGCACACTATTTAATATTATAATTATGTCTTATTTATTTGAGATAATTGTCAAATATTGTGCCCTCGATGGAGGGCTACTCCCAACCAAAGGTCTTTGAGGTTTCTATAGAAACTGATGATTGAAGGGATGTCCTTTATACTTTCCTCCCCGTATTTGGGTTATTTCTGTGTCAGTAAGTTCTGTGTTTATCATTCTCTCCATGCCCTAACACCAGAAACAAAACCCTTCTGCACAATTTATGAACTAGATTTTCTTTTCATTTACTGTACTATGTTTGAGAGTTTCTGCTCAGTCTGCTCATTATTCAACTTAAAATGACCAATTCAGAGTATAACCAACAAACAATTGAAGTGTTTAACGATACGGAAGGGAAGTTGTGGGTTTACACTTCTGTAATATAAATAGCACACCAGAAGGTTCAATGATGGCACTGAAATTCTGTAATGTTCTTTCTACTTTTGTCTTTTCCTATACTCCTTTGGATGTACAGTACTGTATCATATGCTAGACTGCATAAATACCCTGTAAATTAAGTGCTTCACTTCTCAAAGCATATGTCTGTTGCACTGAGGATGGAAATCCATCACCGATTTTCTTTTGGCTAATGCTAACCACTAAACGTTCATTCTCCAAGCAAGGATTTAATCTACAGGGGTTGCACTACTGTAAAGAATATCCTTGTAACATTTGGGACTCCTTTCTCTCTTTGTTCTGTTCGCTGCAGTCGCAAATGGTTCCTCTAATAATGTTAAGTTCCAATATTTTTCTGACTTGATTGGAACGTGCTTCTCTATGAGGCTGTATATTTTTGTAATGAGTTTTGTACTTATTTTTAATGTTGTGGTCTCTGGTGGACTTTATTTTTCGTTGTTGTTTGATTGTTAATGTTTTTTCTATGACATTCTGTGTCGCTGTTCCAGCTGTCTTTTAGAATGGATGCTCTCGTTGTCTGGGTTATTGAATCACCTCTTAATGTCTCTTTATGTCACAATAATAACAACTGCTGTCTTTGCAGCCTTATATTTGGGTGAAGCCTAGACAATCTGACTGGAAAAATAAACTTTCTTTATTCTAAGATAAAATATGAAGATTTTTCTTTCTTTCATCTTTATTATAGGGAATCTAAATTTTCTACTTTTCTCTTTCTCTTTCTCTTACTTTTCTTGGTGCTGGGCTCTTCCTTCCTCAGCGATGATACCTCCTAATATCGCTGCATGTATGAGAAATGACAAGCTCGGGGAGTCTTGCTTCTACCTTATGGGCCATAATCAAACTACGGTTTGTAGCTAAAATCAATATTAGGTGTTTTTGTGCTGTGGCCTAATTCCCTCACATTGCTTTTCTGCTTCGCTATATTCTATATGTACAGCAATTCATCCCGAACACCCTGCGTCCCCCAAATTGTAAGTACACACACCACAGGACATGTTTGAACCTCGCTTGTACTTTCTGGGATAGGCAGGTTACTACAAGCCATGTGCTTACAGCCACAGAAAAGCAGCATGGTGCCATCCCCAGCTGTGGCCTGAAAGTGCTAATAGAGCAAAACTGCCCACACCTGAGTTGCAACGTGGATTTCACTTGGAATTCACAAAAATCACAGCCCATGCACACACCGACCCTCCCAGGCTCAGGAGTGGAAATGCCATCAAATGGGAGTCACTTGGCATGATGGCAGGAGGAATGTAGAGTGTTTGGCTTGATGGGAGGGAAGGAAAAAAGAAGAAAAAGAGGGGGAAAAAAAGTATCTGTCCCCACAAGTGTTTGTGAGGGTTTTTAGTCGTTGCCATCAGGGCATTCCACCTCAAGGTGGGTGTTGGGGTGCGAGCGTAAGGAAGTGGCTAATGCCAGCCAAGCTGCCATGAAGCAGTTACTTTAAGAAAGAAAACAATAAGCAAATAAAAGCAGCACTTGCATTAAGGCAGCAGAGCTACTTTAGTGTTTTTCATGTTTGTAATGAATCATTCATAAACATCCGTTACAAATGATGGGAGTAATTGTAGCTTAGCTGCAGCACAGGGCTGGGGTTTAGCTTGGATGTTCTTTTTCTACTTCTGCTTTGCAGTTTGTCTTGAAGAGGCAGCTCAGCTGTATTTTACCTCAAATAGTACATGAAAAATAATGAACTGGAGATTAGATTCGAATCAAAGCCATCCTACATATTACAGTATCTTTCCATTGCTTTGATATAAAAAAATCATAACTACTGTCATCGTTGTTTGAATCATTGTGGCAAAACCAAAATTTACCCTAGGACTTTACATAACGTGGTAGAACTAAGTGAGATTAAGCTATGCCTTAAATGAAATGGAAATGGCATGATTACAGTCTAATTCTCACACCTTCAAAATGTTATTTTACAAGGTGAAAACTTAATAATCAATTCTATTTTCTGTACATTTTCTGCTATTTGAACCAAGGCCTCCCACACCTGGAAGGCAGTTCTTTATAATGTCTAAAAGACAAAAATTGTTTCCTAAAGGCTCTCTTTATTGGAAGCTATTAAAAAAAAGCAGCCAACAACCTGAACTACAATGGGTTTTTTCCACTGGAAAGAATGTAGTGTAACCGAAACATTATGAATTGGGCTTGGGGAAAAATATAAAGTGCCCCAATGCCCAGAAGAGCATAAAGATGAGATCAGCTTGGACCAAAACATGGCCAACGATCAGAGCAGCACCAGTACTAACCTGTAACTCTCGTTGTTCACAGTTAAATTAACAAAAGCTTCGGTTAGCCTTCGCTGACTGCTTTAACACTTGTTTGTTTTTGTCACTAATGAAGTCTGAAGAGTGCTAAGTGGTGTCACAGCACCACGGAAGGCATCAATACCAAACCCTCTGCTGTTATTTTCTTTCAGACCCCAGCAGTGACAGGAACAGTCCCGCCACAGGTTCACAAAATGTATCGGAAATGAAACCCGCGCCATCCGACCGACGGCAGCACCCATCATCGGAGTCCAGTTATCCACCAGACCTTCACAAATCATCACAACATGGGGACAAGCGGACTTACGTTAGAGACCTAAAAGGCAGCAGAGAGTTTAGCAGACATCCCAATGAACACCACACTTGGAATGGGACTTCTAAATCCAACGACCACGTGCCAGGCAGGAAGACAGAGAGGTCGCCGGAGAGGAGGCACGAAAGGCAGCCAGAGAGGGTGGTGGTGAACGGGCAGAAGAGGAGGTCTCCTGAAAAGCGCAGGGAAGGGACAAGGAGTGCTGACAACACTTTGGAGAGGCGGGAGCGACTTGAGAGGAGGAGAGAGCTCTCTCCAGAGAGGCGCAGAGAGCGGTCGCCCGGCCGCCGGCGGCGGTCCCTGGAGAGGCTGACAGAACCAAGGAGGTCCCCTGAGCGCAGGAGAGAGAGCTCCCTCGACCGCCGGGCCAAGTCATCCGACCGGCGTAGGGACAGGTCCCCTGAGAGACGGCTCAGGGAGGAACGAGTTGGCCACCGGGAGAGGGAAGACCCCGGCTGGAAGCACGAGCAGAGCCGCAGGCACCCGCCCGAGCAGCGCAGGCGGCCCTACAAGGAGTGCAGCACCGACCTGAGCATCTGAGAGGCTCCCCGGGGTCCCTGTCACCTTCCCCACACCGAGGGAGCAGAGGAGAGAGTGAAACCACCTGGCTTTCGCAGGCGACGAGACATCCGCCACCTGCTGATCCTACAAACCGTTTATGCAGATGAAATCTTATGACAAAACAAAGCAAAACAAAAAAAGCGTTGTGCCTGATGTATAATATTAAAGAAAGTATTTTTCAGTGTATTCTTTTTTTTTAATTACTTGCCAAATGTTGGTCCTAAAGGATTATAAAATTTTGTTTCTACATTCTTTGTAGATTTCTTAAAAATAATTCCTTTATTGGGCTACTTTCCCCCCTCCCCAATATAGTAAGTGGGAGTAGCCAGTAATATAATATAGGCAAAGGATTTTATGACCAAGTTTGAATAATTTGATCCAGACTGTTCTCTAGTGACTCACTGCTACACTGTATGTAGAAAATTTTTTAAGGGTTAAGGGTGGGGAAGGAAGAAAATTGTTCATCTCAGTAGGAATGGAGCGCTCCTGCTGAAGGAATTAAAAAGGAAAGAGACAAATGTTCCTAAAATTGCAAGAACTGTTTGAAGAGACTACTGTTTCAATGAAGGATATTTATAATAATAATAAATAATTAAAAACAAAAGAAAAAAAATAAAAAACAAACAACCAAACCCACACAGCACAAGACGATTTACAATAAGTAATTTGTAGTTTGTTCCATGAACAGTTTCTATTTCAGGCCCCCTGGACAGGATGCACAGAGGCAGAAGGACTGGTCACCACCATGCCTGTGTCACACGCTAACGTGGACTGTTGAGCCCTCATTAGCCTCAGCAACATGTAACGATGATATGTCATTAAGGCAGCAGCCCTGCTCATTCTCCCAGCTGTGTATGGACAGCACCCCCAGCATGCGTGGTGTTGTGTGTCTGCTTGGAAGCAAAGGGAGGGTTTGGGGTTCTGGGACAAGGCACAATGCGGTGGGAGCACAGTCCCCCTGCTCGGAGCAGGTGTATTCCTTCTGCTCAGGCCAAACCAGTGGGCTTTTATTTTGCCAAATTCCAAAAGCTCTCAATTCTTCTCGCTCTGTATTTAAAGGGTTGGGGGGGGGGGTTGTTGTTTTACTGGTTCATCCTTACTGAGACAAAAGGAGTTCACTTGCTGGGGAGGGAAAACAAATAAAAAAAAGGAAGAAAAATAAGTATCAAAGGAAAATCACAGGCTAAAAGAGGCAATCAGTGGGACAACCTGGTTGTAGAAGCCTATCCATACCTGGTTATATGCTGTAAATTTGAGTCTAAGAACAGCAGCAAAACTGAAACCTGCAAGTTTCTAAGTTGTGTTTTTAAATTTGCAAGCTGTGTGGTAAGTCTGCTGTAGCATTGGTCTAAGATTTAATGGATTACTGCCTAGCTGAGCCAAAATGTTTGCCGTTACTGTTGGACCACTAAAGTAAACTGCTGCTTTTTCAGTGCATTGGTGTGTACATGTATACTGACTCACATCCTCCATATGAACACAAAACCATTGCAAGTCTATCACTGTTGTTGCCATGGTACTGTAAAAACAAAACCAAGAAAGAAGATGGCCAATCATTGTGTGTACAGTTGAAATTGTAATTAATAGAGCCTGTTGGAAAAAAAAAAACAAAACTGTTGCCTTTTTCTTGTATAAAAGAGGATTTATGACAAAATTTAGGTGTGAGGAATGTGATTAAGTGTTTATATTTCTAAAAATGGAAAAAATTTGATTCAGGGGATATATTTTAATGTAAACTGAATCAGGTATGTAAAGCTGTTTTAAAATGGGAGACTGTATCAGTAATTCTAAAGCTTTTGTTGGTTTGAATATCATTTCTTTCTTCATGGTGGGCCTGCTTATGTATTATTAAGCACTTGTATGCAGTCTATATTCTCCAATCATCATTTCTTGCAACATGCTATAGGCAAAATGCTCTTTTTTGTGTTGATGAAAAGCAGTATGTGGGCCAATCTTTTTTATAAAACACTATGCATATATAAATACTACATTGTTCATAGCTTTATTTGACTTAATTGGGTTTATACATAACACTAGGATGAGTAGATGTGGACTTACCCAGTAAGAGCTTCTTTCCTTGGAACAGACACTATGTATATGATGTAGCAACAAAGAAGGAGAAAGTCTGTGAATGCTATTTTTATTATCAAATAAAGTTTTCCATACAAAGCATGCATGCGAGTGTAGTGATAAGATAAAGGAAGAACCACCCCTTAATGTTACTTATTCATCCCTGCCTAAATTAATAAAACCATAGGTTACAGTCACTAAGGGCCATCTATTAAATATGTATTAATCATCCATTAAATATGCATTATCATTTGAAAAGCCTTAAAGCAAAGTTTCCCAGGATAAAATTTCCTCCCCTAAAAGAGTCAGAAACTGAAGGTTTAGGTGAAGCAGGGCCTGTAATTTTGTCTCAGGTTTGTGTCATTGATTCTTCATAACACATAAGCACGTGTGACCATAGAAAATCAAGGCAGCAACTGCTCAGTTGCTGTTGTGGAGGCTGTTGGTGCCATAAATATATATATATATATATATATATATATATATATATATGCATCACCAAGGCTGTATGTCTCCCATCTCTTAGTTCTTAAAATGTAAAAAGACTTGTAAGGTGGAAAAATGTTTATATTACATAGATTTTTAAAACAACTTTTAAATCTTGCACAGTTTAACAGGCTCCACTGATCTGTTTACCTGAAACTTCAGGAAACCTGCTGGGCATCCTGGCAGCTAGAGAGAGTCAATGGTGAAGGATTTGTATTTCTAATCACAGCGTCCCCAAAGGGATTTGTCTGGTGCAGCCTGAGTCCTTAGGGGTGTGAAAGGGTCACTGAGAAAGGGTTTGGATAGTTTAAATTTTAATCTCTTGTTATGATCAATGCTTTTTTACTCTGAAACAATTTTGTCGTCGTATACATTGGTTACGAATTTGTGCCTTCTACTGTTGCTACTGATTTTCTTCTTGTTCATGTTATAATTTAAGTGATCTTACAGAGCTGAGTAGATGAGTCTCAAGCTTTTTAAGTGTTGAGTCTCAGCTAAAGATATTACATAGATAATGCCAAAACTACAAAAAATATTTAATTTTAAAAAAACACTTCAAGTTGAAAAAAAAATTCAAAATGCCTTGTTAGTGGTAGCATCCTTTCTACTGCTTCCAAAGCCCCTGAGAGCTTGAGCCCTGCTCTGCAGCATGAGCATTGCAGCTCCATACTCTGTGGTGCAGCCTTAGTCACTTTAATTAATTCCACCCTTACTTTTGATCATAAAATATTTTTCAAAACTTCTAAAAATGAAAAGAACCCTTTTTTAGATTGTAACTTGGCTCCTGTTTTGTCAAGCAACATCCTACAACTGTGAAGCTGCCAAGAAGATGAATTAGAATCTGTTTCTTATGAAGAACTGGGAAGTTTCTAAAGTGGTACGTGAAAAAGCTCTGCAAATTGATTTTGTTAGGGTTTGGGTTTGTGTTGGGGTTGAGTTTCACACCTTTTTTTTCCAGACAGACACGATCGAGTTCCTGTGCCATCAGTATGCTCAGACCTGTCATTTGCATTGATTAATTCCTAATTGTGAAAGTTTTGACTGCAGAGGGATTGTTCAGCCAACATGGAGAATTATGTGGGGTTTGATCTCTTTGGTTAGTCTTGCACGTAACTTCTGGGTTAACTGAGTTTGCTGCCTTTATACACTTCTACTCAGTTCACTCATTGAATATTCATCCCTTGGCATCGGAGCCAGTGTTTTATTTAATAGTGATCTTGTGTTAAACCATCTGCTGTAATGTGCTTGTTTTATCACTGGAGTAGTAATTATAGATACTGTTCTCCTCCTCACTTTGATACCTTTTGTTACAACAGGCTTTCAGCTCTGTCTCTTGGCTGACTGTTCTGCTGAAGAACATTATAAATGGCTCATAATATGTTCAGTTTTTTGGCTCTCATAAATAGTACCAGGAAAAGATGTCATTTATGACTCACTGCTGCCATCTGTAAATGTGTGCCTGTTAGGCCTTTGGGATTGTATTTTCTTAAGATTTATTTCTAAAAAAGGAGGAGTGGGAACTAAAAAAAGTGCCTCAATTTACTTAGTAGTTGCTGTAAATCGCGTGAGTTTGAGATGATGCCAGTTTCTGTTTTGGATGTGATGCTAATCCATCAGCATTCCTTCCTGGTATATAAGGAAGAGGCAGTAAAATGTCACCCAAATGGAAATGTTGGGGTTTCAGGACAGAGAGGAGTATAAAATGTGTACTGCCACAAGGACTGCTGCTTAATGAATGTAGGAATTCAGTGGTTGGGACTGATCATGATTGGACAGTCTGACACACAAACATGAGCTTCAAATCAGTGATGTTTATTTTTTTTTTAACAGAATTTAAGGCATACTGTTCCTGAATTCCTGTGTCTGAATCCTCTGTAAATACCCCAAGCATATCCTACAAAAGATGGTGCAAATGCCATTAAAGTCCCGTGAGGTTTATGCATGAGTTCAGGCTCAGGCAGTGTCTACCCTTGTATTTTGGCAGAGTTTAGACTTTCATATCTGGGTCTAGAGGCAACAGGAGATAGGCTCTGGCAAGTCAGCAGAAAATAGTGTGTGCCCTGGCCCTTCCACATCAATGTCAAACATCTCTGCATAGAGGCATCTTGGTGATAATGTGAGCTGCAGTGATGTGCTCTTCACTGAAACAGCAGAGATGGACACCCACCAGCCGTGTCACTGACTGGACAGATGAGGAGGTTCTTATCCTCAGCAAATCTCCTTTGGCAGCATGTGCATTGCAAATCCTGCGTTTTAAGGAACAGTCTGAGCCTCAAGATGCTGAAGTTGAAACGGGGGCGGTTTCATCTCCTTGAGAAGTCTCATTAGCTTTAATTCTTGCAGCAAAGATTTTTCTTAAAAGAGAACTTCTGAGGAGGTTTTGCTGCAGCAGGAGGGAGAGGTCATACTCAAGCAAATCCAAATTGCTGGCATTGTGCCTCAGCCAAGGTTCTTTTGGTCCATTCCTAAGCTGTTGTGACTTTGGTGCTGACTATAAGAAAGTGTCAGGCTTATATGGAATGGGAATTCCACTTTGCTTATGTAGATTTTGTAGACCAGGCTTCATCTCTGCCCAAATGTCATCTGTGACCAGTCTTAAATTTCCTTTCTTTCACTTGCATTTGTACCAGTCTTCAGGTTTTCAGTCTGTCACTGGCAGTTCGAGCTCATGTGACATCACCTCACATCTGCAGTGAGCTAAGGGCATATGTGTGCATATGTTTGGATGTATGGCTGAGCTTATCTGCAGCAATTTGTTGAGTCAGAAAAACAGGATGGTGAGACCATCCCTGCAAGCCTGATGGCTCCTGTTGGTATGAATGAGATTTTGAATTAGCTGCCTTGCTTCTTTCTAAGGATAGTCAGAAATAGGAATGTCTGGAGGAGGAAGTTGGCTGAGGCTCATTCCATATGTGCTAAAGAAAATATTGATTGGATGTGGAAGCAACTTGGAGAGCTCCTTGAGGACTCAGGCTTTGTTCCATATAAATGAGATGGGGGTTTTCTTATTGTTTCTCAGTAAGATTCTTCTGGATCCTGTTTTTTCTTCTGAGACTCCAGTTTGCTTTAGGGACCCACAGGCAACTTCTTTCCTCTCTGTTTGATCCAACAATTGTTGCCACAGCTTTGAAGTGTGGAGTCTGCTGGCAAAGCCTTTGCCTTTGTAACCTCTGAACTGCAGTTGTGTAACACAGGGCTGACTTCCAAGAACACAAGGCAGTTTCTCTGCTGTACACTGCAGCAGACAGGGTCAATGTGTCCTGCTCCACCTCTTCAGTGGAAACAGAGGTCCTGACCACAGGCATGGAGAGCTGAGGAGAAGCCAAGAATCACCCTCTGAAGGTACACCCAACTCCCATGTCCTACTGGTTTCCAGATGTGACATAAAAACTAAAAGAAGTCATTAAATTTTGGGGGCTGATTCACAGTACTTGAATTCATTATTCTGTGAAATGATTTACTGGATGGTTAGAAGATGTTTAAAGATTCCCGTGCACATTATTAGCATGGTAACAACAGTAAGAGAAAAAGAAAAGACCGTGAAAATATTCATGGCATATGTTTTCTTGTTTCTTGTTGAGGATGCATTAGACATCTGTTTTCCTTCTCCAGTTCTCTGATGAGGCAGGTGTTTTTAGACAAAATGCTGGGGATGTCAAAATGAAATCATTTTGCTGGAACCTCAGACAAGTCTAAACCAGTTCTTCATTGGTCCTTGAAAAGTATTGTTTTATAAAAGTGGTACTTCATATCACTTATAATCACAATATAAATTTTGCTAACCTGAAGATTTAATTATTTATAAAAGAAACAACTGACTGTGTCTTCATAACATGCCTGACTCACATGGGCCAGTTTGTTTTTTAAACCTCTGACCAATTACCCCGATTGAAAGTTGAGTGCCAGTGGATTTCCTTGTGCTCTTGGGACTTGGTCAGAAGTCTTCAACTTAATTGTGTGATAACAATGTGAAAATCTGCAAATATGCAAACTATAAACAGCTCCGAAGTGCTTAAAGTGACAACACACACAATTTGGATGTTGGGAGCATGGCAGAAGCCTGTGTGAGGGACCCTGTTTGTGCTGAGTGCATCCCTGCCTGGTGCCTTCCATCTACCCAGGATGCTGGAGCATCTGAGGCTGCTGGGCTGTATTTATTCCCGCTCAGTAGTTTGGGCTGGTAGGCACACAGCTCTGCTTTACTCCTGAGTGCATCTCCGGGAGCATCCCAGAGTCAGAAGGGAGTTTTCCTCCCAAGGACCTCCAAATAAGGACTGCTTCCTTTTGCTAAAAGTACTGCCATCACCTGTGACGTTTCATCAACTCGAGTATTTTACCCTGAAATACTGCCTATCCTAGAGATTAATCTTGGTTTGTAACTAATATTAATGATGGTAGCTTCTGTTATTGCATTGCTTCAGCATATTGTGAAAATCCATATCCCTCTTCTTACTAAGGATTTCATTCATCTGCCTGACTCTTCTTATTCCAATTATGACTTAATAAAGAGAGAGCCTTCTAACACAACGTCATGGCAGTTACAGATTATTAATCCTTTCTGTGACTGACGTTTGTTACAGCAATGAAGTCTCATGGGGTTTTTTGCATCAGAAGTTCTTTATAAAAAGGATGCACTCTAATTCACTGAGCCAAAAATAGACACATGCTGTCTTCAGGTTTAGGTGTACTTTACTCCCTGTACATTATGGAGAGTAATCCATAAGGATAGCTATTCAGAGGGAAAAATCAAATTAATTTCAAAGTGTTAAGTAATTAGACAGATAGATTTGTGAGCTTATTAGAAAAGGCACATCTGCTTGCTTGCAGTTCTCTCCAAGATGAGGTTTGGTTTGCAGTATTTTTTATACATTTTTTTTCTACTTTGTGTTATTCAGTTTGCCTTCCTACCTGAAATCTATAACTGCTAAAGCCTAATGATTTATATCACTGTCATGTTGTATCTCTTTTGATAAGTGGCATGAAGTCGTTTCCTTTGCTTTCAGCAAGCTTCTTTATTTCCAGCATGCTCTTTGTATTTATCAACTTTTATGGCAAAGCAGAACAATTCATTCTTTCTCAGTCTCTGGTTCCTACAAGGTCTTTTGCTAAAGGCAGGATGTTGTGAGGTTTTGGGCTTCATTTATCACAGTAGAATTGCATCAACAGTTTTGCAGCAAAATGGAGAAGATGGGTAAACAGTGAAAAGCTGAAGCAGCAGATTTCATACACCAGGCTATTAGCAAAAACTGATTTTCCAATTTTGCACAAAAACAGAGCAACTTTTGTTTGTGTGTAGTCCTGCCAAACCCACATTAACTGTATTTAATTTGATTGCTTGGAGTCCAGATGAAAATGCTTTTCAAATAATTAGTTGAGCGTAATCATGGAGATCCTGATTCTGAAAAATGCCTTGCAGAGGAAAGCATAGAGGCATATGCCTGAGACTTGCAGAAGTCAAGGAACATAATCATTTAATTAAGAACCTTCCTGAGCAAGGTCAGGAATGTTCATAGGAGTTAATGATCAGCATTCTCTCAACCTATGCCAGAAACAACACCACTTTCAGTCTACTGATTATTGGGTTTTGTGGCTTCCCGTCCTTGCCTTTTTTTCTTGAGCACTCTGACAAGGATCTCCATGTCTGGGGCTTGTTTCACATGTGCTATCTAGTGGCAGTGCCCCTCACCCTCAAAACATGCTTGTGGCTTTGTGTCCCGTTGCTGTCCTCTTTCTCCACTGGGAATTCCTCTGCAGGAAGCTTTCCTCACATTTTTGTGCTTGCTCTGCATTGTGGTGCTCGTGTTCTCCAGAGCAGAAGATGGCACTACACTGTGGATATCCATTCATCTAGCTGTGTTGGATAAGAGCATCTCTCCTCTCTCATGATCACTGGTAGCAAAGATTTAGAGGATTCCTTTTTTGCCACAGGTTCTTTTGGTCCCTATGCCAGGCAATACTCCCATTCCTACCGTGGTGGAGTTACTCACATTAATATCTTGGGTATCACCAGATCCTGGCTGAAGGCCTTCAGTACCATCTGAAGGACATAGACCAGGATGCTGTGCTGCCCTTACCCTCAGTAAAGCCCTCTGCCCTGTCAGTGAACACAGTTTCATATTGAAATTAAGATGCTGAAAAACAGAAATACCCAGAACTGTGTGGGTGATTCAAATAAAATAGCGTTTCCATAGCAAAGAGGTAGTTACATACTACATAAAATGGTCTAGAGTCAATAAAGAATCAAGAGAAGCTGAAGTTTGAGTATTTTCTATGGTGGAAGTGAACCAGCAATGCTAAGGGGAAGGCAGATGTTGAAACAAAGATAAAGCCAAGTGCACAAAAATCCATTTTCTTAAAAGAAAAAACAACACAACAACAAAAAAGGCCTGTCAGAATGATAGTCAGGCTAGCATTTATCTCTTGATGACTAAGTTAAGAACAAAAAGACTGGAAAAAACAAGCAAAAAGGAAAGGTAAGAAACTTAAAAGAGATTTCTACTCAAAAAGTTCTCCATTTCTTTTTTAAATTTGTCAAAATGTTAATCTTTTAAAAAATCACATCTTCCTATTAGCATGAAAAAACAAAAAACCCCACCCCAAGCATCCCACCCTTCAAATGTTACCATGTTTTTCCTCTCTTGGTACACCCATAAGAAGATCTGGCATTGGATGTGTTCCAATGTAGTGTTACTATTAAAGATAAAGCAGCAGAGCATACCAAGGAAATAGGGAAAGCCTTGGACTGCTTTCCCCCACATGCTCTCGTGTTCTTTCTTTGCATATTTAGCAGGGTTAAAACTAGGTCAGAGTTGCTCTGCCGTGTGCTGAAGCTGTGGCTCTGACATTAGCCCAGAGCTGCCTCTGGCTGCTGTCAGTTTGCAGGGCTGGTGGAGCCAGCAAGCCTGATCTTCCTCTTACAGACCATGGCATAAATCACAGTGAGTCTGCAGAGGCAGCAGGGAGACATGGGGAGGGATGGGGACAGCCTGGGCCAAGTACTTGCAGATGCTCCAAGAACCAGCAGAACACTGATGGTGCAGCCATGGCCAGGGAGGAGCAGAGGGGTCTGTTGGAGGAACAATGTGAATCCTCAGGGCACGAGGCCTGGATTGCAGCAGGCTCATGGCTTTGGAAGTGGGAGGCTTTCATGCAGCCAAAGGCTTTGTCATTGACATGGATGGGGTAGGGAACAAGATGTGTGGGCAGGGACGCTTGGGCTGGGTTAAAGGCAGCTCTGCCTGTCAAGCACCTCATGTACCCTTGCTGAAGAAAAAGCAGGTATTCTTACCATTTTTATTCTTTTATTCCCTTTTTGCTTGAGCAAGAGCATTGCTGGCAAGGGACTGAGCCCTGAGCCAAGTGTCAGCATCTGAGGGGATGGAATAGGTTGTGCTAGAGGCAGCAGTGCCTCAGAAAAATTTGGCTCCAGCAGTCAGGGAAGGGCTCTTGCCACCAGTGGTGGAGGCAACACAGTTTCAGTGGAACCTGTGGGCCAGAGGGTCCCAGTGGAGGTTCTGAAGGCAGAAGAAGACAGGACCAGCCTGGATGGGAGCAGTGCTTGTCTCTTGTGCTGCTCCTTATTCTGGTATCACATTGTTTTACTGCTCTAACTACCAGCATCCTCTCACAGAAAACTGCCCTGTGCCAGCATGTTGTAGCATTTACTCTTTATAATTACTAATTATAGATTTTTTTATACTCCAGTAGAATTTAAAGGACAGACCAAAGTCCAGGAACTGCTGTTCTTTGGGTTTCTGAAATGAACCCAGCTTTACAGGGAGATGTAAATCCTAATGTGCTGTGTCTGCAGCAAAGTATTGCCCCTGATAAACAGACTTTTACAAATCTGGGTTAATATTGACAAAGTGAGAGATTTGTTTCTTTTATATTATTATTTAGAAACAAAAAGTCAGTGGGAAGGGAGGCCATTCCCCAATGTGTCCCTGAGAACCTCCCAGAAAGAAAAGCTTGGAGTGCACACAGATTTCAGGTCCCAGGATAGCAAGACTGTAGCTGCTCTCTTTTTGTTCGTTGGGGTGTTCTGTTTCATTTTGCCCTTTTTCTAATGATTAATAAGTTGAGATAGATTCAGAACAAAGGATAACCACAGTATCTTACCCCAGACATGTCAGCCAGAAGGTTGGTGGCGTGGGATGAGCAGCACCTAAATGAGATTTCTATATTAGCTGTCTGGAGAATTTCCTTCCCCACATTTATTGTGTTAAGTAATGCTCTCAAGGACCTAAAATTAAATGGTGCAAAGACTCCAGTTTGGTTTTATTCCTATCACCCATGGCAAAGTGGTGGAATTCTAGAATATCATGACAATAGTAGAACATAAGGAGAAGGAGGAGGAGGAGGCAGGAAACATGAAAAGCGAGCAATCTGTGTGTCTCTCCTGGTTTTGGCCAAGTTGAGCAGCAAAACGAAGTCAGTGTATCAGCCAGTAGAGTTGTGTAAAGGGTGTAAAGTTGTGCAAGATGCAACTGTCATGCTTCATAGGCTGCAGGAGCTATTATTACCTTTGCAAGAGGCAGAATGTTGCACTGGGAATCTTTGAACCATTCTGGTTTTGTTGTAGAAATGGTCTCTTAGGCTTGGTATCCAGTCAGGTACAGCAGGGCTGGCTCTGTAGAGTCCCCCTGGGTGACACACCCCATGTTAGGGAGAATTCACTGGCCCCAGCCCCAGCTCATGTTCCCTGGGGCAGTCAGGGCAGGCACCCACTGGGAGAACTGGTGGTGAAGTTGGGGCCAGGGCAAAGCTGAACAGGAGTTTTCAGAGACCTTCCAACTGGGAGCTGAGCAATATCTTCCAAAAACTGAGGATGCAAATCTGAGTGCCCTCCCAGCCAGCTGCAGTGTGTGGTGCAGCTCAGGACTAAGGAGATTTGGAGGAGAGGATTTTCTACCAGAGCAGATGTATCTAGAAGAAGTAGATGTGACAGTGCTGGGCAGATTCTCACTTTGAATGTGCTGGTTGCTGTCTCAGGAAACAGATGCCTGCAGTTTGTTTTGTGTGCATGCACACATGTAGGTGGTCCCCAGTTTCCCTCCAGGATTTCCTGCATGCTAAACATGGCCAAAGACTGTCAGGGTTTTTTCCACCACCAAACAAGTGCATCTAATGGGTTCCTTGAATCAAGATTTGAATGCATCAGATAACCTGCCCTTATCTAAATGCAGTCTGTTGTGCTCTCCTGGCTCTTGACAGCAGCTCAACCCTGGGGTGCTCTTCTCACCCCAGCAGCCTCTTCTGATAAAGGCTGCTTGTCAGATAAATCCACTGTGGCCTTGGGGGGAAGGGGGAGATGGCTTTCCCAAACTCTGGACTCCTTTGGCTGAGGGTGGTTGTCCCACACCATTTGTGGCAGCCCAGCATTTGAAGAGAGTGTTACAGGCTGGCATTTGGCCGTGGGAATTAGGAATCAAGTTGAGCAGGAGCTCTTTAGTCACTGGGAATAGAAGAGGGGAAGACAAATGGGCTGCCAAAAGCCCTGGTGGGTTCAGTGTGCAGCAAGACCTTTGGGTGTTCTGTCACAGGCACTGGTGGCCAGCACCATACAACCCCTCTGTGATCCTGCTGGGGATGGGGGCACTGGAAGATGCCTTGGGCAACTGTGGAAGTCAGAGACCCATCTGCACTGAAGACAGACTTCCAGAAATGCAAGAAACTTCTGGTCTTTCTGGAGCTGACCTGCAGACCTGGGGTGGTGGGGGGCAAATCTCCCATTGTGTTGGGGAGAGGGGGGCATGTTGGATGCTCCAAGGAACATTACAATTGAAATTCTTTATCAAGTACCCTCATGTTTATCTTTGAGAACTTGAAAGAGTTATGAATCTGCTGAGTGTGTATCAGGCTGGGGTGGAGAGCACAAGAACAATGATCATTGATGTGGCAGGCAATATATTATGGCTGGCTTGCCAGCTTGGAAAGTGAATGTGATTATTCTTTGTGTTTGCTTTAGCGAGGCATAAGAGACTGTTTTGCTTTCTCAGGTGTTTTGAGTCTTTTAACTCTGCCTTTGTCTTGCTGGGTTTGGGAATTGGCTTCTAAGTGTTTGTGCATTCCTCCTTCTCAAGCTGGAGGTTATTTGTGTGTTTGTGTGGAATGAAGTAGGTTTTCTGTGTGGGATATTACCTCATGCTCTCTTAATTGTTTTGCTGCTGCTGCAGTTTTGGAGGGGAAGTGGCACAAAGAAGATGAAGCAGCATTTCTGTTTGAGAGGAACGGAACCCAAAAGCGTGCTGTTTATTTAAGAAGCTGTTGCCAGGCTTGTGAAATCAGCTTTGGTTTGTATAGTTCTCTTACTGCAAAAGAGGAGAATAAAAAGAAAGCATTCCAGTTCAGGTTGAAGGACTAACGGGCAAGACAGGCACCTGAAAAGGAGACAAATAGGTCCAAACAGTGGCATTCAGAAAACCATGGCAAATATTTTGTCCTTTCTTCTTGCATAAGCTGTCACCTTGCTGATGTGGCTCTCTGCTTCTAGAGTCGAATTTCTTTGCATCTGGCCAGCTCAGAGCTGGGGCATGGAGCATAAGTCTGTCAGTCCTCATCCATGCAGCCATGCCCTTAGTGTGACATTATCGCCACATGTGCAGCTGGTAATAATTTTTTGGGGGAGCATTATTGAGTTTGACATTGACATAGTAAGGACTTCGTAGGATATTTCCAGACTTTGTTCCTGCAGGGAAGAGGAACCACACTGTAATAATTCACTATCTGATTTACCTAGAGATGTCACATAATATTCCCTCTAAATGGCCTGCATGAGTACTGGATGGGTAGAGCGCGTTATTTTTCTGTTTCTTAATTCACTGGGAATAATTCATTGGCTGACAGCTGTGCGGGTGACATGAGTAGGTGCACCCCTCTGAAACAGGCCCTGACAATCCACACAGCACCCAATTTGGCTTCATGGCATCTGTGCACTTGCAGTCTCTCTGTTACACAACCTCTGGGCCTCTACCCACAGTCTGCTGACATTCATTTATTCATTTGATTTCATCTTCGCAAGCAGCAACTGCTGTCATTTCCATATTACCAAAGGAGGCTGGGAACATGTTGACACAGGCTTGGGCTCATGTCTATGCTCAGAGAGCAGATGGGGAAAGCTCTGTACTCATCAGGGAAAAGAGGGTATTTAAGGACACCTTCCCTTTGTATAGAGGCTCTGTTGGAAGAGATGATCAGAAGTGGGACTTGGTTCCTTGAGACAGGTCAGAATAAACATTTAGTCCTATTTTCGCAAAATAAAATTCCAGTTTATATGGGTGGGAACAGGCAATTTCAGTACAAATGTTTGGTACGAACAAGCCAAATGCTCTAAATACCTGAAACAAAATGAAGCTGAAAAGCTAAGTAAGAAGCAAATATTCCTGCTCTGGATGCTCCAAAGGACCTGGGATCCAGTCTCCCTTGGTGAAAATTAGTAAAGACACTGGAGCATTTGAAAATGGTGCTCCCAGCTCTGCAAAACAGTGAGGGAGCTCCAAAGTCCTCAGAAAAGGCAGATTTTCCAGTTTCTTTTCCCTATAGCTTTGTGCCTAGAAGCATCCTTTTTTGTGTGAGGAATGGACAGCTTGCAGTAGGCACACAAAAAGGATTTAGAAGTGATTTTTGGACTGAATGGTTTCATGTTTGCCCAGGACTCTTGGGAGTGGACTGGATAGCTCTTATTTGAATTCTTCCTGTACTTGTCTGTCCAGCTAATGCTCTTCTATTCAGTCCACATCCCCCACATCCCCCAAGTGTCTCCCCCATTCCTAATTTGATCTATCAGCTTGACACAAGAAATATGGCATGGATACATTTCTCATCTGTATTACAGGATAAAATCTGCTCTTTAATTCTACATTTGGAGAGGAGAGAAAAGGTAGATAAAACCCTCCATAAAAAGGTGAGCCCAGCAGGTGCCATTTCATTTTCTGTGGTTGTCTGGGGGTTCTGGAGAAAGATGGATCTTGGCTGGGAGACAAAACCACAGAACACTTCTTGAATAATATTCTACAGGTCAGAAAGGCTGCAGTGATAAGGGAAAAGAGGAACTTTCTGGATGCAAAATTCCAGGCACCTGAAAACCCTGACTTTAACCTTAGAATATCTTCATTTGACCTCCTGTCACAAACCGACCAAGGCTCTGAAATGATCCACTTTATCTCCTTGCAGGTAATAATGCTGCCACCCTGTAATTTTTATCTAAAGTAGTTATGCTGTAAAAATGTGATGACTGCCTTTGCAGCACTCACCTGCTTCTATAATGGGATAATTGCAGTTAAAGGTAATGTGTTTTTAATTTCATACTATTATTGGGTTGCTGGTAGATAAATATATAGGAGATGGTCTAATAAGCAATTTGAAATCTCCCACAGTGAGCTGTTGGAAGGACATATCAACCACGAGCAAACAGCACAGGCTTAATCAATATTTGCAGAATTGCTAGAGAGGACATGAAGAGAGAAACTAAAATGGGATGGCCTGTCCCTCACTTTGGTGCTTTTACAAAAACTCAGGGCTTGAGCTCAGCCTGGGGCCAGCACTTCTGCTATGCTGCTGATGCAAGACACAGGAACTATGACTTCCACTCCTCACTCTGCCAGAGATGGTTGTTTCTGAAGCCAAGCAACTCTTTGTGTCACCACAAGTGAGGCCAAAATTATTCCCTTCCCTCCTGCTCTGGAAAGGCATTGATAAGAAATGTTCTTTGAGCACCTGCGAGTGTTGGGTGCTGCCAAACTCCCTGTTGATCTCTCCTGACTAAGGACCAAATCAAGTGCACAGCAAGCTTGGACTTTGACAGCCTCTTCCACTAATGGAGAAAAATACCTATTGCTTGGTCTGCCTTGCATGTTTGACATAAAAGCTGAGCTGCTGTGTTCCTGCCCAGTGCCTCCAGGCATGAAGGCTGGTGAGGAGCAGTACCAGGTCTCTCCTCTGTGGGGTAACTGATCAGGGCAACAAGAGGAGTTGTCTCCAGGCAGGTAAGGCACTGCAGTAAGAAATGGGCTTTTAATCCTTCACTTGGTGTGTTTTGTCCATGGACCTTTCTTTCTGTACAAGGATTTCTCCCAGCATTGAAGGCACATTTTTTCTATTATTCAATTTCTGCTTCACTCCCCTCCTTTGGAAAGGAGGGGATCCAGAACAATGCTGGATCTCCAGCTCTCTGGCATTCTTTAATTTCCTATATTGTCCAAAAACTCAGTCAATAGAGTACTCAGCCCTTCAGCCATGCAGGGAGCATCAGCTCTCTTGTTAGTCTTCAGGCACTCAGTTCTTTATGCTGTTTTTGTTTTCCATTTTTATATCTGGCTTACAGCCATATTTTTCACCTTATGGAAATCCTGCCCAGTGTGTTCAGGTCTTAGTGGAGACACATGCTGTTTGTCAAGCAGCCTCTCCAGCTGCTTTCTTTCAATTCATCTCTTCTTAGGATTCAGCCCCTGACTTTCATACCAGGTAGGATTGCAGCTGCCAAACCCAGCCAGATTCACGTTTTAAAATTCTGTATCCCATGTACGTGGAAATAATTTAATAGCCCAAATATGAAGGAAGTACAGATTCTTCTGCATGGGATGGAGTTTTGACTCTGATTAACCTCCTAAAGATAGTGTTATTGTACTTTGGTAATGAATTTTTGGATAAACAAACAATTTTAGGCTAATATTTGTAAAAAAATAAGTTCCTTTATTTATGTTTTTGCTTTGTGGCTCAAGTATAGGATAACCAATTCAATCTAGCCATTTAATTAATGCTCACAGGGCAGCACGTAGGACTGCCCAGCAATAGGGAAGGTGACATTTGACTCAGCAAACCAAAAAGTCATGATAAAAAGTGATTATTGTTATTTAAAAATGCAGTTACCATTTGGCCCAAGGCAGGCTTGGATCTCCTATGGCTGCCAAGGAGGTCCAGGCTGGATGTAAAAGGCACTTGATGCTGCTTGTTCTGGGTAAACTGTAAATGTTTTGCGACTTTTCTCACCTTAGCAAAAGTGCAGTGCCAACCTGTTACAGGAGCACGCTTAATTGCTCCTTAACAACAGTTTCATTGTTGCCTGAATATGCACTGTGGCTCTGCCTACCCCTGCCCTCCAAGCTCTTGACATTAAAAGCTATTGATGGATGAGCTTGTTTTGACTAGTTTGGAATCCACTTGAACAGTACCCGTCTGAGAGTTCAGTGCTGATGTGACTGAGTTCACGTGCTGAGGGAGAGGAGGATACTGACAGAAGGGGAAGGAATTCCAATGGGAAAAACAGTTGGAGAGAAAGGTGGTGAGGAGAGACATCAAGACTCAGCTAGTGGGAAAGCATCAGAGGCAGAGCTGAGAATGGAAAATGCAGTACAGATGGGGATGGGAGGGAGGCACATATTTGACTTATTCCTGAAGCTGTACTTAGCAGTGGATTTTCTGCTTGTCTGAAAAATAACTTAGTTAAGAAAATGAAATCTGTCTCACAAGGAGAAATATCTGTCGTACATATGATGGGCTGAAAAAGATGATGAACTAGATCTTATGTTTCAGACCATGGAAACTTAAGGGTTTGACTTTTTAAAGAAATCATGTCCTCCCTCCTCACCTTTCCACTCTGCTCTCTCAGCTCAGGCAGATGGAAGAACAGGATTAGCACACAATTCTGACTGACATGGAAAAGGCAGTTTTCACCTCAAGGGAACTGAAAAATATCATCGGACACACATTGGATTATGTAAGGTCAGGTGCTGTGTAAAACCACACTGATCACTGCCACGTGCTGAGGGACCATCCACTCCCACCAAGGGCTGGTGAGATCAGCAGAGGGGGCTTAGGAGAAGTTGAGATGACATAAATTAATCTCATATTGCTTCTGGCATCTCTTCCAGCATATGAGCTCCCTTTCAGCACCGCAGTAGCATTAATACCTGCTCCACTCCTTGCATCACGTCTGGATAGCTGGCAGGATATAACAGAGGACAGGAATGATTGTATTTCTCTGTCTCCACTCCAAGGGTTGGGAACTGGATGCTGTGGATGAGCCATGCTTGCTTTGATGGTAATTTGTAAGCTTTTGCTTGAAGCACTGCCACCAAGTCAATTGTACAAGCAAAGCTGATCTGAAACCCAAGTCCCTGATAAATCACTTCAGTGCTGACCTAATGAGTTCTTCATGACAAGAAGATTTCTGCAGTGGCTCATTCAACAAGCTATTTTTTATTTTCTATACCGGTGGTAAAGACTGAAGAAATGGTTTCACACATAAAAATGAGGAGCAATGGCACTTTGTGAGATTAATTGGTGACTCGATTGGTCTCACTGTCAAACGCCAGATGTTCTCGCTTTTGTTAAAAAAAAAAAAAAAAAAAAAAAAGTGGCTTAATTTAGATTTACTTCATTAGCTGCTGATGTCACTGCATTCCACCCTATTCAAATAATTGATAAGATTCATGTCTTTCCTTCCCAAGAGACTCATTTCCCCCTTCAAATTAATTATAAAAGGTTGATTTGAGGTGGAGTGGGACAAAAACCTCTTACCCTGCTTGTTTTCTTTCCTCCTTGCAGAGGAGAGTGCATCAGGGAAAGTCTGGATCCACATGACTCGTGAGCAGGGGAACAATGCTGCCACTGTGGGGCTCCTCAGCCTGTGCCCTGTGCAGAACACCTCCCTCCTCAAGCAGACCTGAGGTGAGGGACCACCCCAGCCTGTAATGATGCTGCCAGGGCTCCATGGTCCGCACTCAGCACAGGGGAGTGAGTCTGCAGCAGCATATCAGGAGTGCTGAAAACAATATTGCCAGCACTGTGCTTAGGGCTTGAAGCACCAACAAAAAGTGTCAGTGTCTCTTCTCCCTCACTGTGGGAGGACAGGAGGGCAGGCAAAACAGCCATGAAGCTGCCAGCTCTGTCCTATTCTGTCCTCTTGGGTTCCCAGCCCCAGATCTATTCTCTTGCATTGAGCTTCAAGTCCTCAGTGTAACATGCAGATGGAGCTATTTGAGATCTTTAAAAAATGGTAACTTAGATGACTAATTATCATGAGCTGACTAATAGCTAATGCTTCTGGGCACAACTGTACCTATAATAGCCAAACATCTTCATATTTGCTAAAAATGAGGAGGGAAAAAAAGATAGATTTTGCCTAAACTGGAACTTTTTCCAGGTCAAGTCTCTTTTTATTTAACTGTTAATCTTGAAGTATTACATAAAGTTTGGGGCTGTGAAAAACTCCTGCAAAGTCAGATCTGAGTTAATTAAAAGGAAACCTCTTCTCTCTGGAGGCTCTGTGTCGATCTGGGCAGCACACACAGGGCCATCCCATGGGATCTTCCCAAGGAGACATCTCACACACCTGATGCCATGTGTGCAGGGCTTTGAGTTTCTCTTTTGGGGAGGATGCAACTACCTCCCTCTGAAATATCCACAAAGCCCCAGCAGGCTCTGCTGAAATAGAAGGTAAAAGTACAACTTTAAACAAACTGCATGATTTTGTACTGACACCAGCCCTCTGCAATGAAATATAAAGTTGCTGTTCAAGGTGATTGCTCAGGATGCCCAGAGAATCAAGGCTGAATTGTCCAGCAGCTGCAGGAGTGGCCACATTTTTTGCTGAGATGTTTGGCTTTGCAGCAGTGAAATTTTTTCTCATATCCACCATGTCCTGGCCTGGACTGCTGACCCCACAGTCTCCCTCAGAAGCAGATATTTAATTGTCCTTTTGGGCCATAATTTTGTGGATCATTTTTTCCCTTCCTTCCCAAGAAAGTTCCCTTGTTGGTCACGTTGGTCAAGACTGCGTTTCTCACTAATATATTTGTTTTCCCTTTTCTCACGAGAATTTCCTTGTGCTGCACAAAGACCTTGAATTCTCTGTGGGAGCCTTTGGCAGCCTCCTTCAGGGCTCGGAGAAAGAAAGATGAAGCCACATCCATGTGCATTTTCCATCATCCTCCTGTTTCAGCAGTCACCTCTATTTCAGGAGCACCTATAGGAGCCACAGACCATGCAGTGTGTAAAGGCTGCAGAGGATGTGTAGCAGAGGAAAACCCTTCTGGCTGCTCTAATTCAGCATTGCTCTGTTGGCTTATGACCCCAGGCATGCTAACAAATTGTGTGTGTCAGAGGCAATAAGTGATGTGAAAACAGAAGATCACTGTGTGTCATTTAAGATCACAAAAGGTTTAAAATATTTGCCAAGCTCCAGTCAGTTTGCACAGGATGACTTTTTACTTTTATGTGTGGTAATATATGTGTGCTTGGATGTAAAAGCTTCCTAATAGCCACCATTTTAGGAAGCTCATGCCACAAAGGAGTCTCAAAACCAGACTCTTGCCACACTGGCACTTTTACTGGCACACGAATCGTGAGCTTTAAACAATGATTTAAAGAAAAGTTTATTGACGTTTCAAGCAAACTCAGGCTGCTGGATTTTTTGGGGGTTTTTTTATGACAAAACCCAGTCTACACCAGCAGAGATGGATTTAATTCAATTACTTGTTTTACTTTCTCTCTGGGCTGACTTCATCTTCTCCCTGTTTAACCTTTTGCTGACTCAAGCAGTGGTAATCACTGTTTCACACCTGCATGTCTTGAATTGTAGGCTGGCATCTGGTTGTAGGAGCAGTGCATTCATTGTAATAACCAGGAGAAGAAAGATGTGTGACATTTTGGGGAGGGAAGGTGCGTGCATGGTAAAAAATTAGGCAACTACTTCAATTCCCTATTGGCAGTCACGACGTGCCTTATCTGCCATCTCACCGTGCCTGTGTTGAGCTATCAACAGCTGTGATATCACAGCTGTCAGCTCCTACAACCTTGAGACTTATGATTAACAGGATTTCCTCTTCGGTTATTAAAGTAATAACAAGAGATGCTCTGTGGGAAGCAGCAGAATCTGCAGCAATTGAATGTGCTGTTTCCCTGAGATACATCTCCACTTATTTGCTGGCAAAAGGCATTAAGCACCACACTTTTAATACCTGCAGGCAGCGGGTTATTATGGGCTGCAGCTCACCAAAGGTGAACAGGGTGAGCTCCCTGGATTTCCAGGCAGACCAACACTGAGGCTTTGGCTCTGTTTTACCCGTTTGGTGTTTTGTCTCTGGTGGGACCTAAAGTCAGCCAGGGCTCTGGGGTGGACGTGCTGGGACTTTCCTGTAAACTGACTGCACTAAGGACATCAAAGGGACTTTGAATTATTAAAGTGGCCTAACATTGGGTGTCTAGAACATGCACTAGATAAGAACAACTTTTGAAAAGGATAAATTTAGATCTGATGAATAAATAAAAGGGTTCAGAAACCAATTTCTCTTCAACCTTATATACCCCCAGAAGGATAGGCTGTGCCCTCGTGTTAGACTTTGACTACCACTTTCCTGTGGACACCAGGCAGATCCTTCTGGGTCCCTGGTGCACCATCCTTCCCATTACCCATGGAAGGGGCTGGCATCAACTCCCTGCTGCTTCCAGAGCTGCCCCAATCCTGCCTGCCACATCCAGCCCTTCCACCCAGGCTGTGTTCGTGCTGGTGCCTGGCAGGCAGCACACGCTTCCTCCCCACCTATCACCTGGGGTGTGACAGCTGTCACAAGTCTTTTCAAGAGGGCATGGATCCCATCAGAAATACTGGGATTACTCCTGCATGTCCTAAATGTGGCAATTCCTATTTAATTCATCAGCAATCTGTATTTCCCTGTGTGTGTTGAACTTGCTCGTGGCAGTAGTCATTGCCAAGAGCACCTCTGACCTTCTGCCTTTATTCTCTGTGTGTATCACCAGGGCACAACAGCCACCAAAAAGCTACCTGGTTCTTCTTCAGCCATTCTTTGTTGTCAACTCCCCAGCACCCCCTTGCTGTTTAGCCAGCAGCTCTGGAGCACAGTGGAGGTTTTGTGCCACAGCTGTGTGTTTGGGAGTCCCCGAACGCGGGACATTCTTTGTCTGGCCCCAGTGGGTTTGTAAGATCTCTAGCTATTCCATTGCTTCTGTGTCCTGTCTGGAAAATTAAATTACTGCTCTGCCTTTTTTAGAAAGATTCAGGGTGAGCTGGGCCAGAATCTCTGCTGGAGTGAGATGGGCCTACTAGAAATTATCAAGCAAAATTGAAATTTGGCATTTTGTGTTCCAGCTCCAGTATGGATGGCTGCTTGTCTATCCATCGATGTGCACATAGGTATTTGTCTGTCTTTCTTGTCTTGTCCTTTATCCAACTACTACACACATATATAAAATTATATTTCAGTCCTGATTCACAGAACTATTTAGCGCCTCATAAATTCCTCTGCAATTCTGGACATTTCATCTTTTTTTCCTGATATTTTTGGCATAAATCTGACAAACAAACAGAAAAGTCTTTCATTTACTGGCTGCTGTAATCAACCAGCTGTAAGACGAGGTGGCAAAGTTATTTATATTTTGTTCAGAAAGAGTAATACTTTTCTCTCCTTCCACATGGCAGAAAAAATGCTTTGGTAATGTAGGAGCTTAGATTTTCCTTTGAAAGTGCCTCTAGCTGGCTTACAAGACAAATGAATGTAGTTTGCTTGCATTAAAAAAATGTTTCATAACCTTTCTATACAATGAAAATGATGTGTGACATGTAAATAATATGGAGTAAAACTTGCATCCATTAACATTTGTGAAAGGAATAACAAAGGAAAACGATGCTGAGAGCGATTTCTTGCCTGACCTGGGGCTTTGCAGTTCATCAGCTTAGTGGTCCTCTCCTGCTTTCCAGCTCCAGCTCATTTCAGGCCAGCATGCCTCAGTGCACAGCTGTGCACTGTGGATTCCTAGACTAACACTAAATGGGGAGTTTCCATTGGAGCTAGACTGATTTAAGCACCAAGGTCAGAATTCTTCAATATCTGGGATGCCACTTGAGGGACTATGTTGTGCCCATGCTCACATCCTCAGGCAGGCTTGGAAATCCAGGAACTCATGTCCACTCTTCAGGAAATTTTTCTTAATCTTTCTAGGCTAGAATTTACTGCCAATTTGATTCCTTGCGTGTTGGGTGTTCCGGACCTCATATATATATATATATATATATATATATATATTTCTACACTTTTTTCCCTAAAAAATACTTTCCCACTAAGAATGAACATTTCCTACAAATGCTTTGTCTTTTGTCCATTTTCTCTTACCTTGAGAAATGCTCATCTTTGTGCTTGTTTACTCCTAAAATGAAAAAGTACCTTTTCTTCCCAGTCACCGGGTATGAATCTACAATAAAAATGAGGCGTATAAGCCATCAGAGACATAGCTACAGGCAAGAAGCAAAGTGGGCTTAGTGACCTTGATGTGTACGCTGGAGTTGTTATGGCAACAGGCAAGTGAAATGACTGTTGCTAAGGCTCAGAGAAATAAAGCAATCTCAGTCACTTAATGGTCATTATTCTCTAGTAACTTAATTTTGAGTTTGCTGCCAGCTAAACTGCGAGGTGAATCAGCAACCACCCTAAATACTTAGAAGAAATATGAATGAGAGGGTTTTTCTTTGCATTTCTCTTTCTCTGAGCCCCTCGAGTGACATAGTCAGGAGTCAGGTTTTAGAGCACTGGGTGAACCAGGGAGATAATTCCCAGTGGCTCCTAGGAGCCATGCTGTGACACAGAGTGCAGGAGCATTGGATAGTGCATGCTGACCCCCTGGAAGAGCAGGAAGCATAATTTTATTTTTTCCATCAAAAAATAGTGATTTTCAGCTAATATTTACAAAACCAAATTATAGTACTGTCCCCAACAATACTAGAAAGTTTGTCTATTTTCTTCCTTTCCTCCAATTGACTTATTTGCTTGTAGGCTTGATAGAAAGGTAGGGAGATGCCATATTTTATTCTTGCTTGACCAAAGCTGATTTGGCTATTCCTCTTAGGTGTGTGAGGACTGGACTAAAGTGTAGTTAAACTGGGTGAAAAATAATTAATTTTACTGGTGAACCCTTTAAACAAGTGGCATCTTTCAGCATGAATTTTGTACACCTTAAGGAGGTTTAGGGGTTTTAGCAGAATAAAATATTGTCAGACTTCAAGAAAACAGCAAGTGTACAAATACCAATGCCAGTTTTCACTGAAGATGGCAAAATAAAAGAGCCATGAAAAATCTTAATCCCAGTAACATTCATGGAAATTGAATGCACAGTGGGAAACTGTAGTAAAATTGCATTTTGCTGTGAAAATGAATATCACCATACATTTGGAAAATCACTGTTCCTGAATTCTTTCATAGACCAAAGCCAAAAAGGAGGAGAGTCTTTCCCTAAAATAAATCCACAACCTGCCGTGTTACACCAAATGCCTCTGAAATGTCACCGAGGGCTCTGGTGTCCTGTTCCCTGCTTGTGAATTAGTGAAGATTTTTCCAAAGGCTAATTGCTAACCCCTTTTGATTCACAGTTAATTTCCAGCAAGGCCAGATGTGAATTTGCAGTTCAGGCCTCGATATTGTCCCAGAAAAAGCAGTGGCATTAGCAGCTGAAAGCAGTCATTACGCGTTTGTTCCCGCAGCAGACTGATTGCTCATCAAGGGAGCAGAGCCTCGCACAGGCTGAGCTGGATGCAGAGCTATACATATGTATTCCCTCTTGAAAATGGACACAATCAGGCCATTCATGCATCCTGCCAAGATGCCTCTTGGTTGCAGATGCCCTGGGTGATTGCAGGAAAGATTTTGTTATGTGTCCGTATAACCTGGCATTTGTGGGGATGGTTCCTGTCGAAATCAGTAGTATTTTACTGAGATGTAGGTGGAATTGGAATCCATCCTGAGGATGGAAGCCTGTTCTATGGAGGGCATTAAGACTGGTGCCCCTGAATTCGTGGGGGTTTGATATTGTGGCTGGCCCATCTCAGTGAGTCCAGGCTGCAGGATGGAGGTGAGGGCTGGGGGTGCTGTCCTCGGGCACCACTGCAGCCTCAGCGCTGATCAGGGGACTGTGGCTGCACAGCTGCATTTAGTTAAGGCTGCTCTGCCTTAGAAATGTTGTTGCAGAGTTTCTTTCCTGGGGTAGTTCTGTCACAGCTGCACGTTTGGCATGAACCCACTCCTGTCTCAGCCCCAGGAGAGCTGGCCAGGGTGGAGGAAAGTGCTGCTTTCCTCTGGCCTGCCAAGGAGATGCCCTGGGGCTAATCCACCTGCTGCCCCTGTGACCCACAGGCCAGGATCTTCCCAGCACCCCTCCTTGCTGGGAATCCCCATGGCCACACTGCTGAAATTCAAGGAGGGCCCATAAGGGGTTGAGTGTGTTTGTGAGGTGACAGGGCACTGTTTGAGAAGCTGATGTCATACAGAAAAATAAGGGCACCAGTACTACCATTTTCTTTCAGAGGTTTACATCTTACTTGATGTCAAGATTTGCAGAGCAGAGCCTTTCTCTGCTGTGCTAAGGGTTTGCTGCAGTCTGATGTAGGGACTGCAGTGCCTCTCTGACTACCCCATATCAGTGATTTTAGTAATTCCACTTAGTTGCTAAGACCTTTTGTATCCAGTACTCTTTCATGTGCTTTTTTTAAAACTCAGACAAACAGAATGTTGGCAGGGCCACCAGCAACAAAGTGTAATGAAAGTATTCATTAAAAATTTTTTTGATCATTAACTTGAATTGTTATTGAGAGTGTTGTTGCTAAACAGCCAAGCTGATGATGAAGCAAAGCTTCATGGAAATCGCCAGTGTCCTTGACATGAACTGCAGTGTATTCCCACTCACATGGGAGATTTCAGTTGTATCAGCAGAAGAGGAAGAGCTGCAAGAGATCTGCCCCATCATTGTCACCAAGGGGTAAAAAAGGTCACACTTGTGATGCTGTGGCGTGACATGAGCACCTTTCCATTGACTGTAGAATTATGTGTGAAAATAGGAGGGTTTGAAATGGCCCATGAAGGTGTCAGTTCAGAAAGAAAACCCTTTTTTCACTTTTTGGTGGAATAAAATGTACTTCAGCTGAACTCTCAATTTGCTGAATATTCTGATTTTAGTCTTTTCACCTTTAAAAAAACCTTTCCCTCTTACTTCCCTATGCATCCTTCATCTAGATATCCCCAGCCAATGCATCTGTCTGTAGCAGTGACTTTATTTTACTGATCAATGGCATCAGAACTGCAGCATTTGAAGTTTTATGGCATTCTCTGATTTAGTGGGGGTTTTAATAATAAATTGTGCTTGAGACCTATCTCTGTGATTGAAATGTCACTTGGAGGCAACACGGCCTCTTCTTGGAAGAGCAGGAGCAAGAAAGGTCAAACTTGAAAAAAAGAAAGATGGAAAGAAACAAAAAGCTGGTGATGACCAACTGCTTGGGAAAAGCTGAAAGTGTCTATGAGTAACTGTTGGGAATATCCACACCCTTCCATCACCTTTCCTGGTGCATTGCCATCTGTTGCAGCTCAAAGCCAGTAGCAATTTTTACCTTACTGTTCCAAACATTGTGATGTATAGAGAGTAATTTTTTCTTTTTTTTTTTTGCATGCTTATAATAAGAGATGGATATTGTTTGCAAAACCTTCTTCAAATGAAAAAGGAAAAAAATCAAAAGGTAGCAAAAAGGGCTTATCTTTTCATTGTTAGGTATTGTGGGTGTAACATCACACTTGCCATCTGTGAAGGAAAGCCAGAGAAAGTGGATGGGGAGCTCATCCACAGCCTTCTGGGTCCATTTGGCTCTTGCAGGGTGTTTGGGTTCATTCCTTGAAAAATACAGTTTGATTGCAATAATGCAGCTTCCTTTTTGAATATATTTGGCCAACAGCTACCAAAGCTGCTATGCCCACAGCTAACACAACAAACTGGCTGGAGTAAAAGTGGGTATGTCACTTGTGCACTGTCTGTTCCTGCACATTTAATCAACACCCCTGATCAATACCTCACTGCTTTGGTTCTTGACATTGTTATTGCTGTGTCAGGTGCTGGAAAGGGCAGCAGAGGCAAATAGAGATTTAATTTTAAAACTGGACTTTGTCTTGACGTAGTGGAAGAATCCCTATAAATCAAGCTGGTTGTGTCTTCTGATCAACAGTAGCTGCCAACACTTTTTTCTACATTCTTAATTAATAGTGTCCTGTAAAAGGCCCTTGTGGAAAGCTTGGAGCACTGGAGAGTAGTTTGACTGTCTTCTCTGTGACATTTGCCAGAAATTCACTGGGTTCTTTCATTTGTTTGCCAGGGTTTTGTATTGCAGGTGTGAAACATAAAAACAGCATAAAATAGTATTCTTATATATTTGGTGTTTTTGATTAGGGAAAAATAATCCTTTTGTTCCCAAAAGCACCATTTTTGGAGAAAATGCTCAGTTTATTGATTTAATACCAAGCATGCTCTAGCCCCTGGCTTCACCTCTGCCTGAAAGCTACTCTGTCTGGGGAGGGAGATGTGGTCTATCCCTCTGCATCTTTCAGTTTAAGGCTTGAAACAGTCATGAAGGATGTCAGTTCATACCAACCATCAGAGCTCCTGGAGGGAACTTGTCTCTCTCTGTTTGTAAATCAGTGCAGATTTTACAAGAGAGATTAACGAAAGAGATGTTTTCTTCTATTTGCATAAAATAATAAAAATAATTTTGGAAGAAATTCTTTACTGTGAGGGTGGTGAAGCATTGGAACAGAGAAGCTGAGGCTGCCCCATCCCTGGAAGTGTTCAAGGACAGGCTGGGCAGGCCCCTGAGCAATGTGGTCTAGAGGAAGGAGTCCCTGCCCATAGCAGAGGAGTGAAATGAGATGATTTTTAAGGTCTCTTCCAACTCAAACCATTCTATTACTCAGTAATAGATGATGGAGAATACAGAGGTCTTGGGTTTCTGCAGTAAAATTTGCACTATAAACAATGTTCTTTGGAGTGCTTTTGATGGGAAGGTTTAAACCAAGGAAGAAAGGGAAATTGCCTCCTGTGCCCTCAGCTAGGGTGAGAATAAGACAGCAAAGCCTCTCTCTCTATCACAAAACATATGGACAGGATATCCCTGAAAATATCATAGGGAAGGAAGGGATGGTTTGTTTTTCCCCACTGAAGTTGTGGTCCCTTGGCCATGAGACCTTGGTTGAACCTTACAGCACACAAAAGCTCTGGTGGCTTCCAGAGCCTCAGACCACTTGAACACTGCAGTCAGGATGTTAACCTAAACATCCTGAAAACGGCTGATCTGCTGCTGTACCCTTCTCTTGGTGCTTGTTAGCCTCACAACCCAGCTGCCTTGGAGAGCTGTCCAGAGAAAAGTGTTTGCAGCATGGGCAATCATCTTGGCAGTCAGTAATCAATCAGCTCCCTTGCGTAAACACAGAGCCAGCCATTGATTGCTTGCAGCTCTGCCAACGATTGCTGCACCATCGGGCCCCAGGGCTTTCAATGGACTAAAAATTCATAGTTGCTGTTTGGATCCGGTCACCTTTCATCTGACTCAGAAAGTTAAAAATAAATTAGTTTTTTGGTACCAGGATGCTTATAAAATCACCCTGCTTTAGTGCAGTCCAAAAGCTCTCTCTAGTGAATAACTTGCTGAGTAAGAAGGAGAGCTTCTGATGCTGTTTTCATGTTTCTCTACAACTGCTCTGCTGCTGCCTTCTGCATATGTGCCAGATCTGGCCAGGAGTAAGTGCTCCAAAGAGGTGAGAGAGCAGATTTATGCCTGTGTAATTGGTGTCAGGTTTGACTGGGGAAGGAGAGGCTAATGACACCATGAAACCACAGTCTGCTCTTGGGTAGTCTGTGCCAGCTTTATGCATAGCACGGTTATGCTGGAAGCACTTTGGAAAGTTTAAGGGAAAAGACTAGGGGGAAAGAACGTCTCTGGAAGTTTTTGTGGAAGGTCTGAAAGTACAGTCTTCCCAGTTTCCTTCTTGCATGGCCATCCTGTGGTATGGTGACATACTGAGCTGCAAGAGAAGGGAATATGCTCAGTTCCTCTCAATGAGAAGAATGAAGCTTTCAAGGTGACAAAATAACATTAATTTTGTTCTATTTGTCAATTTGTTGGCAGTTTTTCAAACAGTTCTAATGCAGCTCTGCCTGCTCTGTCTGGAAATAGCAATATAGAGATAAAGCAGCTTTATAGGGCTGCATGTACCCTCCTGAACAGTAAGATTACATGCTTTTAAAATAGTTTCCAGTATGTAAAATGACACAACTGGATTGGAGACAAACATGAAGCAGATCTCTTCACTTCTATGAAGTTTCGCTCTCAATCAAGTGCCTGCTCAAAGCAGATATATCTTCACTGCACAGTAGTCTGGAAAGTGTATCTAATCTCTTCCTCCTCTAAATATAGAATATTCCCTTCTGTAACTCAGGTACTGTCCTGCAGGATGGTTACTCACCCTGGGAAATCTCACCATTTCATTTTTGAGGGTTCATACTGGAAAACCCTGGTGGGGCTGGAGCACCTCAGCTTTGAGACTAGCAAAATACCTCTGTGCATTACCAGAGCCATAAACACACTCTCTCCCTTACACCCTTCTCTCCCCTCTCCACAATTTCCTGGTTCCTTTCCTCCCCATGGCTGTCTTGACTTGTGGCCTCTTGGTAGCCAGCATCATTTTTCAGAATGACCCTTAAATTCACTTTTGCAGCATGAATGCATTGCCTGTTGGTTACAGATAAGCTGATGTATCTTTTGCTAAGTTAAATCAAAATACTCCTCAGTGTTGCTTCAATTACCAAGGTGTGTTAGCACTGACATCTCAACAACTAAGCACAGTCAGAGTTTAACTGATTAAATTGAAATGTCTTAAAGCAAGGAAATTATCCAGGGTAAAGCCGAACCCTGTCACTTTGACCAGTGCTTCATTGGTTTTGAATGTAAAATTAACTTATCAAAGAACTGGCCAGCATCCAGACATTTTAACATCTTTAGATCCTTTAATATTTTTGAAACATTTCATTAGTGAAACAAATGTACAAAGAGTATCACAACTCCTCTGTCACACCAGACTCAATTCTACAAGCTCAGGGAGCAGTTCTGCCCTTCTTATCAAGGCTGGATAACAACTAATTCCTCTATGACTACAATGCTACTCAGCCAGACAAAAGGAGCAAAAACCAGATCCAGAGGCGAAGTGAAAATAATAGCCTCTTCTGCATCTTGAAGTAAGCCAGAGATTTAGGAAAGAGTTGTTGTTATGCCTTATGTCTCTGGACTTTTCAATGCAAAAGATTTCACTGTGTTAATGCTGGGGTTTAAATGTAAGTTATCCTCAGAACAGACTGTAAATATACACAGGAATGACGTAAGAGGAAGCATTGGAGAAAAATACAATTAAACAACAAATATGTGAAAATGCACTTGAGGTAATAAGCAAAATGCTGGAGTGAGGACAGGGCTGGGGGCACAGGGACCACTGGTGTCCTCCTCTGGCACTGCCAAAAAGATTTTTCAGCTTTGCGCTTTTGGTACCTCAGATTCTTGAACTCCAAGGTGGTGGGTGTGCATAGCTGGGACATGTCTGGCTTTTGCTTCTTTGTTGGGCTGGAACACTTTTCAAACTGTGCTGTTTCAGATGAGATCCCATTGCTGAAGCAGATCTTAGGGACTTCTGCATCTGAGTCAATCTGAATTTTCCTGCTGGTTCAGCTCTCCTGGTAGGAGCTGCTTCCTCTCCCTGTGCAATTTGTGTCTCTTTTATTCCAAAAAAAGCATGGTTCTGTTGGGTGTTAACTTGCAAGGGTTTGCTGTCCTGTTGCGTAGCTGTGACACCATTTTCCCATGAGATAAACCAGTGAATATCAGCAGTCCATGTGTGTGATGGAGGACACGTAGAGACTGATAATGCTCACTGTCTTTAAAAACTACCAACACCTTGTCTCAGACAGTGAGGGAATAGTTACACCACAGTGCCAGAAAGGAGAAAACCCAGTGCAGATATTACAGTTAATATTTCACAGCACACTCTCTCCAGCATTCATACATTCACCTTCTAAAGGGGCTTTGCTCCTTGGCTGCTTCTCCCCAGGGCACAGGAGGAGTGTAGCACTCTGTCAAGAAATTATCCATATGGTAAGAGTGAGGATGGCTTCTTTTGGGACCAGCTCACCTCTGCTGCAGCTCTGGAACTAAAGAGCAGCTATAATTTTGTCTGTGAATTTCCCCGAATTTGGGTGACAGAGAGTTGCACGTGAGCTCTTACCACCTGAACCAGCTTGTCCCATGACAGCATTAAAAAGCAAGGTGGGCACTCCTCCCAACAGTCAATTTATCCCATACTGATGGAGGGTATTGCTGGTGAAGGCCAAAAATCTGACAATTATAGTCATTCTTTAATTGTAATTCAAGCTGTATTCTCAAAAGGTTAGTCTGGTAGTTTATGGCTGGCTATTTTATCTTTTAATTAAATGCCCATCAAACCTCTTTGATCTGAGGAACAAGAGCTCATAAAATGCAGAGTCACTGCTCTGCCCAGGTAACTCTCAGTAATCCAGATTGTCTCATCCTGCAGCATGGAGGTAATTTGAATTGAGCTGTAGGCTGCTGCTGGGCTCCTGTCAGTGCTGAACTTGTTGATTTGCATTCCGAGAGGATCTTCCAGAAGATAATGGGATTTGTGAGGAAAGTTGATTTTACCTTGTTATCCAGTGAGGGAATAACGTCATGCTTTGAGCGAGAGGCAATGCAGGATGGTAATTACTCAGATAACAGGGAGCTAGGGAGGCACAGCTGCTTAGCCTGACCAGCTCTGGACTGTTCCCTGCTATAGAAATGCTATCACAGAGTTTCCTTAAGCAATTCCCTGAGGCTGGGAAATGAGAGAAAATAAACCTCCAGTCCTCAGTTGCAAAAATGATGACACAATTGCAGTAAATCATGAAAAGCTGAGACTTCGTGAGATAAAATTAATATAACTTTGGTTTTCTATTTAATGCATTTTATGAAGATTTTTGGGACTCCTAGATCCAAATTTTAAGCTCCTTCTGACAACCTAAGAAGCAGGAATTTTAATTTTTCTTGAAGTTAATTGTTTTTCTCATGATCACCTGAACTGAAAAGTGCAAGAACCCAAATAACTCATGCTTCATAACAAAACGTTTGTGAGAACCTGTCACCACACAGTGTCCCATGTCTGTTCAGTGCCACCCTCACTGCTTTGGGAGCTGTGTCTCACTGCAGCAGTCCTTGCTTTAAGGCCCTGGGCCTCATGTTAATGCACCTTCTGAGGTTTTTAAAACCCCTCACATGTGTGTGCCTGCTCTGTGCATCTCAGTGGGAAGTTCCTGGGAAGCCCACATATCCTGGAGGAGTCCCTGGGGACTAGGCAAAGAGCCAGGAAGGAAGAGTGGAGTAACAAGGGGATATGGAGTAGGAAGAAAGCACTAAGAGATGATGAGCCACTGCTCAGCATGGGCCTGAGCAGCAGGCATCAGGGCTGAGGAGCTCCAGGAGCCACAGTTTCTGCTCAGTCTCCTCCTCTGGGGCAGATGTTTCCAACCTTGGCACTGCACTGGCCAGCCCCACTTCACCTCCTGGAATTTCTTCAGGCACACCCTTGACTGTGCTTCCAGCAGTTCCCAGGAAGTGCCCTCTTTTTCTCCTCACCTTTGATATCTTCCCAGCTTGGGAATTGCTTCATAAAAATTCACACGAGATAGCAGAGCCCAAAACAAGCTTAGGCAGTGGCTACTTACCCACATAAATACGTGAGTCTGTGTGCCAAGCTTTTCTCCCCATCCAAGCTCTGCACCCCCAAGCTCTCTCCTGGAATCCCTCCAAGAGCTCTTCAATAAGAGCACTGGAGTACCAATCAAACCTCAGTGCATGCCATTTAATGTATATTCCAAGTTGTTTTGTAGTGATGCTTCACCCCTCCTCTGAGTGCCGGCCCAGGAGGTGCTTGAAGGGCTACAGAAGAATTCTGACTTGATAAAAGTCTGATCTGTGGATGTTGCCCTACCCATAGAGCACCATACAAATGTGCTGGTGATCACTATCATGGTTGACTCCTTTATTTTTTTTTCCCCATTTGTAACATTTCTTTACCATGAAACCTGATGTGTTGGTTTGAAGAATCAAGTGGAATATCTTGACCAGAAAATAAATTCACAATCAAGTTTGCTCATTCTGAAACCACTGGAGTTCCTTGCAGCTCTCCTGCTTTCATTTGTGTGCAGTGGCTCCTAGATCTTCCTCATCCTCTCAGGGGTAAAACCACAGTTTTCTTGTCCTCGAGAGCTCCCTGGGTTTTTGCTCTAGGTCAATACGCAGGACAACAGTTGCAGTTACATGAGGAGCAGACTGATGTTATCCACATAAGCATTTGTAAAGCTTAGCATAGATCACAGTAAGTATTCCTTATATGATAGTTAAACCACTTCACTATACCTCTTAATCTTGCTGTTAAATCATTCATACAGGACTCTATCACCAGAGGCTGTCAGAGGTCAGCTCTTTCCTGCTATCTTGAAAGCCAGAGTCAGAGTTCACTAATGTCTTACAAGGAGACAAGATGCTCAAACGTGATTTTTTGTATATTTCAGATGTACTTCAAACTTGACTCCCTCCAAGTATAATATTCCCTATTTCTGTACTAACAGGAACTTTATGCCCTTTTTTATCTATATTAAATATACTGTAACTCTCATATGGCTTCTACCCTACAAAATATTCCCATATATTTTGTAGAAACTAGCAAATTTTTCACTAAACACAAAAAAAGTTACTGGTTTTTGTTTCTGTTTGTAGACTTCGATTAGATACTACTGGCAAATATAAGCATTTGGATTTATTCCCCACTTCCAGCAAAGACTTACTAATACTTCTTTCAATGAGAAGTGGCAATAAAGGCAAAGTTCTCCTAAAGCCTTAAAACTTGTAGATAATCTGGAAAAAAAACACCATAATTGATGTTGTCCCTGACCTTTCCCATCTTTTCATTTCAGAGCAAGGAAACTGAGCCTTGAAGGGCTTTATAGGAGTGGGGTGAAGATATTCTTTGTGCTGCAGCAATTCATTTTGAACTCCAGTATTAAAACTGGTATTAAATGTTAGAGTGACTGTCTATAATCACTTAAGTTTGTCCCCTAAATATAAACTTTTAAGGTATTCTCTACCAAACTCCATGTACAGATTTTGACCTGTCAATTAAGCACCACGATGCAGCCACACAAAAAATGGCCAGCATAAACAAAATCAATTCTATTGATTTCTAAGGGTACGTTCACTTGAGGGACATTTCACAAAGCCCTAAAAAGCATGATTTCAGTGCTAAACATTTCTACAGTCAGGCTCTTTTTTCGTCAATGCACTGTATGTTGTTACTCTCATTTGAGCTAAATCCTTTCAAGACTAATGGGTTTAACCACACCTTTCATATGGCAGCTCTAAGAGACAGTGAACACCTGCACCTGCCCTGTGCCCCTCCCTATGCCTCCTTTCCCCCACACACACACAAAAAACCACACAAAAACAAAACAAAAAAAAAACCAAAATTAGTCTTATTGAGGCCTTTGAAAGCCCCAGGCTTGGGTGGGTGCTCTTTTCCAAAGTATTGTATGAATGGATTTGCAGAAGAGAGAAAGAAGCACTGAACCTGGAAATGTATGTGAAGGGGAGCTTAGAAAGAGCTTTGGAGTCATAAGGAAGGGGCTATTTTCAGTGGTTTGTTCTCCTTGCTTTTATCTACAAAATAAGGACTTCACACAGTGGTTGCTGCAGTGGAACCACCAAACCTATCAGCTTCCCATTAAATGGACTTCCCAGAGTCTGAGTTGTGGCTAATTACTCAGGACAGCAGAACAGGCATTATCAGTGCCTTCTGTGTTGGTATCTGTTCATCACAGTGCCTGTTCAATCACCAGGGCCTCTGACACTGTGAAAAGATATATTAAAACCCAAGGGAGACAGAAAATGTCATCACCATGCAGGTGGGGAACAGCAGTGCTGGCTGCTGAGGCACACAAGGGAAGGCTCTGTGTACACCTGCAAAGAGCACGCACTGGAGTCAAGAGGAGCCAGGAGAAAAGACCCATCCCTTACAGAATCCTTTGTGAATCATACCCCTCACTAATGGTTTTGAGTGTTTGGAGCTGGTAACCACACTTGGCGTTGCAGATTTTGCCTTATAATAAGATTTCTTGTTACCATGATTTTTACAGCTGTAAGTCACTGTACAGCTTTTCTCAAATTCTTCCTCTCATAAATGTCATGTCCACTAGCATGACTGAAGGAGGTTCCCAGGGTGGTAGAAATAAAGCCTCTTTGAGGAGAGCTGCCTTTATCTGCAGAAGAAGGTGGCAGAAGAAGCCTTTTGATAACCTACTAAGGCCTTTCATGCTTGACTTTGAGGTGCCCAAATGAAGATCAAATTCCCTTTCTCACCTCTGGAACAACTGCTGCTGCAAAGGACTTCTTCAGCTGAGTTATCTGTCCCTAGGAATAGGCACATCAGTTCTTTACTGCATGATCAACACAGCTCTCTCCAAGGGACAGTTTTCCCAGGATGGAAGTCACTTTGCAAATTTAACTAGTTAAGGTTGGCTGGTTGTTTTAAGAGGTTGGCTTATCATTGTACACAGGAACACTTTTTTTTTTTTCTTTTTTTAATTAAGAAAAACCTCTAAGTTGTAGATATTAATGATTTATAAATGTACTGACCTCAGAGGAGGAGGGGTTTCTGTTTCTTTTTGGAAGCATCTTGATAAATGCAATGTAATTCAAAAGGCTGCAAATCCCCAAACTCAGACCCTGCCTGAGAGGCCTGATTGGAAAGGGCTGTTCACATCCTCAGTTTCTCAGGATCCTGCTGAATTCTTCATGAGCTTTCTTATGAAAATAACATAAAAACATAACACCCTTTCTATTTAAAAAATGCATTTTGGAATGGAGCCCAGGAAATCCCCATGCTTCCCTAGTCAAATGCTTGTCCACTTTTTCACAGATCATGTGCTCTGTGAGAACACCTGCAATTTTGTTGTTGTTTATCTTAACACCTTCTTTTCCTAATTAGGGCTGGACTGTGCAGCTTTCAGTCTGTCACATTGTGAGATACAACAGAGATGGTGCCCTGCTCTGCACAGGCAGTGGCTGCAGCAGGTAGGTACAGGTGAGAGAACTGCTTTGATTAGCAGTGAGGTTTTAATTGCAATTAGACATAGTACCTGCTGCAATTTGACCCACTCTAAGCAGAGCAGCCAGCATGGTGTCAGCTAACCCAGCTCTTCATACACATCCTAATGTATGATCCACATCCTTAATGAAGATCAACACTTCGGTAGCCATCTGTCATGGCATGTTCCATCCTTCTCTCCTGCTCTCTCTGCATGCTGTGATAGACAAAAGCAGGACAATAGATATTTGCTTACTGGCCTGGCTTCTCCAAGGCTCAGGGCTCTTGAGCTGATCTAGGTAATGTGAGGAGGAATGGCAAGGATGGGTCAAGCTTTGAACAGGGCTCCACATCCCATGAGGATGGTATTACTTCTCCACCCCAGCTATTTCCAGTTCTAGAGCATGTTCTGTCAAATATGGCACTGACTAAAAATGAGGGGATTCCCGCTGGCCTGGGGTGCAGTATTTCTCTGGTGTTGCCCTAGCAGCCTGGGTAGTGAGCATGCAGCCCTACAAACTGCTCTTTGTTCACCTTGTCCTTCATGACCAAAATTGACTCTTTAGTAGTTCACATTAGGTGAGGGTTTTTGTGAGGTCAAAACCTCAAGATGTCAATGATGTCTCTCTCTGATTTTTAGAAACAATTACACTACTAAGTTGGTTTTTCTCCTCCCCCTTGCTATTTTTTTTCCTACATTTTACATAGGTTTCTGGTCCTGAACTCAACAGTCTACAGGTTCACATTTGTAAAGGTAATTAGATATAGAAAGAAATCGGTTAAAATTTGTGTCTTTTGAAAATACTGTGACATTTCTATCTTTTCCTGTAAGCTTTTAATTACTGTTATACATTTGGCCCACAAATTGTGTTTCTGAAACCAGATTGAGTTCAGATGTAGCCTTTCTATTATCTAAAGCCTGTGCCCCACATTTTGGCAAATCAATCATTGCTATTCCTGCTTCGGAGCTGTGGAACAGGCTGTCAACTGATATTAATCAATCTTTGTCATTGCCCATTTCCAAAAGTCATTAGCATGCTCAGCCTCACATTATATTTTCCAGCAGAAAAATAACACATTGTTAACTGTTCTTTGTTACGAGTTACTACACAAGTGACCTTATTGACTGCACATATGTAATAGAGGTCTGTATTTGCTGAGAACCTTGAAGTCTTTGTGTTCATCTTTGTAGTACTTCCACTTTCTCTTTTCTTTGATTATATTTTTTTTCCCTTAACAGGAAAAACAGCTGTTCCCAAGAAAATGAAGATAACTGAGGAGCTGGCATGAACGTTACAAGTAAATGAAGATATGAAGTAAGTACATCTGACTGCTGGATATGACTAGGAAATGATTAATGACCCTTTAACACATTAAAAAGGGTCTGTCAACAAATGGCTATTTTTGTTGTCACATAGTAACACTTTAAATTTCTATAAATGTCTCCACGATGAAGTTGGCATGTGTGAAAATCCTTTCTCTTGCTAGCTATTCCTCACAATGCTTGGTGAAGGCTGAACATAGGGAGAGACCTCTTTTCTCTTTTTATTTTCCTCTTCTTCTCTTTCAGAGAACAATTCAATTTAGAAAAAAGTCTTTGTACCATATTACTTGTCTGGCTTAGTTATTGTTTCTTTTTCTGTGTCAAAGGAAAGAGGTGATATGTTCTCTCTGGGCTGATCCATGATCCACATTGGATGCTGTGGTCCCTGAAGTGATGTGGTGGACAGACACCACCCTGCAGTGCAGTGAGGGGCTGATCCCCACAGGAGCTGCAGCTCCCCAGCTCCTGCCAAAACAAAGGGGGCCCAAACACACACTCTCTGTCAGCACATTGGATAAGGAAAACTTTTCCAGGCACCCGAGCACAAAACAAATCCAGTTCTGACAGCAGGTCCTAGACTGAGAAGGTAAAGCTGAAGGATATCTGCAAGGACTGACGACAGGTGCCCCACAAGCACATAAACATAACATAAAAACTGTAATAAAATGGAAAGTTAGACTACTGCACCAAGGCTCCATTTTAGGCCCTGGGCACCTGGCAGCAAATGATAGCTCCTTTCCACAGGAAGGGAAGCTGTCCACCACTCTTCCCAACAGACCTAACCACAACCATAAACAGGACCCTAAACACAACCCCTGCCACTACACGTGCAGCTAGCAGCAATCCCAACCTGAACACCATGGGTGCTCCAGACTTGGAAAGATGTAGGAGCAGAAATGTTGGAGCCCTTGGGCATTCCTTTTACAGCCCCAGTGTCCCTGGACCTGTAGGTTCTTTAACTCTCTCAACCCTAACCCTAGCTCTAACCCTAATCCTAACCCTAGCCCATTTCCAGTCCAGTGCCTGCCTGCTAACAATGCCTCTTTTCCACAGGAAGAAAGCTTGCCATCCTAGTGTCTTGGAAGCAGTGCACAGGTAGCATCCAGCAGGCCAAGGCCAGCGACAGCCCTAGTTCCTGGCAGCTTTTGCCTGGGAAAAATCCTCCAATATTGACAATTTTAGGAGGCAGAACCACTTTTGCAGCCACAGGCATCCTCAGGGCTCAACAAGTCCCATACCCTGCTCCAATGGCAAGCACACTATAAACCCCTTTTTAATAGAATCAGTCTTTAATATAAAGCAACTTCCTTGCAAAGCAGAAGGAAGTTCCAGCCCAGGATGCTTATAAACCTATCTATCATTTCTAGAGTAAATCCCCCCTGGGAAATAATAACAATTTTTACCCTTTGTCCTGCCTTCTCAATGTTTTCTCACAGTCCCCGCTGCTGGCCAAGAGTGCACTGGGAAAAATGCAAGCACTTGGTATAGGCAGTGAAGCACACATTAGTATGGGGACAGATTTTTTTTTAAACTTCCTTGAATAAAAAAATCCTACCATACTTAATAAGTAGGTATCCTCACTCCCTACCATTTCTAGAGTGCCTTAAGGTGTAGCCTCAGGAAAAATACATTACAAGCTCCAGTCCTGACCAGATGAATGCTACTCTTGTGTACAAATTCTTTACAGTTCTCACAAGCTGAAGTCAGCAGCAAGTAATGGGAGGCATTGCAGGGTATTGCTATAGAAAAACCTTTTCTATCAGCTGAGGATCCACAAACCCCCACAGTGCAGTTTGTGATATCAAATCATTCTCCACTGGAAAAGAAAATACACTATTAGTCAGGGCTTCAACAGCCCTTCAATATGTCATCAGCTTTATTGGGACTAAATCGCAGGCAGGCAGGCCACTCTGCTCTGTTCTTATCCAATGCTGTGTTTTGCTTTAACTGGTTTATCAGAAGAATCAATCTTGCTGGTATAATAAGGGTTCTGGTAACTCTAGGAGAAATTCCTACTCCTGTCTGTAAGAAAAACAAGAATGCAGAAGTTTTAAACCAGTTCACACCAGGACACCTTAAACTCTGCCCAGTAAAAGCTTCACAAAATAGTTTGTCCATCTTTTCCTGGGATGTTTTATTATTAATACTTAGTAGAAGACGCCAACTCTGAAATGTCAAGTTTCCTGGTCAAAAAAGTTGTGTCATCTTTTCTCCTCTAGGTTTTATTTAGATTAATGCACTCAGGAGTTTCTGACATCCCAGATCCTGCCTGAGTCTGTGACAATAGTAGATAATTGCCAGCAAACCACTTAGTGCATTTTAATAATGCCTGAAAAGCTTCCCAAATCCTCAGCTACATCTCTCCCTAACAGAAACATTTTCAATATTTAATTTGAGAGATGCCAGGGAAGACTGCTCTCCACTTCCTGCCAGCCAAAAACACTTGTGAACAGGTCTCACAAACTGGGGGCAAACAGCAAAAATGACCTGCCTCCATGGTGTGATCATCCACTGTCAGCTCTGCTATCGCAGCAAGAGGGGAGCAAAGAGCTGGATTTTAAATCCAATTTAAAAGGTTCTTTTTTCCTCCTAAAGCTTTGTACTGCAGCAAATGATCTTCATCCTGTTTCAGCCAGCATAAGCTTCAGTGATTACATATTTCATAGGCCATTGATTGAAGTGCTCTTACAGTCCTTTCCCCTTGTGAATGAATGTTTATCCTCCGTCTACAAAGAACCCAGGGACAAAGGTCTCAACTTCAGAAAATGTTTGTGCAGGTCCACGTGGGCAGCCTTGTCCTGCATGGCAGGTGAGCACATTAGAGTTTATGTCGTGACAACCCAGTCAAGCCCACGCCTGAGTGTGCAGCTGGAGAGGGAAAGGCTGCTCCAAAATCAATTAGGAAATGATGCAGGATGTCTGTGTCTGTATCTTGGCACCTATTTTATTTTCTCTCTGTTTTTTTCCACTTATGTAAGTAATCCATTAAATAGCAATACCCAGGAATGAATCAGTGTTGTGTCAGAAAAGGTCCATCTTCCTTGTAACATTATCAGGTTTTCTTTCTCCTCTGTGGGCATCATTCCTTCTTCCTCCAGTGAGTTTCTAATGTCTTTCTGCTCCAGTGCTGGCTACTGCACAGCATACATAGATTTCTGAAATAAGTTTTTAAAGTGACCATTTCTGCCAGGTATAAATTCTGTCCAAGGCAGATCTTATAAATACTGAAATAAAATCATACCTGATCTATGTCACTTCTGCAGAAGACACAGGTGATATTTGCAGCCGCTTGAAAGGAGCTGTGAAAGCACAGGGAGAGATTCTGCAGTGAAGATAGAGAGACAGTGCACAATCCTGTGCTTTTACATTTCTGCAGCCTCTCTCCATGGGTTGTCCCATCGATTCCAGCTCTGCTCCCAGAGAGCAGGAGGAGGGACTGTGGGTGGTGTGGGGTACCACCGTCCTTCAGGAGGGTGAAGCAGTGAATGACTTCAGGGATGGCTTCATCTCAAAGATGTGGCAGTACTGAGATCTTTATCCCCAGCAGATACCAAAATACTGTGCTACCTGTCAGGCCTCCTGTGGTAATGAATGACTAAATTTGGGTCTTGAGAACTCCCTCCCTGAAGTCTGCTGGAGACTCTGTGGAGGGAGAGCTCCAGACATGTTATTGCCCATGACTACTGAGCTGGTTGTAGCTCTTTCTAGGTAAAACATTAATCATGATGGAATTTTTTTTTTTTTTTTATGCTTGGGTTATATGACTCTACAGAACTAAATTTTAACAGAGTATTAATTAAATGCTGATTTCTGCCAGTAACCAGGGCTTTAAGAATTTTTACACAGCCTGTGTGAGGCAAAGTGCTTTCATAACTGTGCGATTTTCTAATCTTCCTCTTTTTCGTTGTTCAGATGCCTTGAGTTGTGCTAATATTGTTATTTTCCATTTGATTTTATTACTTTTACCCATCATTTTAATCTCCCTAGAGTGAGTGGGTGCGTTGCCTAAGCTGTGCAGGACACCCATGCCTTTAGAATGACAAGAGATGGAGATGATCTGGCCGCTTGGGATAAAATTAGCACTGCTTTACAAACAGCTGGGTTAAACTGGGTTCATAGACTGCCCCTCCCTCTAATTAAAATATGAGCCAGTCACCTCCCAGCAAAGGCCCCTCAAGTGTTGCAGCACAAGAGGGCAGTGTAAGGTTGGATTGGGTCGCACAAGGGTGCGATTAACACAGGAACAGTTCATGGCTCATTAATTTTGCCTGTCGGTGAAGATATGTGTGGGGTGAGGGCAGCTCCCACCCGGGGCTGGGCAATGGAAGAGTTGGCCAAGCTCCTGAACCGCTTTTTATATTTTTTTCCTAGATCAGCATCAGCTGCCATGCAACACTGCTGGGCATGGCGTTTGGGGGCACCAGTCTCACTCCAGGGTCCCAATAGTCACCCTGACCCCCGTGGGGTTTTGTTGTGGCTTGCAGCATCTGTGTGTCTGCCCCTGCCCATTTTCCATCCTTCCTTGGCCACAGGGCCCCATTGATGGCACTTGCAGTGTTTGGCAGAGCTGCAGCTTCTTACCTTGTCCACCAGGGCAGGAATGCCAGCCCCTTACCCAGTGCCTTCCCTAGCTTGGCTGGGCAGAGGTGTCCCAGCTCCCATGCCTCTGATGGAACTGCTGGAGTCTTTGTGCCATGGAACATCCCCCAGCACCTGCAGGAACAAACCCACCAGTCCAACTCAGAATCTGGCCAACCTAGACAGTAAAAGACAAGCTCATTGTCAGTCAGTGCCTTTTATGAGGCAATAAATGAGGAAAAAGTTAAAAAAGAAATATTATGCATGGAAACAGCTGTGAAGGTATGAAACTAATGATATCCTATCAAGGAGAGGAGGGATGGGAAGAGGAACCTCTCCACAAAACAAGCATCACATCCCCTGAAGGAAACTGGTACCTGATTTTTCACAGCGTGGTCCTTTTACCACAGAGCAAACTGGCCTCTGAGGCTCCTTTATCAGCCTGTGTTTTTTCATGAATGATCTCAGAATACTGTGGATTATCTCTAACTTTTTCCCTGTTTTCAAGGGAGCATGATGCTAAAAGCAGAGGTTTTATGTGCAGCTGTGGTGGCTCATCTCGAAACATGTATTGCTGCACATGCAAAATAAGGGTTGAACATGGGCATACATAATTTATTTCTGCTTGAAGACTGGTTGCTTTTGTGCTCTCTGTTTTTCTGGTCGTTGTATCATGCTTGGGAATGATCTTGAGCCACAGACATGAGCACAGTGCTCCAACCCCAAAATGGAGGCCACTGAAGGATTCTTCAGTGCTTCATCCTCTTAGCCAAGGCTGTCAGACTCAGCTGGTACAAAGTCCTGGGAGATCACACTGCAGGCTCAAAGCCTCAGGCACCATTTTTTGATGTACACAAAAGACCTTGTTTTAATAGGAATTAATTAGCAGTTTAAGTACTTGCAGGGTAGGAAATCCCCCACAGGGTCTACTCGTTAAGGTTTCTTTACACATTACCTCCCAGGAGGATGCAGACTTTCCCTTCGTTTCCTGCATCACTCTCTGCTTCAGCAATAACTCCACTAACTGTACTACAGCCCCAAAATACTGCAACTGCAACCATAAATTCCTTCCAGTGCTCATCTGTTCCCCTGTGTTAGACAGGATGGTGATGGGCAATAATTTATCAAAGAGCCTGAGGTTATAGTGTCACTTATTCATGCCCAGGGTGCAATGATGATGTGATAATGTCAGTGTAACCACACATCCTGTTTGCATTATTTATTGCTCTCATGAATGACAAATTTGTATTTTAAAATGACTGAGACATTTATCTGCTGTCTCGAAAAGCCAAATTACGAAGGTGGCATAATCTTATCTCTAGGGCAGACATTCCCTTTTATTATTGGCATTTAATAAGAGAATGTGTAATTAAAGGAAAGTAATTAACCTATTTCTAGGATGTTTATATCTTGAATAAGCAGGCAGCTGTAAGTGTGCTGCCAGGAGTCCTGTCTGCCCAGGTTGTCTTCTAAGGGAAGCAGTCTGCATTCCATGTGAGAGGATAGTGGGTAGATCTCTCCAGAATGGTACTGAAACACCTCATTTTCTTTGGGAGTTGTTTAAATTTTGGAGGCATTTGCAGATAGCTGGGGCAGAGTCTGAGATGAGATGAATCCTGGCTGAACCCTGGCATGGCTTTACCACAGGTATGGCAGCCCTGGCAGTTTGGGAGACTCCAAACTGTGGGGTGACTAAATGGGACACTGTTTTCCTTCTCTAGTGGCACTCACTAAAGACTCGAGATGGCCACTTAGTGCAAGCAGGTGAATAGTTAAATAATGCTGAGTTATCCCATCAGCAGGGATCAGTGCTTGCTCCGTGGTGTGTGTGACTCTTCTGTGCCACACTTGCTGCAATGTGGAATGCTTTGCTGGAAGCTGCTTTGCTACACACAGCAGGAGAGGATAATCACAAAAAAATTTATGAGTGCTCTGTCACCATTCTACATTTCACCCTTTCTGAAAAATGTGACTAGTTCCGATCATTTAAAAAGCTTTCCTGATGGACCATTTCATCTTTCTATAGCAGAATATATTGTGGAGGTTGAGTGTATCCAGAAAGGCAATAGGCATGAGTAGCAGCAAAAGAAATTGCAGCTAGACAAATGGAAAAACATTTTCACAATGGACGGGAGAAAACTCTAAGAAGAAAGACTGGGACACTGGAGATGTTCAGATACAGGCAGGAGGCCCTGAGCAGCCTGATCTCCCTTTGAAGGGAGTCTTCCCAACCCAAACTACTCTGGATTTGGAAGGTGATCATCTCCCCAACCACCAGAATGACAGAAAGCGCTTGTCTGGCTGCCTGGGGAAGCTAAGGATGGAGAGCACTGGCTGAGGTTCAGCTTGCCTCAGACACAGGAGCTTGTGTGCTTTTGGTGCTGCCAGGCAGAGCAGCCTTTGGTGCAGCTTAACAGAGGGATTCAAAGAATCCTATTCCTGAGCTTGTGCAAATCATGCAGATGCTGGGAAGTTGTTCTGACACCTAATGAGCCACTGTTCCTCTGCTCTGAAAGTGCTCTGTATCTGCTTATCCTTTGCAAAGTCACACCAGTATGAATGTGTCTGATTTTGTAAAGTGTGTTTTTTTCTGTAGGCATTCAAACTGCTCTGAGCTGCATGATTATGAGAGCTGAGCCTCAGCTCCCACTTTGCTGTCATCATCAGCATTCATAACCAGTGCTGAAAGGCGTTGGTGGTGAGAATCAAGCCCTGGTGCAGCTCCAGGTGACTGCTGCCTTCTCCCAGAGCCTCGGCACACGCTGCATGAATATCACCATGCAGTGGCTGCCACCACTCTGCTGGATAACCAGGTAAGAAAAGCTGTGCCTATCATTTAAATGAGCTGCTGGCTCATCTGAGATTCACAGTCCTGCCATGAGGTTAATTAATTTTCTTTAAATAAATATGGTAGTGAAATCATCCACTCTTTTCTTTGGAATGCTGAAAGAAATCTAAAGAGAAGGAAGACTGATATGGATTTACACTTCACAATTGCACTGCTGAGCCTGGAAAATATTTGCCCTAGTGCAGATGCAGGTAAACTGGAGTCACAGATGAAGCAATCATATCGAGAGCAAAAGGGGATCAGCTTGAACATTTCTCATGTAACCAAAGCCCAACCAAAGCCTTGCAAACTGGAGAGGTGGCCATGGCAGGATGAAGGTGCATTAAGGCAAATGACCACAAACATCCAGAGTTTTTGGTATTTGCTGTGACTAATCTAAGCTGGGTGTGTGTGGAACAGGGTGTGCAGAACCCCATCCACTGCATGGGGTGTCAGCTGGCTGGATATTTGCAGTTGCAAAGTGGGTTGAAGCGTAAATGTAAGTCTTGATATTATCTCTGGAGACAGCGTCAGAACTATTTGACACCTTATCAATTCATAACACATCTGTTTCAAAACTCTGCTTGCACCAGGAGCTGTGCACGTGGAGTTGTGCTGTGCAGGGGGCTCAGGGCAGCTGTCACACACTGCAGATATCGATGCTGTGCCTGCTGTCCAAGGCAGAGTGAGGCTGTCCCCGCTAGCGTTGCGTTTTTGGCAATTTGTTCTGATGTTTCCTAAATGATGGAATCACTACAGTGGCTCCATAGCACTGGCTGTGGAGACCCTCAGCCCCTTCTACCTCTGTCCAAAGGCACAAGCCAGACCCTGAGCTAGTGGCTGGTGCTCCAGTGCAGCTGCAGGAACAACCTCCTGCCTTGCCAAGGAATGAAAAATGGAGGGACATTCTTTTTCTGCTGTGAGCTCATATTCTGAGAATGGGCCATGGCAGCTCATTGCTAACACATGCAGTGCTAGACTGTCCACAGGCAGTGGGGGGATGCTGGGGACTGCCTGCAATTCCAAACAAAGCAGGAGAGGTTTAGGCAGGGGGTGACAATGGACATTGCACCTCTTTGTGATGCAGCGATCAGACACCCACTGGCCAGGTATTAACACTGTTTTAACCAGTCATGGAGCTTTGAAGTGTTTTTCTGAGTGCTGGGTGTATTTTCTTAAAGGCTAAAATACACTTTGAGTGCTGTGCTGTCACTGCAGCGAAGGATGCCAAAGGATGGGCGGTTGTCTCAGAATAGAAAGCAGATATATATTTTGTTGAGATTTAGTTGCTGCATTAGTGAAGCATCAAGCAATTGCCATAAAGCTTTTCTCTGAGTAATACTCTTGTCCTTCTAGATTTGGGTGACTATCTGACACACTGTGCTGGCTGAAGATCAAAGGGTAGAGGGAGACTGTGCGTCTAGCTGCAGTTTCCTTCCACTCTCTGGCAAAACAAAGCAAAGGCAAACGTGACATCCCACCCTGTGAGCTGGGTCTGGGGGTGGTTTGGGGGCTCGAGGCAGGAGTGCTGGGGGGTGCTGGGCTCTGCTGCCCTTGCTGATGGGCCATGCTGGGTTCATCCTCCTTGGCCACTGTGCATGGCGAGGGAGAGCACGCTGGGAACTGAGCTGTGTCACACTGGGTGCCACAGGGATCCTGGTGGAAAGGCTGTCAAAGTGTTCTGAGAATTTCCTGGGAAAGCCCATACAGCCTTTGGAAAGCTTTTAGGACATGCATTGAGATTTGAGGTGGAGCTGATTCCTGGGACAAGGGGGTGCTACAGTCCAAAAGTGCTCAGCTGAAGTTCTTCCCAGACTTCTTGCCCCTTGATCCATGATGTCCTTCCTTTTCTTGATGGGACTGGGACTGGTTATAAGCCCACAAAGAAGCTGTGTTCTTCAAGGCCTCACATTCTGGTTTGCAGAGGTGTTACCAGGCTCAACACCTTCCACATTTTCATCTTCCAGTGACAGCACCGCTTCACTGAACCTTTGCTCTGAGCTCCTCTGTCCCAGGCACTGCACTCCAGGCAGAGGGATGCTGTGGATTTGGGGAGCTGTGGGTGTATCCCAGGAGCCACATCCCCGTGCACTTCAGAAGGCAGGCAGTGGCAAAGGCAGAGAAGTAGGGAAGAAGGACATGTAAAAAGGCAGACATAGTTTATGCCCAAAGACCAGACAGAATCAATATGTTTCCATGGAACATACTGCATTTCGTCGGGGCTTTCTGGTGGGAAACTTCTGATGAACTTGAAACCTAGGCCTGAATTTATTTGCCAATGTTTAGTGAGTGATAAGAAAGTGATTAAATACATCATTTGTCTTGACTGGAAAAATATATTAACCCTGCTGTGACTTTTTTTCTTTTTTCTGTGATGTTGGAAAGGGTGAGTGCCAAACAGGTTGTGGCAGAAACTGTTTCTGCCAGGACAAAAAACATTTGTCTCTTTCCTTTTGCAGTGTTATTGGTTATAACTGGGAGAGACCGCCCAAAACTTTACTCCAAGGCCTTTCCTGGCCAGGAGTTTCTCTGCTGAGATGCCCTTCAGGGCTGATCTCCCTGTGGCAGCCTCCCTCATGAGACCAGGACCTTTGGAGTGGTGAGAAGAATGGGTCAGAAGGGACAGGGACAAGGCACCTCCTTTCCATGTTCCCTTCCTTCCACTGATTGCCTAGCACCATCCTGCACTGCATGTCACCTTTGCTTTTGCAGTGAATTTTAGAATGTGGGGAGAGAAACACTTGTTTTGTACCTCAAAGGGAGAAGAACACTTGGAGCTGGCTCTAAGCCTAAACCCAAAATGTACACCTGCCCTGAGACTTTTCCAACCTGCATCAGAAAGCTGCTGCAAAGAATCCCATCCCCTCCATGATGCAGGAAAGCTGTGCAGGAGAGGAATGGCAAATGGAAGTCATTGGTGGTGCCCCAGCCCCACTGCCAGCCTGGCTCTGAGCACTCAGAGCTCCCTCCAAGGCTGTGTGAGGGCTTTGCTGTGAATGGTCCTTCTGGGTTCTTTGGCAATGGGATGGACAGAGGCTGAGCCCACACACAAGCTCTTGCCTCCTGCTCTCCCTACCAAAACACTTCACAGGGTTCCAGTGAGAAGTCAGGTCTAGGGCCATGATGAGGTGCCCTGTGCATGGAGGGGCTCTGGACTTGATTTCCACCTCAGCCCCAACGCCCAGTGAGCCTTGGCCCTGAAACCTCAGCAAGATGCCTTTGGGACGAGTCCCTTGACCTGGTGGGAGAAGCTGTTCTCTCCACAGGCCTCAAAGTGAGCCGGTGCTTAATAAATCTAATTTGGCCCAAATTTACTTCCAGAGACTCTTTAGAAAAGCATGTTTACTTTCTTCCTGGCAGTGACCCAGCCATGTGATGCTCTGGTTGCACAGAATCACAAGTGCAGTGTATTAAATTATCACTGCTCCTTCGACTGACATGCAGAATGGAAGTTACAACTGATCTGTTTTTCCATGAAAGATTCATTGCATTTAAGTGTATCTAATTGAGTAAATTTTGTTTGTACGCAGGGAGTGCTTGTCCTATTGCCTCTCTATCACTCTGGAATTGTATTAAGGTCTCCCATTGTGCCCGGAGTCTGTAGCCTTACAGACTCTTGTGTGCATCCCCATTCCAGCAGCATTTGTCATCTTTCCAGCCAACCTCCTCCAAGCTGTGCCTACCAAGTAAAAAAACCCCTCCAGCCTCAATCTGGAAGGCTATCAACTCTCAGACCTTAGTGTAGGCCCCTGAAACCCCAACTTTTTAGCTCTTATTCCAGGCAGGCTCTAGTCGGCTGATTGCTTTCTGCATAAAGCAGTCTCTTCTCCCAATTACTGCAACTGTTGGAGCTTTAAAGTTGATGATTGTGTGTTGTTGGAATACAAATTGATCATTAGAAACATTAATAATGACTGCTTGACTTTATAATTAGCCATGTATCTGTATTGCATTCAGGAGCTGTTAGTCTTCAATGAACACATTCCAAATAATCCATTTATATTTAAATAAATTGACACACAATAGCTATCTTAATCAATCTAAATATAATTCCTATTTAGGAGCCTCTGCTTTGCCACTTATATTTTTTTTTAGGATAACAGCAGCTGGGTTTGGTGGGATTTGAAGGTCCAGGAGGACTGAGCTGGAGAAACAGACAGTGGTCTGCTCCCTTGCAGTTTCCCAGTCCATCAGGAACAGGCAAATTCAAATCATGATAGTTTTTGAATGGTAGCACTGGGGGGACAGAGCTTTGGATCTTCCATCACCTGTGTGAATTACTGGATGTGTCATGGTTTCACCCCAGCCAGCAGCCAACAGCCAAGCCCCAGGCTAACTCACTCCCCCACCAGCAGGATCAGGGAAAGACTGGAAGACTAAAAAACCAGGAAACTTCTGGGTTGAAATAAAGACATTTTAATAGGGAGAGCAAAACCCAAGCACACAGGCAAAGTAAAACAAAGGATTAATTCATTGCTTCCCCTGGGCAAGCAGGTGTTCCACCATCTCCAGGAGAGCAGGGCCCCATTGCATGGAACAGTGACTTGGGAAGATAAATGACATCACTCCAAATATGTCCCCTCCCTTCCACCTTCTTCCCACAGCTTTATATATGAGCATGATGTCATATGGCATGGAATATCCCTTTTATCAGTTTGGGTCACCTGTCCTGGCTGTGTCTCCTCCCAAGCACCCCCAACATCCTCACCCCAGCCAACATCCTCACTAGTGTGGCAGTACAAAAACCAGAAAAGGACTTAGCTTTGTGTAAGTCCTGCTCAGCAACAACAAAAATATCTCATGATCAACCCTGTGTTCTCCAAAACAGAGCCTTGCACCAGCCACCATGAAGAAAATTAACTCCACCCCAGCTGAAACCACCACAAGCAGTAGGTTTCCTTGGATCTGGAACTTCCATTTTTCCATCCACATTTTTTTTTAAAAATTGTTTATTTAAAACAACTTGATTCAAGTTTGTTGGTCACTTTACAGATTTGATAAGTAAAGACTCTCCTGGCTTGTTATTACACCTGAGCAAATTCCAGATAATAGGCATCTGAGGGAGGCCACAGCAGGCACCAGTGATGTGCAGGTGAGATGATGGCATGCGGCTGGAAACGCCAAGCTGAGTTTGCACTGCAAAGTTTGGATCCTGCCAGTCCCAGACTGGTGAGTTTTGTGATTCAGTCTTACACCCATGATGTGAAAGTTTGAGTTTTCTGAACCCTGAATCATCTAATTTACCTGTTGGGTGCAAATCTTTGAATATGGCTGAGCAAGGAACCACATATCACATCTGCTAAAAATCACACAGATTTCATTGGGAGATGGAATTGCATTTTTATACCTTTTGGGACAGTCAGCATTAACGTTCCTTGCTCATTGGTGAAGGTATTTACGACTGTATTGTTTTGGAGATGACAGGACCATTCCTTAGCTGGTGGACGCTCCCTGTGACTTTGCTTAAGCCACATTAGCACTCAGGAAGTGAGGATCACAGCGGTGCATTTTTTTCTTTTGGAAGTTATCTTCTTTCACTAGCATAAAAGAGGTGCCTTCTTTGTCACTGAGCACAGTCAAACCCTGAGGAAATTATCCCTCCCCTAGAGGACCAGAGTAGGTGTGAATACCTGAGCAGTGAGCAGGCTTTTACGCCCCATCAGGAGTTCCTCAAGGTGCTGAAAATACTGTTTTCCACTGTTTTGCAGTATGCTTTTATCCCCATGCAGCTCCTATGGAAACAATCCCACAAAACCCCCACGTGTTACTGCAGACTGATTTATTTCTCTGTGTTGTCTTAGTGAGAATAGATGAACAAACTAATAACAGAAAAAAAAAAAAAAAAAAAAAAAGGCTATGATGCCAATAGAGATTCTTAAACCCTACACAGCTTGGGGTGGTCAGAGTGTGCTGCACATCGTGCCAGGTTTGTGTCACACTGTCCCCAGCCCTGAGCACTCACAGCAAGACAGGTCAGGTAAAGCAAACAGGAATAGGGGTGTCCACGTGGATATGGCTGGTAGGTCACCCCCAGCTGAGATCTGGGCTAGTTGGGATGGTAGGAGACCTGGGGGACATTGTTCTACAATTACAGGTGTTGAGCTGCAGAGATTTGTGTGGCTGCAGTGTCCTGGCCAGTGACTTTTGTTCAGGGACATCCCATCAGAGGGACAGAGCTCTCGCCTTCCCCAAAACGAGTGAGTTGCCTTGCTGGGCAGTGCTCCCAGGAAGTCCATAGCACGAGCAGTGCTGGAGTTGCCAGAAAGGAGCTGAAAACCTGCCAAGCCTCAGCTGGGAGAGCAGAGAGCCCGCGTGGGGCTCTGCTAATAGGGAGCTGTTAGGGACTGCTGAACAAAAGGACTGGTCCTGCAACAGTACAGTAGGCAGGGAGAGCTTTTGTTTATTTGACTGTGTTTCGTCCAGGTCTGTTGGGGTTTTTTCCACTTTGAAAATTCCTTTATTCTCATTTGTGTTTCCACAGAACAGCTGCAGCATTTCTGGGCTCCTGGGGTGTTTTTGTGCACACAGTGGAGAGGGGTCTGGACCAGTTCTGCAATGGGTTCACTCCACATGCCGTAGAACTTCCCCTGGCCCCATCCAGTGAACTTTAAACCTCCTATAGCCCAGATCAACACCTAAAATCACTGCAAGATTCCACAGTAGGAGAGCAGGAAGGACAAAGTGAAGAAACAGTTTGGTACAGCTTCACAGGTAGAGAGAATTCACTAGGTGAGAATGTGGAAAACCCCCAGTGGCTCTGCCAAATTTAACCCTGGCAGGAGAGTGGCCTAGGAATAATACACGTTTTATACAAGTTTCCATTGTTGGTTTTTCCCAGAAAGATTCTTTATTTGGTGGGCTTTTGTTCACTGAAGCTCTTTGATGCTGCTTTTCATTTTCCCCAGTAATTTTTTCTTTCCATTGGCCCGTTGTTGTCCATCCTTATTACCTGGAGTCATTTGGATGACATCCATTTTTGCTTCTTCTTCAAAAAAACTCCACTATCTTTGCTAAAGGCTCCATCACATCCTATTTAAAATCAACAGAAAGATTTCAATGAGCTCCAAACCGGACCTGAAATTGTTACTTCCTTTCAGGTTTCTCAATATGATATTCGCCTCCTAGCAACCACCATTTGCAGGCAGAGGTACAGCAATATTAAGCCCTCAGCTGAGTGCCACAACTGGCACCCCAGGGCACCCTGCAGAGCCTTGCAAAGCCCTCAGTTGTGTCAACTCACTCCCCTTGCTGTAAGGGTCATTTACACACAGGGTTATACAACAGCCTGGAAAGCAAAGGGAAGTTCTGCCCTGCAGAGGCTGTGAAAGGAGGTTGGGGAGTGTTGCAGGCTTGATTAATACTCCAGGTGTGACAGAAGCACCCAGAGGATGTTTGGGGATCTCCTGTGCTTTTACTGCCTGGAGTATCTCAAGCTCTGTCTAACCCCTGCATCATCTCATCCCAGGTACACTTTTGCAGTCCTCCTCTTTGACAGCCAATTTGGTGCCTTTTTCTTTCTTTAATTACAGCAATTTGTCACACTCCCTCCCAGCTCATCCTCTCTAATATACCATGATGGTGAATGTCACTTGTTCAGGTAGGACAAGGTGAAATTTGCCTGCTGAGAGCAGTGATTTTTCCTTAAGGATCTGGAAAATGCTCTCAGCCAGTGAACTCTGGCTCTTTTTGGCTCCTTATGCTTCTTTTCCTCCTATTTTTATTTTTTTTTTTTTGCACGTCCATTCCAAAAATTCAGGTTTTCTGATTAGCCCAAATTGAATAAATTGTGGATCTGTTTGGGGAAACTCTTTTAACTTCCACTCTTTAGGAAGAAATTTGTGTGTTATTCCAGTGGGGCTGGAGAACCAGCCATGTCCATGCAGCTCCATCAGCAGGACATTCCAAGGGCATTTGTGGCTCAGAACAGCCTGACTTCCTCACCCTCTCTCTTAAGAACCAGTAACAGCCATCTCAAAGGGTTTGGATTAGTAAACTCCCTTTGGATAAATAACCTCCCTCCCGGTGCATCCTATTTGAAATTTCCAGGTGTCTCCTCCATGTTTGTTACTCACAAATTCTTTATGCTCTTGGTATTGGTGAGGTGATATGAGGTTATTTAGTTGTCATGTTTCATGACAATCTCAGCGTTCATTAAAGGACAGGAAAGGAGTAAATATTTAGTGCAATAAGAGACTCCAAAAAGAAAGCTGAACACACAAAGCTGCAGGCCCAAAATTTAGAAGGCAATTTAAGAGTCTGACACTTTCAAAACTCTCATTTAGTAATTATTTTTTGATGTCCTGATGTTTTTAATGAACCCCTGAATTTTTAGAGCCTGGAGCAATTCAGTTTGGGGGGAATTACAATTTAAAGCTGCAGCACACCTTTGGAATCTTCCCTGGTTTAGCTGAGAGGGATGAGGATGTACAAGGGATCAGTGTATGCCCGTGGGGTTTTGTATTGTGCATATAAACTTATTATCCCATCCATTTTACTTTAATTGTATCTATCTTGCTAACTGGACAGTTTGCAAGGACCGGATCAATAATCCAGGAATATAAAAAGTTTAAGAGCAATGTCATGAATATACTATGCATTTTACTGGTTCAACAGCGATAATATCTGGATCATATAAAAATAGCTATTTAACAACAACTGTTTCTCCCACAGCAATTAAGAACCTGTGAAAGTTGAAAGATGATGAGCATCATATAATTGGTTTCTGCAGAGCCTAATGAGACTCTATTTTCCCAGTAAAGAGAATATTCTCTTTCTTGAGAACAGAAAAAAAACTGATGATAAATATTTATAAGTGACTCTTCTCTTTCTCCTGTCATGGAGTTTTCATCAACAAACTACATTAAAAAAAAATAAAGTGTTCACATTAGAAATGCAGCTTATTTACTACTGTTTAGTATTTGTACTGCAGTGGTGCCCAGAAGACCATGGGGGGTTCTGGGCTCCAGGCACCACCTCCCCAGGCTGCTGCCCCCAGGATAACATTATGGTTTGGGGGAGAATTTGGGAAACTGGAACTATCCTAAATAATGCACCCTCTGGTCGCTGACTTATGTTATTTCTGCAACTCCACCTAAGGTTCCTTGTATGGGTTTGGGGGGATGCATTTTCTCTAGCAATTCCAGACACGACTGGGGGCACCCTCTGAGAGCCATTCTGGCCATGGCTGAGCTGTGCATGTGCAGTCTGAGCCTGTTTTCCAACACAGACTGATGCACTTTTGTAAGGTCTCTTGGCCAGCTCAGTTGACATGTACTACAATAATGCTCTGGCTGCAAGTAAAATAATGTGAAGATATATATTGATATTTCAATTACCTTTTAAATTGTACTTGCTGAGATCCCTGTGCCTGACTTGAGTGTTAAAGCATGGATTGTAACTGGTTCTGTGAACACATCATTTTGTCAATGCTCATAACAGCTTATACTTCCATCCTTGAGTAATCACCTCTGCTTTAAAGAGTGACCCTAAATTGTATTTACACAATAAATTCATGCTCAGTTCTTACAGAGAAAAAAATCGCTTCAAGGAATCTAAGTGCAATTTTCTCTGCTCTTCTTCCATGATCTCCATCATAAATAAGTAGCTATGAGTGCTCATGGGACAGTGAAAGAGCTTCTTGCAAGCAGTTGCTTTTACAGCTATTTTATGGCTAGGGTGTTGAGGAACTAACAGTTTGAAATTAAACCAATGGTGGTTATAAATACATCTCTTTAAGTGGCTATGTCTTCATTTTTTTTTTCCAAGAATGAGATGATGGCAGACCACAGATTCCTGAAGAGCCTCTTTTTGAAGGCAAAGGTGACCTCTTTTTAGATGCTGTGACTGCAAGGCAAGCTGCCTTATTTAAGGGGGAAGAATTCATACTTGTCACCAGGGAAAATTTTGAATGCACAAGAAGCGTCTCATGTAGCAAGAAATACTACTGTACTCTTTCCTGAGGCATATTCTTACATAGGATTTTCTCTAAAAAAAAGAAAAAAAAAAAAAAAGAGGAGTGAACATCACGTGTCAGCTGCCTTCTTAAACATACTTGCTAACCAAGGTCATGTTAATTCTTCTGGGTTCAAAACAACTTCACCTACTGGATCAGGGATTAATATTTAATGGACATACAATAAAAGGTTCAGGTCTTAAGAGCAAAAGACTATTTTTTCTTTTTTAACTGATATTCTGAATGGAAATTGTATTCTCTTCTTAGAGGAAGTCAAATGAAATAAGACATCATGAATGCTGCTGACCTGTACATCTGCTGAGACCAGGGACATGGGAAAACAGGGAATGAATGGTTTAACCTTCTCCTACCCCGTTGTTATAGTGAGACTGTAATAGCAAATGCAATTCTGCCTCCCACGTCTCAGAAAGGAGGTTGCAAAACTTGGAAAGGACACTGCCAAGAGCCAAGAGTAAAGATCTAAGGCAGGAAAGTGTGTCTTATGGTGTGATATTTACAGAGCTCAATCTGTGTGGCTAATCAGAAATATTGCGGCCTTCATTTGATTACAAGCCTTCATGAGGAATAAATATTCTAAAAGTAGTATTCCATTTATGCCTATAGGTGTGTAGCAAGGTCTAATGTCTGAGAGTTAAATTAAGAACTATTTATGTTTTAAATAGCACACACAGTTTCACTGATGACATGGTTAGCCACCAATAAAAGAGGAGGAAAGTCAGAAGAGGTAGTAGTAGTTCATTTTGATGCCAAAAACCATGATAATGTGAGTCTAGAAAGAATTAAAAGGAATTTTGCGGCCAGTGGAATAGCCAGACGTGGGTGTTCCTGCATAGTGCAGCTCTGAGCACTCAGCTGAGCCGTGTGTGTCCATGCCCATGTCCAGTTGTCCGTGCCCATGGCCGGGTGTCCATGTCCATGTCTGGGTGTCCATGTCCAAGTGCCCATGCCTGTGTCTGGGTGTCCATGCCAGTGTTCAGGTGTCCATGCCTGTGTCTGGGTGCTCGTGTCCAGGTGTCCATGCCCCTGTCTGGGTGACCATGCCTGTGTCCAGGTGTCCATCCCGTGCCCATATGTCTATCCCATGTCTAGGTGTCTGTGTCCATGTCCAACTGTCTGTGCCCGTGTCCATCCCGTGTCCAGCTGTCCTTCCCATGTCCAGGAGCCAATTCCCATGTCCATCCGGTACCCAGATGTCTATCTCATGTCCAGCTGTCCATGCCCATGTCCATCCCATGTCCTGGTGTCTGTGCCCGTGTCCAGTTGTCCATGCCTATGAACATGTGTCCATCCCATGTCCAGCTGTCCGTGCCCGTGTCTGGGTGTCCATCCCGTGTCTATCCCGTGTCCATCCCATGTCCGGGTGTCTGTGCTTATGTCCATCCCACGTCCGGGTGTCCATCCCGTATCCAAGTGTCCATCCCATGCCCATCCCATGTCCAGGTGTCCATCCCATGTCCGGGTGTCCATCCCTTGCCCATCCCGTGCCCATCCCGTGTCCAGGTGTCCATCCCACGTCCAGGTGTCCATCCCGTGCCTATTCTGTGTCCATCCCATGTCTGGGTGTCCATCCTGTATCCGAGTGTCCATCCCATGCCCATCCCATGTCCGGGTGTCCATCCCGTGTCCGGGTGTCCATCCCATGCCCATCCCGTGCCCATCCCATGTCCAGGTGTCCATCCCATGTCTGGGTGTCCATCCCATGTCCGGGTGTCCATCCCGTGCCCATCCCGTGTCCGGATGTCTGTGCCCGTGTCCATCCCATGTCTGGGTGTCCATCCCGTGCCCATCCCGTGCCTATCCCGTGTCCGGGTGTCCATCCCGTGTCCATCCCGTGTCCATCCCGTGTCCTGGAGCCCGTCCTGCCCGGCACAGCTACAGCAGAGGGTGCTGTGATCCCGCCGTGCGGGGCAGTCCCGCTGCCGGGGCCGTTCCCGTGCGCGTCCCGGGAGGAGCGCGCTGGCGAGCCCAGCCTCCCGTGGGCTGCTGAGGGCTCTCACGGCTGTGAATTCAATCCCTGCGCAAATCCCGGGGCCCTGGGAGCTGTCGCTGCCCGGCTTCTTGGCTGGGAAGCTGGAGCAGCGCCGTGTGTGCGATTCCCACCGAGGGTGGTTATGTAAATACCGCTCTCACGACAGTTCTCTAACAGAATTAACTCGGCTGGGAGGCACAAGCAACGCTCCTCTAATTTGTCCTCCACGGTCCTTTCCCCACCACAATGTTGGGAAAAAGACCTTCTTTTATCAAAGCTCTGTCAGGACTTTTAATCAAAACAATCCATTTTAGAATAATGTCTCATCTATGCTTCCTGTTACCTTCTCTATCTTTCTTCCCCCCTCTCTCGCTTTTTTTTTTATTATTATTTATTTATTTAATTAATTTTAGGTTTTTTTTAAAACTTTTCTCACTGAAGAAAAAGGAAAAAGGGCAGGCGGGAACATGGAAAAAATGCACTACTCATTTCCCAGTTTTGTTTTTTAAAAGTTTCTAAATCTCTGAAGCATTGCTTATGAAAATTTCCTATTTCAAAATCAGGGCATTATCGGGGCCTGGGAGAGAAGCCCTCCAGCCCAGTCCTGCCAATTCTCATATAATTTTAAAGGACTGTTAGTATTCAAGCTGAGGATGGAATAGCACCTCCTTCCTGAAAGACAAAAGGGAACAAGCTTGGGTGGCATGGCAAAGGAGCATGTGGAAAGCAAATCACTGCCTACTTTCTCTTCCAGAAGACCCACCCTGCAATGTGGGTTTGAGAATGGAGGAAGGAGAAGGGATCCTTGTCCCAGCTGCTGTAGAAAAATCAATGGTTTGGGAAGGGAGAAAGCCATAGCTGGGCTTTGGGGGTCCTTTCTGATGGCACAAGGCTGCCATGTGGAGGCCAAAGTCCTCAGGGAGCAGTGCCATGAACGTGCTCCTTGGCATTTGAAGCGTGGCACACTGTTGGCTGTGGTTTTTTATTCCTGCTGTGTTCCCTGCCCCTCCAAATCTTCAAGGAAAGGCTTGGTATTTAATCCCTGACAATTTATTTACCAGAGGACTGTTCTTAAGATATTGTGGTTTATGTGAAAAATATTGTTTATGTATAAATAGCACTAAGGCTCAGTTGGGTCCTGAGCTGACCTCTGCCCAGCCCGCAGATCCTTCAGCTTCTCATTTGATGTGTCTCACAGAGTAAGACATGCTGCTGCCCCTCTCCCATCCACACAAAGCTTTCTTCCCAGTACACATACCTAATTTGTAGCTAATACTCTCATTGTGACTACTTTAATAACAGTACAGATTTTTTTTCCAAATGAGATACATATGTGGCTCCCAAGCCAGCATTTTTCTGTTTCAAATTAAGCATACTTTTTCTTCTCAAGAATGCCACATCATACATAATTTTCTATAATCTTTTCTATTGATTTCATTCTTAGCCTTCATCAAAACACGGCTGGAGCAATTGAGGAGCAGACTGTGACCTACCTTGCAGAGAAGAAAAGGGCATGAGGAATCTACTTACACCACTGTATTGACCTTCTGCTTTGTGGGTAATAGCCCTGGGTCAGAGGAATAGTATTTCTGAAGAATGCCGCTCCCAAGGGTGGGAGTACTGGCTATTATCTCCCTTGCTAAGGCTCCTAGAAAGTGTAACTCACCTACGGGACACAGAGCTTCTAGGTGGTGGTACCATTTCCTTCCAGGACAGGTTGGAAATTGGCAAAATGCCTGTGACATTCTTGAAAAAACCACAAGCAATGAGCACAAAAAGGACAAGCCTGAATCTCAAATGGGAACAAAGTTATAACTCATCCAGCTGGAGCTGAAAAAGGTCACTGGCTCAGCTCTAGAAAGACTTGTGTGTTTTGATGTTTGTGGAATATCCTCAGGTTTCTTACCAGGACACACTGCTGGGACAAGATCATGCCAGAGCAAGTTTATGGTGCTGAGGCATCTCCCGGGTTTGACTGTAACAGAAATACCTTGTGGTTTCTCTACATCTGCGTGAAATTAGTAAGTCCTGGAACACATGAAAATTAGTAATAAAAATAAAAAGCTTTCCTTCCACCCCCCGTCACCTCCTCCCACTGACACAATTTAAAGATTTAGAATCAGTTTGTATCGTGGCCAGAGATTGAAGTTACGATTGTAATGTTTCCACTTAGGACAAGGAAATTGAAGGAGAGCAATTAATCAATAACAATATGGGAAAGTAGGCTGAGACAGTCACTTAGAGCTTGCATGCTTAGCTGCATAAGGGGAATTTCAGAGAACTTCTGTCTTTTACTGCTCTTTTAAGTTTTATATTACCAACTTTCAAGTCATGCTTTGTGCTGCCCTACTTCACCCAACATTATAAACCCATTCATTTGCAGGGAGCGGATATTTAATTATGAATAATCCCAAAGTGTTTCACTGAGTGTTGTACAAACTGTGCACTCAGGCCCATTTCATACAGTCATGAAATGCCATCATCCCTCAGGTGAAACAAAGCAACTCTTCAGCAGCACAAAGCAAAGCTGCACAGTAATTTGGGGAAGGAAGTGAGCAATAATGGATTCATTTGAAACTGCAGGGGGATTTTAACTATGCAGAATGCAATTACCAGAACTGGAGTTTATCCAGGACACTGGGGTTAAGACCCTATCTATTACAAAAGATGCCACAGAACTTCCAGCATCCTTCCCCTCATTTCCTATGTGTTACTCACTGGGCTTCTAAGTACACACTGAGAGAGGCCAGTCCTGTTTGGATTGAGAAAAATGATGGGACCTCAGGGTAAGGTGCAGAGGAAAAACTAGTATTTCTTACTGACCTGAGTTTTCTCTTTGTACATAATGCAAAGGGCTTTGTACTGAGGAGAGAAATGAAGAGCTTTTGGGTGTGTGACTCTGTCCAGAGCCACCTACCCAGGGCAGCTGTTGGTCTGTGGTGTGAGCCATGGGCTGCTGAAAGAGCAGGGTGGCTTTGCACCTGAATTTGGTCATCAGTACCTTAAGACAAAAATGGACCATTTCTTCACCAAGTTAACATAAGTTAGGCTGAATTCATTTAAATATCTAAGTACTTCTTAGTTGGGATTGGAAATCCCATATTTCCATGGGGGCAATAAAACCAGGGCAGTATCTCTAACATCCTTGTGAGGAGCAGAGAGCAGCATCACAACACAGAAGAAAGACTCAAACTTCATCTATGTGGTGCCTGTCAGGAGCATTCCTGAGCTGTTTTGGTTTTGGAGAGTTGCCTGACCTACTGAGCCCAGCTCCCTTCGGACCCTCTGCCACCTCTCCACTGTAAACACTCAATCCCTTAAAAAATAACCGGACACCTTTATCTTGGAGCATTCACACCCCAGGATAAAATCAGCTGCCACGAGCTGGTTTATGAAGAATAGAGGAGCAGGGAGGAGCACAGCAGTAAAGCCCAGCCCAGGGAGGGGTTGAAGGGCAGAGATGTGGACTCCACACATCTGTCCCTGCCTCCCCTCCCACCACAGGCAAACAAGGCAGCATCAGGTCTGCATGGGAGGAGAAGTAGAAATATTTGTTCAAATATGTAAGAATGTATTTTTAACTCCCACAAAAATACCAGTTGTGAAAGTCCAGGAGCAGCATTTTTTTAATATTGGCATGAAAGCTAGAGTGTATTTGGAAAGCTTTCAGCTGATTTGTGAGGTACAAAAGTCAGTATTCAACACTTCTGTTTCTGGACATTTAATTCATTATACTAAAAGTCAATAAGACCTGTGTCTTTTTGCCTAGAGATCCAGGTATTAGATGTGCTTAGTGTTGGAAACACCTGTCTAACTTCCCCTCCATTTACTGCTGAGAGTGTTAGGGTCTTATTTAAATGTATGTAGTTCGATACCCACAACAATTGTTATTCTCACGTGGCTGTTGAAAACAGACAAGTAAATAAAACAAGTAATCATCCCAGAAAATGCCTAACAGAATCCTCTTGCCCACTCACAGGTGCTGGTGGAAAAATTACCAATTACCAGTGAAGCCCCAATAAATAATACTTCAGTCTTGTAATGGCAAATCTTTCTAATAGAATCTGGCTATTTCATACTTTGCATCATAAATCAGTGCCCCCAATGAGTGGGCTCTGAATGGCTGGACAAAAATAATTAATCAAGATTAAATCAAAAGCAGCATGATGCATGCAAAGGCAGTCTTAGCCAGGATGCAATCCTGGGAGCAAAATCACTTAGAAATGGCCTATAAATCTGGAGCATGGCTGAGCTGAATGTGAGGAAATGTGACTGGTATGGATTTTCAGGTTTTATGCTGCATAGATATTGCATATGATTAAGCTTTTCTGCTGTTGCAACAGCATCAGATTTCAGGCCATGTGTACCTTGTAGCTTTACCAAACACAATAGGTGACCATGGTGGGCTGAAGAACCACTCTCATACCTCCCCCAGAATCATACACAGAACAGGCTGAGTTGGAAGGGACCCATCAGAATCCTGGAGTCTGGCCTACAGCAGTGTCTGACTGATAGCAGCAGAAATACAGGAGGGCCACAAACAACAGAAAGAAACACGGTGAGATCAGACACTGCTGATGGTTTTACTGAGTAGATGAATGACATACAAAATCTAGAAAAATAAGCATTGCTGGGATAATTTTACATCATTATCTGATGGTCTCACTTGTGGTGTCTGAGCTTGGTCTTGTGTATATTCTCAAGCAGATTGGAAGTGACAGTGCTCTGATAGCTACAGTGCTGACAACTGGCCCAATCATTCAGGCCTTATCCAGTTTTTCTCTTGCTTATTCCTCAGAGAGACTGAGCTAAAGCTGCATCTCTGATAAAACAGGAGTAATACTCAGAAATACAAGAATATCAAGGGGAAAATTAAACAGGCATCAGAGATGGTCTAAGTACCTAATGCAAAATAATGCCCTATTTCAAATCCATCCTTAATAGCCTCTCTTAAACCTAATATATTTTTAATATGTAACATTCTTGTCTGGCATATTTTCTTTCTTATTTCTTCAGGGGAGCAAAGATTTGCATAACATTAGGTCAAAAGCCAATTGAGGATATACTACATGGAAATTTTATAAAAGGGATTCATCCCTTGTCTGTGAAGGGGAACCAGGCTCAGAGCAGATTTACAAAGGCACAAAAAGCCAGACAATACCCAGAGGTTCTGCTTGATACCAACAGTGCCTGGCAGGAAATGTGAAGGCACTGAATAGTTAATAGACCCATCACTATGGTACATAAAGCAGACAGTGCCAGGGCAATATAAAATCTCCCCAGAAGAATGATAAGGAGGGTACTGAAAAGTGATCATGATTTATAAGCTCACAGAAAGGCTGGTGCTAAATATCCCAACATGACCGAGTGACTTTTAATGTAGTGGCTGTACTCCTACTACTCAGTAACAAGGCATACCTTGCTATCCAAAATTCCCATCTCTCAGAATAGACAAAAGTTTCTATTTGGGTTAATTTCAAACTTCTTTATATTGAATAATATACATTTTCTTGGAACTCTGCCTTTCAGCAGAAGAACAATAACTTCAAAATTTTTAATGGCCTTCATCATTCAGCAATCATGCTAAGAGGATTAATAGTAACAGACATATTTTATTATTTTTAAAGCAGGTTGTAGAGGAAATGCTTTTTGGTTTCTGTGTCAAATGAAGTCACTCTGACCACCACTTGTTCTAGGGCAACTTCTGTGCAACTGATTCTATAGTCCAAGTTTAGAAAACATCAATACTGAAGAAGGGGAAAAAATAAGCCCTAAAAATTCAGTGCACAAAAAATATCTGCAGTGCCCAAACAAAATCAATAGCACAGTGTGAAAAATAGCATGGGAAGTAAAATAGCTGATCTGCTGACTGTTTGAGAAATGCTTCATTCTGACATGAAGTTTCAGCAAAAAAAATTACAAGTTTTTCACCTAAACTTGTGTTCGTATTTTAAATGAGCTCCAACCTGACCAAAAAGGGCCCATTTCTGGGCCTCATTTTGAGGCATTTGCTCCCACTAAATGTCTGTGAAAGCTTTTGGCATAGTTTTCCCTCCCCCTGTGCATAAAATAATTTAGATGGGAAAAGACCCCTAAGATCATCAAGTCCAACCATTAACCCAGCACTGCCAAGCCACCATTAAACCATGTCCCCAGGTGCCACATCTGCATATCTTTTAAATCCCTTCAGTCATGGTGACTCCATCACTTCCTTGGGTATGCAACCTTGTGGGCAGACTACTGTGGTTTTTGTCTTAGTTTGTTCTGAAAATGAGTGTTTTTGCAGCTTGAGTCAACCTGGCTCCATAGCTGAAGACAAGCTTCTTGAGTTAATTCCTCTCCCAAAGCCATCAGGTGCTGATAAGAAAAGGGGCCACACGGGATTTCTCCTGAGTGCCCAAAGACCACCTGTTCTCCTCAGCCTGATCAATAGGTTTTAAATAGAACAGGAAAGGAGGTGGGAGATGTACTTCCCTCACTCTGAGGAAGCTGAGGTTTGGAGGTGAGGACATCACATGGCACTGCCCTCATCATCTTCTCTGCAGTGAAGTGAAGTGAAGTGAAGTGAAGTGAAGTGAATGAAGTGAAGTGAAGTGAGAGTGAAGTGAAGTGAAGTGAAGTGAAGTGAAGTGAAGTGAAGTGAAGGCTGCTGCTTGTGCAGCCCTTCCTTTGTACCCCAGTACCTGATCAGCTTGAATTGTGTGGAACTTAGTCTGGGATTAAACCAGGGAAGTTTGTGGATATCAGCTTTGTGTTGTGTTCCAAACATCATGCCTTCCCTTATCAAGTATGGTTTGTCTATCCTGCTGCTAACTAGCATTATTGTAATTGACACTGCTGGATCATAAGGATTATAAAATCAATGTAGTGGGTGTGCAAGAATAGAAATGATTGTTAAAATATATTGGGGTGAAACGAGGATTGGAAGAGGAAAGCAATTGTCTCTTTATCTGCAAAAGTTATCCCCACTCAGAATCAGAATCCTGCTTTTTTTCAAAAATAAAGGCTCTCTTCTATCCATAACAGTTCAGAGTTATTTCATCTCCTGTTTAACTCCTGGCTAATAATTTCATCTTTCATTTCCTCCTATTGTTCACCCTGGCATGTATCCCATCTATTATAAGCCCCAGATATTAGAAAGTAATTTTTTTAGGGCGAGGAAAGTAAGAGTCAGCTGGTTTGAAGTAAGGTTTTTATAGCAGCACAAGTTCTGGAAGCATTGTGCAGAGACTGGTATTAAAGGAATAGCTCCATGGGAGGAAACTGGAGTGAGGAGACAAAGCTTTCTGTAAAAGCTGTATTACTGCCAAAGCAAGGGTAATTGCTCCTGTTTAGGACTCTAATACAGAATGGTGTTTTGCAGACACCGAGGAGAGATATGAAGTTTTCACAGGCATGAAGCAACTGCTGGATAAACACTCATGGGAGCTGGCCTTTCTGAAAATCTCCAGCTAATTACTTTACTGAAGTAGCTGGCTGCAAAGCAGCCTTTTAAGAAAATTAAAATGTCTGTAAATATTGCTTTTGCCTTTGTGTCTGCACACATGGAGACACAAACTGCGGAGTCCATCAACTGGCCTGGAGTACGTGTCTCACATCAGGGACTGGACTCAGCCCAACACATCTCCAGTGCTGTGATGCTTCCACACCTTCCTTCTTTCTGCTGAGAGAGGCTGCTTTAAGACTTTATGTTCCTTTTGTCTCATGAAGGTGGGTCAGAGTCCCAAAAATATCAACAAATCCTGAGCTAGAAGTCCGGTCTGAGAGTGCTGGGTGTAGACTTGCAGCTCTGCTAATAAACCCATCTGCATCCCTTTTCCCTCCTACACCCTTATCAGAATTCTTTACTTACCAGAATGCACAAAGGTGTGTGAATGCTCTTTGTCATTTAAGCAGGGCAGGTTTATGGGGCTTTCTGGAACACACATAAAACTGATCCTTCTAGCAAATCTGTAGAGGAAGTAGGTGAAGGAACAGAAGGTGCAAATATTGGAGTTTTGTTTGCACTGATGGTCCTCATTCAGTTAAGAAACAAAATATATGGCACGTGGAGGATGGGATAGTGCATTACCAAATTGTTCAAGGAGTCCCAAATCATAAGAGACACTCTACAGATTACATTAGGAGCAGGATATGGTTGCTGTCCTGGAATAGCAGACCCATCTCATTCACTGTGAGTTTTCTTTCCTTGACACAAGATGCAAGTGATACCTTTTAATCTGTAATGCTCATTGCTGGTTATGCTTTGATGTGTAGAACTTAAGCTTAATATTCCTCTAAATCACAGATTTTCACTAAACTCTTCATCTCCCCTACCTCAGGTTCCTGAGCCAGAAGGAAGGACTGATGTTTTGCAGGCATCTCCTGCTGTTGTAGGTTTGAACACTGCCAGTCTCAGGGAGCCTAATGTTGTTTTTAAGGGTACCTCTCACAGGTAACCCCACTTCCACACCAAAGGCAGCCCTGGCAGGAAATGAAGGCCAAAACATTTTGAGGACTTTTTTTGTGGAAAGGCTGTAGGAGAGCTGCTAGGTTTAGAAAGGGAATAAGGACAGCAAGGACAAGCAGTGGCTCTACCAGGTCGGTCCAAGACCTAGCTCATTTGAATGTGGGATATCAATATCAGAGGTAAAAATGAAGGTATCAGAAAAAGATGGAAGGTGCCTGAGAAAGAGTTAAGAAATAACCCATGATGTGTGCTTGCCAGTAGCTAGTCCACAGCACGAATCTTTCTCTCATCTGTCCAAAATACTGACAATGAATTGAACCCTGTTGCAATCTGGCTTAAATGTGGGTTTTTTTGTACGTAACTACCAATGGAATAAAGGTTGTCCCTGAAGGATTATTAGGGCTAATAACAAAGGAGGTGTGACAATTCGGTTTTGCACCAGTTTTCTGTACCTCTTTGAGGGATACAGAAATAAGTTTTCTTGTGACACACGCTGTGGCAACTTGCAGATTGATGGTTCATTGTGCTAATGCACTGTGTGTTATTAATGACTTCCATTTCCAGCAGCTCCCTGGGACATGCACTCACTGCACTGTTCAGGTGTGATCCAAAAATCTCCTGAATCCTCCAGCATTTCCATTAACTCTGGTGCACTTAAGATTAGTGTTCCAGGGCATAGGTCTGGCCCCCCAGATGTCAGTTTTTAAATCCCATACTGTTCTGGATTAATTATTGTTCACCTGTAGCTGTTTTTTGGATTTGATGAGCAGTTATGATGATAACCAGGTTCTCACCCTTTATGGAAAGGCAGCACTTCATAAATATTGAACTGGGTTCTTTCTATGTCAGTGCTGGTTTCCTACAAACCTAGAAATGAAATTACGTGGCTGCTGTCTTAAGAGTGTAACCATTGAACAACTATTGCTAAGAGGTCATTATTTATGTATGAAATACATAAATAAGGAAAGGAATTCCATATGGTCCAGAAAAACAAACAATTGCCACATGGTGTTTCTGAAGAGGCAGAAAGAGTATGTTTGCTTTTTTTCTTGCAGTATAAAGATAGAGCAGTGCTTGGTGAGAGAAGCAAGAATTGGGGGATTTTCTCCAATAGGGCTCACTAAAGATCCTTGGGGTCAGAGAATATATGGATATGCTAGTCCGAAGGTTTACTGAAGCTGTTACCTGGCTCTAAATGGTAGTGGGAGGAAGTCACTGCTAAAAAAGTAGAGACCCAGAAAGGTGACTTGAACTCAATATTTTCCTTTAACTCTTCTGTTAGTAGTTTGTTATAAAGAAGTAGCTGGTATGAGGCAGCAAAGAGCTAAAAACTACAACAAAAACTCTAGACAGATTAAACATTAAATTATTCTGACACTCATTATATTAAACAGTTAATTATTTACTAGTGGTAGTAGAGAGAGAACATGAATTCTCTAGATTGGAACAAATGCAGTGATGCAGTCCAGGCTATTTTTAAGAGCAGAGCTTTGGACACAGTGTGCTGAATCTGCTGTGTCCCGTCACTATGTGCTTTTAAAGCTTTTATAAACAGCCATGTTTTTTCAGGAGTCAGACATTAGGCAAGCACTTGGGCAGCATCACGGAGGAGTGACATAGCAGTGTCATAAACATTCACAAAGATCCAAGCAGGGCCTTGAGATGGCTAAATGTTTGGGAAAACAGAATATCTGTGGAGGATGGGTTGTTATGGGACTTGGAAGGTTGCACTGGCTGTGCTAGCAATGTGTAGAAAGCAAATTCTCTCGTGCTTCCAAATTCCCAGAATCCTTCTGAGGTCTGTGCCATTCAAAATAGCAGCAGTTGGCTGGAGAACCCCTTCAGCAAAGGGTAATGGATTTCTTCTGCCTGAAACAGAGACTAGACAGGGTAAAGGATAAAGTAGGGAATTATTAAAAGGTCTCACTTGGTTCTCTTGGGCCATGCAAGAGTCCAGCTGGACCACACCCAAGATGCCCCAAAGTGTCACAAAATGGACACCCGGGTGACAAATTCTCACATTTTTATAAGTTCTGGTCCATTAGCACATTAGAATCAATTGTCCAACCATAGCTTCAGGTTATGAAGCTCCATCCTCCTTGTTTTTATTTCTCACTCCACTGTTGTTTTTGTTCTTGGGCCCGAAAGCTGTCCTTGGTATCAAACTAGAGAAGGAATTGTTTTGTCTATCTACACCGTGAGGAGAGCTTAGTAGCACTAAATATGAAACCTAAAACTACTCACTGAAACAGCACAGAGTCTAAAAAATATAATAGCTAAAACCTAAGGCATCATTTGCATGAACGTACTAATAGAAGAGCAAACTCCTGTGAATATCAGGAGGCAGCTGCAAAAGGCAGGATGCCACTTCCTTCTCTGCCCCAAGCTGGCTGTGTGGAGATGAGTGGAACTTCCAAGTGCATGGACTTCCCCTCTCCTGCTAGGCTGCTGCATTCAAATTGTGCTTGCAGGAGTGATGGCATGAAAGTCTTGTCAGAGTTGTAGAGGGAGTGATTTTAATGTACAAAGTGTTCTAGTGTATGTAACCCTGCTTTTTATGTAGCTGCAGCTCTTGTGTAAGAGCAGCGCAGCTCAGAACCCATTTCCTTGGAAACACTTCATTGCCAGCAGCTGGCTGTTGCTTTCCTGGTGTGGAAGGGCATATTTGGGAAGCATGGTAGTGGTTTAGGTTCCCTATTTTTTATCTTAAAAGCGATTTCAGGATGTGACCTGCAATACAATACAAAGGAGAGCTGTAAGGAATTAGTGAAGTTCATGTGGGACCCCGTATATGTACTGTAGTGTCCTGCTTTATAGGGAATCTATCTGCTGTGGATTGTTGGAGGAGAGGAGCTGTTGTGTCCTGTAGGGAGGCAGAGCACCAAAACAGGGAAGAGAATTTTGTGTATGAATGGGACACAACCACCCCATTACCTCTGTACAGGCAGCAAACCCTTTACAGCTGGGCTGGGCTTTTGGTTGGTTTGAATGCAGTGGCCAGTGGAGTGAACCCTTATCTCTCCTTGAATTAGAGAGACAAATTGGCTATGAGTGACATCAAAAAATATGTTATCTAACTGACCTTCAAATAATATTATTTAACAGCAGTGACAAATGTACTGACAAATCCTTGGGAAAAAAACCCTAAAACGTAAGCAGTAACCGTATTACTTAAACACAAAAGGGAAATGCAGAACTGAAGTTCAGAGTCTGTTCCCTGTGCTGTACACCCATCCAACTGATGCAATTCCCATGGATGTCTTGGCAGTACTTGTTACATCCTACCCCAAGGGAGGTGACCCTTGCTTCACTGGGAAGGAAAAGACGTCCCTCCCAGAACTCAACAGCTCAGTTCCAGTTTGACCATGCACTTTCTAATGACTTGCTGAGGTCTTACGTGTTTACTTACCCAGTTCCTGCGTAATGAAAATTGGCAAACTTCTTTGGAGAGAGCCCATGACTCTGCACTTACTGAGCAACATCAGACTGCTGAGCAGTGCCTCTTCTTTTGACAGCTCACAAAAGGCTGTGACTTATTTCCATGTGCTGGAGCAAAAAGAGATCTAAGGCAGAGAGGTCCAAATGGAACACGGGGAAGCTGCTACCTCTTGCCACAAAAAAAGCCATCCTAAGCCATTTGTCTGGGATTTGAAAGGTCACATTGTGGAGTAAGTGGAGTCATCATTGACAGCAGTTCTTTCCTACCAGCATGAAAGAAGGGAACATGTGCTCTTGCAGCCTGTGTCATCACTAATAAGGGATTAGCTGGTAAAAGTGGGGTTTATAGCTGCTGCTTTACAAAATGTAGAGGTCAAAACTATGGGGAGAGAGAGTAAGAGATTGTTGTTGCTATCTCAATCTGTTGGGGACACTGATGATAATGGAGTAAGGAGAAGGAAAAAAATCTGAAATTTGACTGCATATTAGCACAGCTTCATATTTATTCCCAGATGAAAGTTATGGAGAACTTTAAATAAAAACCACTGAAATATGGTGTAACTAAAACTTCTTTCATGTACTGCTCCCCAAATACAGCATTGCACAAAGTCACAGGGCCATGCCTCTATCTTCTCTCTGAAGACTTTTTAAGCATATGTAGTGTGAAACACCTCTACTCAACATGCACCCTGTCATGGTTTTGTCTACACATAAGGACATAGGAGCTTACACTGAGAGCTTTGCTACTGCCCTCAGTCCTGACGTATGACAGTCCAGCTGACATCTCATGCTGCTGTTTGATGAATCACATCAAGTCCATGGGCAGAAGAACTTGTGCAAAAGTATTTCAGATATGGAGAGGGAAAGGAATCACCTGTTATGCTCAGAGCATCTGAGGAGGCTGGCTTAGTTTTAGGAGACACCCAAATATTTGCACCTCTCAAGGATTTAAAAAATAAGTGTCTTTTCTATGGTGCCACAGAAACTGGCAGAGTTTCAGAGGGATCCAATAGAACAAGGAGTCCTTGGGACTGGGATCACTGAGGGTGTGGCAGTAGGGGCTGGCTGCCCCAGTGAAGCTGTGGGTGCAGGGAGCTGGTTCACTATGGGGTGCTGTCACCTCAGTGTAGAAGTGCCAAATGACAAAAGGTGTCTTGTAGCTTCCAGCAAAAGGAGCATGAGGACAGGAGAGTGATGTATTTGAGGCAGAAAAAGGAAAACACAGAGGGCCCACAGGAAAAGCAAGTGAGGTATTTTCTGTCTGGATATACGCTGTGGTAGTTGGCAACAGCCCTTTTGAGATTGAATGAATCCAAATACTGAGCGTGATATACGTTTTGAGATCCCTCTTGTCTTAAAATAAAACTTGATTTTTAAAATTTTTTTAAAAATGAAACCCTCTATTATAAAAACAGACTTTTACTTGCCCTGCCTCTGGGATAACTGCTGATATGCTAAACCTGGGACACAGCAAAGGACTTGCATTTCATTTAAAAAGTGCTAGATGGGAGATGAACATAACAGAATCCAGGTTTGCTCAAAACCCAGAGCACTCAAAAATGCAGCATGTCCTCTCCTTGCCTATCCTCCCTGTTTTGATATTCATCCACAGCTCTATATTCCTACTGGTTACATTTTGCCAAATTTAAAAGCTTTGGCACTGCAAAACTACCAGTGATGTACTAGACTCTAAAATGAATCGTTACTTTTCGGCTGCTCTGAAAAGACCATAAACTAAACTTGACTCTTTCTCCATATATTAAGCTCAGCTGCTGCTTCCCTTTCTCATCTAATCTGCAATAGGTGGTTGCCATATCCTGAATACTTCTCCACCTGGTTCTCTCTGTGGTTTCCATAAAAAGTCAGGCATTCTTACAGGAGAAATGCAATACGCCCATAAATCCAGCATACCATTTTTACAGAAGGCTGAATCTTTTATGGTCAGTCCCATGACAAAGCCTGAGTGGTTGCAGCAATGTTCCCTCAGAGATCAAGCACCACAAACTTTGCACTTCCTGGAATAAACAGCACAGTTAAAATGTGAATATATTTCTGCAGCTGCTGCAGTGTCACTGCAGTGAAGAACAAGCGGTGTTACTGATTCAGCTGAAATGCTTCTTGCAGAGCAAGCATCAAAGCAAGGCTGTTTTATCAGTTTACATACTTTGAGCAGAGAGTTTATTTCTTGTGTAATCCTCCCTGAGGCGCTCCAGTGGCTGAGCAGAACCATTGCAGAAACGTCTGCTTCCTGCTTTGTAAATGTAATTTCTGCTCCCTTCCCTCTGTTTTTGGGCTGACTTCTGAGAGTTCTTTGTATGTGCTGTTGCTGAATTTGAGAGAGCTCTGTTTTAGGAAGAAAACATGGATTTGGGTTTTTAAAGGATTCCTGGCTTTAGACAAAATTGGCTGATTTGCATTGAGATCAGCTTCATCTCACTGTGAAAGCTAGCCGAAACAAACAGCCTGGAACAAGGGGTGATTTTTTCCATGTGCAGGGATCACACCAGGACCAAAAGCTACTGTGTGTTGTTCAGCTGCAGGTCTGCAGCATTGCACTTGAGCCATCTGTTCCTCAGGCCCTCTGGCTGTGAAACGCCTTGGTAAAATCGATGAGCTGTGAGCCATGTGAGGGAGGTTGTTTTCTACCAGCCAGAACTGACTTTAGATAGTGCACTTTAATGCAGGGCTCCTGCAGCACCATACCCTTGGAGAACTCTCTCCTCCTCTTTTTGTGCTCTCCTCCTGGTATTAAGATGGCCATCTTACAAAGGTACTTTACACTTTGAACCAATGGTGAAGACTGCAAAAAGCAGATTATTAGTTGCATCTTCTCATTGATTCCAGCTCAGGGAATCATCCTTGTGTGAACTTCATGGGAGACCTACCAAGAAAAAGACAAAGCTGTTTTAGGATATGGTTGAGGTGGGTTCATTGCTTTCAAGGGTGTTATACCAGTCTTGGGAGCCCATTGCAGCTCCAGGAAAGCAGGTGTTTATTGTTTAAGGCTTTTCCCCTGGTAGTATCCAGAGGGCACTGAATGGCTGGGTGTTTCTGCTGCTGATAGTAAAACCTGGGCAGTGCAGATCGAGTCATGTTAAGAGAAATGCTTTAGCACTAAGCAGTGTCTATCTCCTGATCTTTCCTATCCCCATGCCCTGCTTCCAAAACCAGGTTGAGGTTCTCCTTGGATATTTTGGTTAACACACAATTATTGTAGGGGCACCCAGGTAATGATGATGCTGCCTAAACAGAGAAATAATGTGAGACCTGCTTTTGATTTGATTTCCTACTTGTGTTGAAGTAGGACTTGTGTCTGATGTTTGGAGTTGCTGATTTTAAAGGTCTTTTCCAACTTTAAAAATTCTAAGAAGCCCAATCCCTGTGAGTTTGATCATCATCATACCCCTCTGGCTCTGCTGACAATGGACTCAGGAGGTGGGAAGGGTCCTTCATCCCCTTCTTGGGCTGGGGTCTATTTTCACCTCTGCTGTTCTTCTCAACCCTACTGCCACCTGTGCTGTTTCTCTTCCAAATGAAGCTGCCAGCATCAGCTTTCATTGTGCTGGCTAAGCCCAGGTGGCAGTTTTGAGGAGGGAGAACAGGCACAGCAATTCTTTTTTTGAGACTGTTCCTAAACACAGGAAGTTGTAAAATTGCTGATACCGAGTTAGTTCATTTAGAGCTGATGCCAGAAATGACTGCCTTCTGTCAAGGCAGTGCCTTAATGAAAAGGAGCAGTGATTGAGTAAATCATGGAGTTGTTGGTTGTCTTTCAGTTGCAGTGGGTGATTTTTTGCCTGTAAGTTGATTATCTTCAACCATTTTCCTTAGAGAAGTAGTCAGTCTTTATCAATGTTGGACTCTGTTATTTTTAGTAATTAACAATGCTTCTCCAGTGCCATTTCACTGTTGTGGTTTCTACTGACCAAATGCCAAAGGTTATTTTCTGAGCTGTTGTAAATCATTGACATTTCAGCCCCTGTATTGTTACTGAGACCTTCTGAAAATTATTTTCTAGATGCATTTTCCAACATCACGCTAATGATAAATTTACTTCTTGAGATGTAAGAAGCTATGTTAGTCTACAGAAGAAAACATCCCAAGACTGAAACATGATTCCTGGAACTAAATAGCTGAGCTACTTTTATGCTTACAGTTTAAATCAGATGAAGTTATGGACGAGTGACAGGATGTCTCTTGTTTCAGCGAAAACTCATTTTGTGGTTTTTTTTTTGCATTCGGCATAGAAAGACGAAGATTAATTTTGTTGTAGAGTTTCCTATTTCATGTTCTTAACATACTTGTGGAAAAACAAATGATCCTAGGGGGTGGATTTTGGTATTAATTGCATTTTCCTGTCTTTGGTTCTACCCGATATCTCTGGAACATCAGGAGATCTGTCATGACTGCAGGGAAGATGGTTCATGGCTGTTTCTGGTTGCAGTCACGTCCAGGAATCCAAACAATATTACAGGACATGCTGGAGCACAGATTATTTGCAACAAGGGCACATCGACCCAAACATTGTTTTTTGTTACCACTTTTATTTGTTGTGGGCATTTTTTTGGTGTGACCTTGACTATAAAATGCTGCTAGTTCATTCCCCCTCTGGTTTGTGGCTTTCCTCCTGAGGCTTGCACTGAGGGTCATAATTGCTTTGGCTGAAAGAATAACAAAGGGCAGATGTTGTTAGGAGATGGCTCTGCAAGTCAGTCTCTTGCCAGGGTCCTGTGTCCTCTCTCCACAAGGTATCAGCTGAAGTTTCATTGAAGCTGGAAGCATCTTGTCAATGCATAACCCAGACCCTAAATGCTACTGCTTTTCTATTCACCTAGACCTGTTGGGGAAGAGGGCTTGGGGGTCTTGAGGGCAAAATCATTCCAGACACTCATTCTGGTAGCCTCCTTGCTGCCTAAAAGAGCCCTGGATAAGCTGTGAGAGAAGTGCAACTTGTTGTGACTGTCCCCTACATTTGTCCCCTCTATCTTTCTACCATTAGATTGATAAAGAATTGTTCTTCAAGGCAGATATCACAAATAAAGATTTTTCAGCCAGAGCCAAAAAAAATTTTTGTCTTTTCAACCAGGCTAAGGTTCTTGCTGCCCCAGATTTGCTGTTACAACAGTTCTATTTACCACTCTGCCTTTGGGATTGTAAACGGCAGTGAAACTGTAATGCTTACTTTAAGTTGTGCCGTGTTGATTTGGTAAACACAATGAATGTAACTCTACCCAGGGCTATACTTGACGGGACACAGTCTAGGAATTTAATGTTTAGACACCATAATATGTTGGCTTCTTTGTTCTTATCCCTTTTTATTTAAGCAGGAGCTTTAGAAGACAATTCTTAAAATAAATATCTGAGGCTCTTTGTGTTACTGAGATAAAAGGATTAGAGTTCTTCAGTTTAAAAGAAGTGGTAGTATTCTTGGCTGCTCTGAGGGGCCTGAAGCTGGGGTCTGCTCTAGTTCTCTCCTTCCCAGTGTGTTGCATTAGAAGTAGAAGCAGAACAGCCAGCCACTGGGGGAAGAGAGAAATCTGTTGTCACTCCAGCGAACTCTGAGAGACTCTGGGTCCTCCTACGAGCTCTTACTGGGTGCCTGAAGTTGGTTTATACTTCTAAACAGACATATCCAGCTATGTTGCAAGAAGTGAATGGCTCTTCACCCTTAACAGTCTGCACAGATAAGGACTGTTTCTACCAGAGAACCTGTTTTTCTGAGTAATGAAGTAAAGCCAACTGGATTGGTGATAAGGGCTTGCTTTTCCTAGACAGGATTCATCCCAGGAGAGTGTGGTGCAAAGTAGACAACATCTCTAACACTGCTGCAGCAGAATAATCCTTCATCTGGGGTGCTTCCTGGCCTGTGAGTACTACAGAGATTTTTTTGAGCCTCTAGGAATGGCTTTTTAGATGGAGTCATTAGATGTGGTGCAAGTAATTTAATGGTAAAATTTTAGTAGTGTGTGTGCATGCTATACTCTGGTCGAAAAAGGGATACGATCCTTATTATTGCACAGGCAGTTGAAATCCTCCTAAATGTGCCTTGCATATGTTTTTAAGAGAATTAAATTGCAGGACTGGATTATCCCATGGAGAATATGTCTCTGCTCAGAAAACAAATCGGGGTGTAATGTTACACATACTGTAGGTCTTGAGTATGTAGAGTTTGTGCCTCTCGTGACAAGCCTGTTCAGTTATGGGCAGCTTTCTGAATAAATCTCATTATGTGTGCCACCAGAGCCACATGCTCCTGTGGTTACATTTGCTGGGTTGTGCTGATATAAATTTAAGCAGGATTTGTCCATGAAAGAAGAAAATGTGTTTGTGTTTAATCAAATTCCACCTTGTTTTATACTCTTGTTCAGTTCTAGTGATTCCTGCAAAGATATGACTAACATCAGCTTTGGCTTTGCTGCGTAGTTTTGCAGGAGGTTACAGCAGAGTAAGAATCTGCCATTATTCATTGCAGAATTTCTGTCACTGGTAACAGTTGTTATATTCTTGAAGAGAAAGACTTCAGTTAGAAGCTGGTTGTGTTTCTGTTGGCTTTATGTTTTCCGTGATGTTCAGAGCAACGCAGTTCACAGAATTAACTGTCCCCCTTTAATGGAATGTGAGTGTGAAGCTGCTGAAAGCAGCTGAAGGACCAGGATAGCTGGGAAATTTGCAGCCTATTGGCTGCACTAACAATGTTGAGAAACATCTGTCCTGCCAGTCCCTCAATTCTGCTGGTTCCACTTCATTATTTAGAGCAGAGGGAACACTTGAGTCTGGTTCTTTTCTTCCTCAGAGAGTGAATGCAGTAACATTTCTTCTGGTGATTTGTACAGATAAGGTAGTGATTCCAAGTGTGTTTCATGATGCAAGAACTGCTTTTGGAGACTTTCAGATAATTAAATGAAGAACACAAAATCATCTTGTTATTTCATCAATCAGTGTAAAAAGCTGCCTGTGATTAACATCTCCATTAAAAGTACTCTCTTGAACTGCTCAAAAAATGTTTCAAGTGTGACAAATTGGTACATTAAAAAGAAAGTACTGAGCAGTGCAATGTAGTGCCACTGTCAGTTTGCAGGTTTGATAGCTACCATGTAGATCAGGCTGGGGATAGTGCTGGACACCAGAACTACTTTTTTTCTGTAAAGAAGCAAACATGTAGAAAATAGTTTATTTTTCTGGTTATAACAATTCCTATATTTATAGACTTTGTGCAGTGGAAACTAAAGCTGTTTGTCAGACTGAATAAAGAATAATGAAATGCATATATCTGAAAGTAACATGACATTCTATAATAATTTGTTAAATATTTCCAATAAGCCACATACACATACACATCCATTAGAGGGCAGGTGCTTCAGGGTTTTTATTCCCAGGCTGGCCAGCAGTTTTCTTTTTGCTTGGAATAAATATTTTGAATTTTCCATTGGCTCTAGCAGTGACTTTCTTCCCTGATGCTACTGTTGTAAAGACCGCTCAGTGTCAGTCTGTAGAGTTAATTAAGGAACAAAGCTACTACAGAAGACAGGAGTCAGGTGCAATCAAGTGTTTTTATGTTGTATTTGAAGCACATGCACCAAATGGGGCTCTTCAGACAATAAAACGAGCTGAAGTGTCATCAGTCACACAACTTTGCACACCCTCCAGAATGGCACTTGGAGGTCAGCCTGTATTGCTCTGGGGAAGCGCTGACCTGACCAGGTTACAAATAAAATCTGCCCAAAGTGTACCAAGTAACAGGAAATATGGCCATGGCTAAAAATAACAGCATAAAAAGGAAAGTTTGTACTCAATTGCTCTGATTTCATCTTTGAGAGGAATCAGCTGTAGATTCTCTGCCAGGGTGCTCTCCTGCTCTTCTTCATAGCAGCAGCTGCCCTGTGTTGATGTGCTCTAATTGGAGAATGTGACTAGTCATTATTTTCTGGAGTTTGGGATGAGGAAATCCTTAGGGCCGTTGCATCTTCCCATTAAATACAAAGTACCACACTCCTGACTGACTCCTCTGAAATCACCCATGTCTTAGGCTGGTTCTTCACAGCTGAAAAAGCTTTTCATGCACCTGTTGCCTATATTGGAGCATTCATAATGGACAAAATGCTAATAGTTTGGTAAATTTAGCACAGGATGACAAAATAAATGGTTGGTCTAGTTGTTTTGAGCATTATGAAAAGTTTGTCTCGCCTAAAGGCCTAGTTCAGGGCCTGATGACGCTGACAATGCAGGGTTGTGAATGTTCCTCCAACTTTGCTTATTGGTTCACAGCAATGTGCTGAATCTTAGCTGAATCACAGCTGAGGAGCTGCGTCCCCCCCTTGGATTTGTCGATCCAATCCAGCATGAGGTTTGTTTTACAAAGAAAATGCAGGTGAGGCTTTGTGCAACTGACTTGAGTAACTGAATGCTGGAGGGAACATTACCGGCTGGAGCGTCCCCCTGAGGGGTCAATGAGAGAAAACATAACATATTTCATACAAAAAGCTATGGTGGCAAATAACCGTAGAAACAGTATCATTTCAGCCTGTCAGGTGGTGCTAACAGGCCCTTCCTCCCATCTTGCATTATCACAGCCCCTGTGTGGAGGGAGGAAAGCAGGGGACCCGGCCCCAGGACACCACCGGGGTGTGAAGCAGCTCAGTTCTGTGAAACAAAGTGCTTCATGGCATTGCTGTTCCTTCTGCATCCAGACTCTGGAATGGGCCATGCCCAGAGGATCAAGGCCATTTTTCCGGCAGCAGCAGAGGGGGGGTGGTGATTGAATCACTCAGGGCTGTTCACTACTATCCAGGCTTGCAAGGATGGCTTACCCACAGCCTATGTATGGGAGCAAGTGCTAGAGGGAAAGAAACCAATTTTAATGTCCTGGGCATTATTAGATGAGTTAAAAGGACTCCATTCCTCATTTGCCTGGTCCTGTTAATAAAGTGTATTATCAGGAAACCTGAGGATCTCATAACCCATTCAGTGGCAAAAGAGCTCTCATTAAAACTGTAGTCAATTACAGAAGTGCCATGGATGTTGAAAATTAATTTCACTGGGGTTGACCTTCAAATTTTCTTCTTTGCCCTGAAGGAGAACGGATCAGAGAAGAGTAGGGTAATAATTTTATAGAAAAGAAACAATTACAAATTAAGGTACAGCTCTCCTCAGATACAGGAGTGCTGACCAATTCAATGGGAAGCACACACACAGGACTGAAGGTGTGCCAGTCATGAAGCCATCAGGAGAGCTGAAGAATAGGATACTGAAGAGGGTGGACACCCAAGGTGCATGGAGTTGTCTTCAGGAAAGCATATAATTCAGGCGAAGAGCCTAGATGGGATATGTCAGGGAACCACTCAGGTTTCAGGCAAGACACCCAGAGCAGGTACTGGTGAGGCAGCTTAAGATGCCACCAGTGGAAAGATGTGTGAAAAGTCTACCAGGAGGAAGAGTTCTGCTACTCAGCCCAGCTCTTTTCTAAGCAACACATTTAGTGAAATTTAGTTATACTTGTTTGGTTTCCAGGTACATTTTTGTGTTTGAGTGTGGGAGAAAGAATAGTGTTGGTTACAAGCTCTATTTTTATCTCTATTTTCGCACATTTCCTCCTGCATTCAGTAAGTGAAGGCTTTGGAAGGCTTTCTCCTAAAGTCCATAAACTCTTTGGGCTTCTCTATAATTTAGGAACTTGTCTTGTGCAAGGCACATCAGCCTTTGCAACATTAAGCCAATGGCTCCAGCTCAAGCAGAAATGTCCCACTGCATTGGTTCCAAACATTGCAAGTGACTAACTTCAAAATGCTTAAAACGGGCAAATTTATAAATAGTTGGACCTGGGAAAGGCCTACAGGGACAGAAGGCAGAAAGGCATTTAAGGAAAGAGTTGTTAAAGTAAAATTTCAATTTCTCTGTTTAGAAGAAGCCAAAATTTCAAGAGGGAATTGGTCTCGAATTGTTTTGGATTAGATATTGTTTCTAATTCATCGGTCCAGAAAAAAAAAAAAAAACCCAAACCAAAACCCAAACCCAATTCTGTTTAAATCTTTTGAATGATATTAGAAAATAAACATTTCAATTTGATTTGAAGGAGTTAAACAATGTGGTCACACTTGAAGACACTATATAAAACTGCTGACAGATGTCCAGGTCCACTTTCCTCCATAATGAAAGCCCTACTTGAATAAAACCTGAAAGGTTGTTGCCAGATCTCTTCTTTCAGCCTTCTTTCATTACATTTGAGGTTCAAGTTTTGTATAAACCTTGGCAGAAACTTGAGAACCACAGTGAAATCCAGACTATATATGACAAATAGAAATGAGCATGGCTGGGCACTTGTGGCAGAGTGCAATTTGAAGTTTTATGACTCTTTGCAATGGAGAGTTCAGTCATCAGTTATGGTGTTCTTTGAAAATTAGTTTGTCTCTTTTTGTCCCCAGAATCAGGATGTTTGCAATCTAAAATTCAAATATTTTTATTTCTGTTGCAATATTGTACCCAAAGCTTTCAACACAAAATTTTAGTTCTTATTCACTTTTTTTCTCCTCACTCAAAAGTAGAAAATTTTTGCTATATTTGCTTTAAAGCAGTGGTTTTGAAGTAAGATTTTGGTTATTTTGATATGGATGCTCATTCTAACACCATGGTCAAGCCGATATGCTTTGTTCATGACCACGCTTCACAAGGTCCCACAAAGAAATCTCTCTCTTCCACTGTAACTAGAATCTCTGACACTTTTTCTGATGTATGGCTTTGTAGCAAGATCTTATCAGCCAAAGCTGTGCTGTTCTATGTCTGTTATCTTCCATGAAATCCCTGACTGAGGTTTATTGATCCTTGACTCCTGTTCCAGCTCTGTCAGGAGCAGGGCCTCCATTTATTTGGAGTGCTCCTAGCCATGGAAGAGGTAGGTCTGGAGAGCTGTTCCTAAGCAGCTACAATGCTGTGTGCTAAATTAACTGCGACATCCTAAGATTTTGCACTGAGTGAAAGGTATTTGCAATGCATCTTTCTGCAAATGTGGATTAGGTACCTCATACATGCTCTGTTCCTTGGGGAATGCAGATGATGTGTCCTCTTTGGAAGGCAAGGTAATAACCACTGAAGTCAGGTAGAAAGCTTGTTTTATCTGCTGAACAGAAGGGTGTCTCAATGACTTTGCTACTGCTAAATACCCCAAGGACAAGAAACACAGGCAGAGTACCATGGTAGGGGAGGGAAAGCAGCTGAAAACAAGCCTAGCTTTTTCCACAGATCTGACAAAATCCTCAGGTATTTGTGATCTGTCTGAAAGTATACAAGTCTAAAAATATTGCTGGGATGGACTGGGGGTCCTTGCTGTGATACTGCACTAAATCGCTGTGGGATATCTGCAGTATGTGATTATCTCTGTGTCACCTTTTATTAAGACTGCAGAGTCTCTGCTCTTCTGAAATGAAGTTTTCCCTTGGCTGTCTCAAAAAGCTTAAGCACAAAGCAGGCTGGGTTGAACACTTTATCCTGAGGTGAACTGTGCTCTCAGGAAACGCCCTGTAATTGTACCCAGCCCGCACTGCTTTTTGTCCTGTTGCAGTGATGTGTGTCTGTGTTTCAGTGTAACTGGGTGAGGGCTGTAAGATGTGCAAAAGTTGGTAATAGAACACTTATTTGTGTGTGTGCAATTATTTAGCAGTTTTGAGAACCTGATTTGCTTGTTCTCAGATATTCACCTGCCACTTTTGAAAGAGAACTAGTTCTGCTAGAAATTGGTTGTGTTATATAGTTATTTTAATGCCTGTGTGCATTCTTAGTACTTTTAAAGAGAAGGCACGTAGTCTTTTCTTACTTTTCATTCATTAAAAACTTGCTTCTAGTTGTGGAAGAATGATTGAACCTTGAACAAGTTGGGGCTACTCCAATACAGCTGAATATCTACAAGTCTACATGTTTTCTACAAATCCATCCACAGGAATCCTAATAAATGAGGCTGTATGTAAAAATCCTGATTCCTGACTGCGAAGGGAACAAACCCAACCGTCAGTCAATAGACGTAGAAAAGGAATATTGACAGAAGCAGGGCATTAAGCAGAAGCAAATTTCAGAATTTGTCCTGTAGAGAAAGGTGGATGCTCATGTGAGGGAAAGGGGTTTCCAGCTCAGTGAGGCTGATGGCATGGGAGGACCACATGCCTTGGAGGAAGAGTAGTGTGGACATCTGGAACCCAAAAATGAGGTCCAAACTGGGGAAAGAACTGAGTCTGGATGAATTTTGATACCTCAATACTTGGGGCTATAGACTGGTGCTGGTAGAGCACTTGCAGGCATTTATGTAAGAAGCTGTTATGCTGCGTAATTAAATAAAAACTCAGTGTTTATTCCTAACACATTTCAGTTAGACTTTATCTCATACTGTTATTTTGGAAATACTGTAATGTTAAACCATGCTTGAAGCTGTTTTTAACTTAAAAACACAACCCCCCAAAAAATACTTGATGCATTACCTAAATTTACTCTTGTGCTGAACATTTTAAATTTACCTTATTGCAGTTTCACTGCAGTTTTATTTTTAGTTAGTTCCTAGTGAGAATGAATAAATAGAAGGCCATATCCAAGATTTCTGCTTAGGTTACCTTAGACATATTTTTTTCCCTTTGCTTCATGTAATAACTCCTAAGGAATGCTGTAGATACTGCAGAAAATAAATAGTGCATGTTTAATTTTATAGGAATTACATAACTATGGCAAAATAACTAGAAAGCAGCAGAGGAAAAAAGGTTACTGGTTCAGATGTTGAAGGCAGAGTAGGTTGAGACACTGGGAGCAGGGAGGCAAAGTCCAACAGCTTACCAAAACAGGGCTTGCAGGGCATGACTATAAACCATTTTTTTTGGACCTAGGCTGTCCAGGGAAAAGCTAGGCTGAGCCGAATTCCCTGCTCTGGAGGAATGCTGAGCTGCTGTAGGACATCCTGCAGGATGTTCTGGCAATCCTGCTTTCTGAGAGGAGCACATATTTTGCAGACATGCCAAACTTAGCTATGTAAATCTCCTCTCAGGAAAGCAAACACCCACAGCAACCATGTATTTAAATTCCCAATCTGAAACCTCCAACACCACTCTTTTTTTTAATTTTTTTTTCCTTTCATTTTAATTCAGGCACTCATCATGTTGCAAATGGAAGCTATTAAATCTTTGCACAACAGGAGCATCTAAGGTTGAAGTTCCTTCTGATCTGTCCCAGCTGCAGACAAAAAGCCAGTCCTTACTGAAGATCATTTTCTAAGCTCTGGTGAATGAAGGAAATAATGCAAAGCGTTGAGTAACCTTGTCTGTGGAGTTCCTAGAGGAAGTATTGGGAAGCTGGAGAGCCTCACTTGCTTGAAAATGGGGATTTCACTGCGCATACCTCCTGACGTGTGGAGTCAGCTTGAAATGTGGTGTCAGAATTTTTCAGGCTTTCTCTTTTTTGTGTGCACTGCTTTTGTATCACTCCTATATAATATTTTTGCTTGGCACCATGTGGTTTTTATACTGTTGCAAATGCTTTGTGAATGTCAGTTCTCAGTGCTTCTTTTGACTTTTTTTTAAATTAACTTACATCTGCATGCCAAAGCTCTATTTTTGAGGTCAAACCTATTCTACTGGTCACTTTATGAGAATTCATGAAACAGAGTCTGTTGTAAGTCAAACAAAGAATTGTTTCCTGGTACTGTGATTCTGTTCTTATTCAAACACTTTTGCAACTTTTTTGATGACACTGGTCTGAATTTTTTTTACAGATGACTCAGGGCTTTGCTGTAAAACTTGTACAGATCTAATTGGATAATTTACAAACTGTTCTTCTGGAATAAACTGGAGTCACTTGGCCTTTAGGGGTTTATGCTGGGGAAATGATTTACATTTTTGTTTGTAGGGCTTCAGATTAGAGGCAGTATTGAACTTTAGTAGATGTGGAAATACTTTTTTGAATGTTTTACTCTCTGTTACAATACAATACTGCAGAGGGATGCTACTCTCAGCTTCTGTAAGAAATGGAAGAAAGAGGTTTTTTCATAGTGTAATCCATTGTCTTTTATAAATATTCATTGTCTTTTATAAATTTATGTCTTTATTTGGTTTTATAAAAGAGAGACAGCTGAAAATGTCTCTCTCTGCAGTGCCTGACTAGAGCAGGGGCATAGATTGCCATTTCACATGAAACAACTTGCATTTAGGTAGCTGAGGGTGGGGTCATTCCTCTCTGCCTCTGCTGTTCCTGGATGGAAGAAGGATTGCAATTGCAAAGGAAGCATGATGCTCAACAGGATGAAGAAAGGTAGCATTAGGGCCTAGAGTATATTCTGGAGTGATTATTGAAAGCCACAGGGATAAAATTCTGGTGATTTCACCAAGGTAATGTTCTCCTTTTAAGGCTGGCTAACTTCAGCTGGTCACCTTCCAGCTAGAAGATGTCTGTGGAAGGGAAATGGTGCCCTGAAGTGGAGGGAAAAGATCGTTACCATGAATAAATGGGCAATAAGTAGGACTAGGAGTGCTCCACAACTGACTCCAGACTTTCTTGTGTGCAGCAGAGAGAAGAAGCTGAGCCAAGGTTTGCTCAGGGCAGGCACGCATTTGAGAGGTAAACCAGGATTTAACAATGATGAAGATGGAGCACCAGTGCCCCTCACTTTCTTCTGTCACAGCATGATGAAATCTACACTTCTATAGTCTGCTCTTTCTGTGATTTAAAATCAGCTTCCTCCACCTCCCCTCCCTCCTCTCTGCTGTCAGCGGTGGCGTTTTCCAGATCCCTTCCCAGGGCTTAAATCACATTCTGAGCCTGAGCAGTCCTGGCTCTTGGGCCTTGGATGGAGATGCTGTACAGTAGTCTGTTTTATTTACAGGAATGTGTCTGTAATGAGAAATGCCCTCTAGAATTTCCCTCAAAGAATAGTCCGGCTGTTGCTGTGTCCTGTTCTCTGGGAGACCCATGGACAGGGTATATGCATTTTTCACTGCCTTGAGTGAAGAATATTCCTGTGAATGTAAATTTTCTTCTGAAGTTCTTAGGTATGTTGGGATCTGTGGTCATTTTGTGTGGTTTGGAGTGCTGCTCTGCTCTTTGCCCTCTGGAAGAGGAGGTTGTGATTCATAGCGGTTCTCTGTGAGAAATGGTAATGTGTGATTTGTAGTGGTATTCAGCACACAACAATTATTTCCCAAGTGCTCATTTAAGGGAAAAAAAAAACCCTAGAAGTGCAGGGGGATGCTTATGCTGCTTGATAGGTTCAAGACAGTCTCCATCATGCCCAAAATGCTCTGGTGGGAAGATTTGAAAGAGATACGTGGCTTTTTACTGCAAAATTTGACAGAGGCACCCTATAAGCAGTGCAAGAATCCTTGGGTAAAGCTACAACCCTTTATGCACCCTCCTGAAAGGACTGGGCAGGCTGTTGGGCTTCCCTGCACCTTGCCCTCCCTAACTGTGGGGAGTGCCTGTGAAATTCAGATCTGAATCACAACATCTGTGCCCTAGCAGTGGGTTTGAGCTGGCCTTTGCTTGTGGAAGCTGCAGCTCTTGCTCAGGTCACACAAAAGCAGTGGAGGAGCTGGCCCATAGCTCTTGAGCACTCTGAATGCATTATGTACTGTGACTTCAGAATGCATTTGGGTAAAACCAGGTGTCTTCTTAGGTCCATGGGTGGTCTTAGGATAGCTTTGCATCTGAGTGCCAGATCAAATGGTTTGGGGCCTCTGGACAGTGCTTGGGTGTGGGAAGAGCTGTTGCCCACTGGTGTCTTGGTGTTTATCAGTAGTTCCCTTCATCTTGCATTTCTGATAGGATTTCTTTCTCTTTTCACCTAATCCCCTTCCCTTGGTGGGTGAGCTAATGGCAAAATAGAAAAATATAGGTGCCCTTTACTCTGTCTCCTTCCTGTAAGCTCAGTTGGTTCTAACGCCTTGTCTGAGAGAAACAGACCCCTTGGGGTGAATAAATACCTTTTTAGTAAAGGGAAAAAATACTTTACTCTCACTGATGCCAAAGGGCTTTGCTTGCAACAGCAGCACAGCAGGCAGTCCCTTCCTGACTCTCTGCCAGCACCTCCTTAACCCAGGGTTTCCTAGAGGGGAGCTTTTGGCTTCGGCGATGTATTACTTGCAAAAATAAGGAATTGTGGCCTTTACTGACTAGGCATAGCAAGTTTCTCTTGTTAAGAATATTTCATTAAAACTTTATCCCTGTGTGCTGCAAACTGCTCTTGTCATAACGGTGTCCAGATGTGTACTTAAAGTTGTCTGTATCTATTGGTTTTGATAACCTCCTTTGGCAACTTACCCTCTGTGCTGAACACTATTCATTATCATGAGAAGTTCTGCTTGAAGTTCTGCTTGAGTGCCTAGGTCTCTCCTGGTGTGGTTTTTCCTTTGTTTTGTTTTGGATTTTTTTTTTTTTTTTTTTTTTTTTTTTTTTTGGTGAGAGCCTCAATAAACTCAAACTTATTCCATGTTGGCAAAGACTTTAGAGCTACAGTTCTCTAGTAGGAGACCAAACAAGTTAAAACAAACGCCAGTCATTTTGCCTTATCTCACTGGTGAAACTCTGCCTGCAGGAGCTGAATTCATCCTCTTGTTTCTGCTGGTTTAGCTGCTCGTTATTCCCCCTGCCTTTTCCATTCAATGCATCCCAGCCTCCCAGCACAGCACAGCTCTTCTTTCCCATGCTTTGATTGAAACTTCCTCCCATTTCAGCTGTGCTTTACCAAGGGCACTTTGTCCTGGGCAGTAAAGGAAAGATGCAGCTCCTCGATGCTGCCTTGTGAAGCCCATGCTGGGAATTCTTGTTCCCATACAATACCAGCCTTCCCAAGGCAGGCAGTGGGAATGGCACGCACATGTCATCCTCACCCTGGCAGGCAATGGCATCACTGGGGCTGGGATGATTGTTCCTGCACCCTCTGGACCTATTTGCATTCATACATACACTGGGAAATTGTAAGGACTTCATGAGAGCTATAACTAATAACGTTTCTCAGGAGGAGGTTCCGAGGGGGACAATGTTCTTTCTGATTTGGGAGGTTTGCATTTTGTCTTTTTGCTTGCAAATACTTTGCATCAGTCTTTGCATTTTTTTTTTTTTTTTGTTCTGTTGAGAAAGCATATTTTGAATTCTCAGCAGGATTTTTCTTTATAGTACTCTAGAGTTGCAGCCACAGATAAAATAAACATCGAATCTTTAGTTTCTAAGTTATCAGCAATCTTTGGTATCTTATTTTGCTTTTCTCCCTAATGATGTACAAATATATAAAAGGGGCCTTTCCTGGTTTTTCACTAATAATCTTTCACCAATGATTGCTACTGCTTTTGACCACTTACTTCATCCTTGCATGTGAGACAGTTTTCTGCAAGGATATTGGTTTGAATGACCTTGATGTTGACATCCCTCTGGCACTGACAGCTGGACTTACAACCACAATCTGTCTCAGTAATGACATGTATCAGTTTTAGGAGAGTCCTTAAATTGGGCAATTTTTGCATCTTCCTGTCATTTTACATTTGTGGCTTGCAGCTGTGCCAAGGGGAGTTAAGTTCAGCAAACACGCTTTTCTTCATCCTTGTGTATTTGGAGTAGTGGTTTCTGGGTGTTCTTGTGTTCTACTCTGCTTCTCTGATTAAGTCTTCCTCTTGAAAATCTATTTATGATGCAAGTGATACCCTCTTGCATGTGTTCTTGAATATTTTTCCATCGTTAATTTTCAGTTTTATCCAATCCCAGGCCTATTGCTGAAAATTCAATGCCTAGAGACGTAAAATAAGTGAATGTGAAGGTTTCAATATAATTTATAGAATAAATCCTTGAATCGACCATTTTTATCTTCCCTGGCAAGAAAAGATGACATTCTGTAGGAGTAGAATTAAGGAGTTACAGTTCTGGCTTACTTGATGCATGGGAGATAAGAATTTCAGAACTTCCCAGATTTCATTATTCTCTGGTCTATCCTTTGTCATTTCAAATGGATCAGCATCCTGTGGATGGTGCAGTTTTGCTCCATTATTGTGGGAACAGCATGAGTCAATATGAGTTCAAGCAGATAAGCAACACTTCAGTAATGTCAGCAGACAGAAACAGCAAGTGCTGCTTGTGCCAGTCCAAGGCTTGGCTGAAGACCTGCTCAGCACTGCTGGTTCCAGCCTCTTGCTGACCTGAAAACCAGACTGACCTTTTTCATGGGTACTTGACATGCTGCCAATGTCCAAAAATGACCAAACTACTGACTTCTATCAAAATTGTGTCATCACCAGAAAAGAACAGTTTTCTTACCAATAGGAAAATCACAAGTTAAAGAATGGGATACCCTTAGTTGTGGTCTTGCCTTTGCTATGTGAAGGAATTTTCTAGTTTCTTGTAGTTTTATTTCCTTTATTTCCTACTGCAGTTGAATGAAAAGTGGGCTTAAAAAAAAAAAAAAAAAAAAAAAAAGCACTTTTCTGATGATTACAGTCTAACTATTGCATAATACTCTAAAATTTCCCCTGGACTAATGGTGTTGTTGCGAGGTAATTGTGAGGCAAATGAGTCTCATACTCTGGAGTGAATCTTCAAGTATCCAGCATAGGAGAGCCCAAATAACATCACAGAACAGGGAGGAGGAAAACTGGGATGAAAAATCCTTGGGTTGCCCATGCTAATGGCCTCTATCTTCTGCATGCCTTGCAGAATGGTAAACCCTGTGCTTCCTTTTTTCAAAATGACAGAAGAATACAACCCTTTAATCCTTTCTCTGCTTACCTTACATCTGTACCTTGCTTGCTTTCAGTCTTAATGCAGCAAAGCTACTTAAGCATGTTAAATGGTTTTCCTTAATCAAATCCTTAGTTTCTGATTCAAATACTCACAGAGGCCTTCCTTTTCTGGTTTGGACTGTGTTTCCACATTTCCAGACAAAAACAAAACATGGTAAAATTTTTGCCTCCTTGGCGTTACTCACAGAAACCTCTTATCAGGTTTGAAAGCATTTGGGCTCTTTTTCTCTAAGTAGTGGCAATAAAATTTGTCTGATATGTAGGTACAGTCAGGACAGGCTTTTCCATAGGGCTCAGGAACTGCTGCTCACAGTGCTGAGTGTGCTTCAGGGTGAGCAGCAGACATGCAGCTGTGTCCCTCTGCCCACCCTCACTGCTGGGGCTCCCCAGGGCTCTCCACATCCTATAAGCTGGCAGCACCTTGCATATACAGCCACCTCCCTTTCTTCCTCTTCCAAAGCAAAGCACTTGGAACCTGACTATGTGTTTTTAGTTGGGTTTTTTTTCACGTAGTTTCAAATCTACTGCAGGAGGCTGATTTGCTGTTTTACCACACAAAGTTTGTTCCCACCATCCTCCTGTGACTATATCAGCAGGTGGTAGCCTGTTCTGCAGCACCTGCATGGATATTTGGTGCCAGACTGAGTTCTGATGGACTATGTGTGCTACAGTTAGTTCTCACTGCAGGCAAGTGTCAAGAACATTTAGTCAGTTCTGCCCATGTATGACCCTCCCAAGCCCCTGCCCTTCCCCATCATCTCTTTCCCTGGTCTCCTTCTCCAGATAATTTGCTCCTAGGACTTGCACTCATCCACACAAGAACCACAGGCAGGATGCACAGGACTCCTGGCACTTGAAATGGTTCTTGTATTGTCCCTGCACTAAGCAACATTTCCCCCATCTTCATCTCTGTCTTCTTTGCTGAGGCTTCAGGGCAGAGATCCCCTCTCTTTTTTCCAAGATGATTGTGGGTTTTGCTATTGTGCAGGCTTCTGCACAATACAGAGTAATATTTGGTCTGTTTTAGTTAACTGTGAGTATTCTCTTGATACAGTCTACACTGAAATTTTTGTGTGGCTATTGCCAAAAAACCCAGTGGTACTGAGGAGAAGCCCCATACCTGTTAAGAGGAGTAGTTCAGGCAATGTTGAAGAGTGTGTCATGATAGCCAACATATTCCTTCTATGGTAAAGCTGGATAATTTATACACCTATAGAACCCCTTCTATGAGAGTCTGTGTGCTTTTAAAGGGACCTTTATGATTCTGCTTAGGTTTTATAGAACTGTATGGATGTTGTCCATGTTTAAAATGTTATTGGTCATCTTCATTGTGACAGAAAATTGAGTTTCACTTTTATTGGTGTATAATGGTGGCTGGTATATGGTCACACCACTCACATTAAAATAAAAAAAAAATTAAAAAATTTACTTTTAAGCAAAAGGCTCTGCTGTATTTCATATTTCCACTGCCCCAAGGAAATAGCTTAACATTGCTTTATTGCTTTTGAAAGAAAAATGTTCTGGCTGGATTTGGAACTGAAGTGGACTTTTGTATCCCTATTTCACATTAAAGAAGCTAAACTGTAAGGAAGAGCTGCTTCTACACTTGTCACAAATCTGTGGCAGAGAGCCACAGGTTATTAAGTGCAGAGGAATACTGAGAAAGCATCTCTCTAATAAAAAGTGTGGAACCAATTTCACCACCTTGTTGTCCATAGAATGGCCAGTGGGCATACAAGACAAAAGGCATCCTGAGATAATTGATACAGGCAAAAAGAGCACCAGGGGTGACAGTGGCATGGAAGACATGCCTCACATCTGAGAGACATGGCACATACCCAGATTTGCAGGCTGCAGCTCCAGAGAATAATTCTTATTTTTCCCCTCATGTTCAGATTCCCTTGTTCACCTTGGGTCCTGTTTCATCTTGTGCTGAAGTTGAAAGCAAAGTCCTCGCTGAAGGCTACGGGGCAGGTTTCATCCTTCACCTCCCCAGCCACTGGCCTCTGGGGTTGAAAGGAAGGGGTGGCTTTTTCCTACCAGTATCCTCTTTTCTAGAATGCAGCAGGCACTCTGGAAGGCAGCCAGGTTTGGGTTATCCTTACCTTTACAGTATTTTACATGTTAGCTCTGCATCTCAGCTGGAAATTTGAAGTGTAACTGTGGTATTATCGTAATCATCTCAGGTAAATGAGCAGAGGATTCTCGGCTCAGTAGAAGTTTCCTCTTGGGTTTGGCCACTGGCATCCCCTGCACATGTTCTGTTGCCATAATCTTGCCTGAGCACGCCACAAGTGCCCAGAGTTTATTTTTGGGATTCATCAAAGACATCATTAAATTACTTCAGCAGGTTAATTGAAGGAGCTACATTAGTTCAGGCAGTGTACAAGAGTTAGGATGAGCTGAGTGCTAATCCCCTCAGTGTGTTCTGAAAGTTCCTCTCAAAATCAATAAGTATGCAGCTATCTTCCCCTTTTAAATAAATATTACCACAAAGAGCCCTGTCCTTGCAGGTGTAGACAGTGCTTCTTGGGCAGTTGTGTGAAGATATCTTTTGGAGGAGGACACAAAAGGGCAAACAATAAACCCAAAGAAAAACACTTTTATAGAGCAAGTCAGATTAAAATCAAGCAGGTTGTAGAGGAAATGATGCCTGGTTTAGTGTACTTCAATTAATCTACTTTAGGTTTGCATCACTAATTAATCTCTTTTTATGATCCACATTACTGCATGCAACTGCATATTTCCAATGTGATAGCTTGTCCTAACTGCTAGCATATCCTTGTAAAATAAATAAGCAGTCCTTTCTGCCTGCAGTTGTTCTATGTGGATTTCCAACCTGCCAGTTCCTCTCCTGAAATGCAGAGTAGCTGTGGTGAGAGACAGGAGCCCTCTGCATGATCAGAAATAACTTTTAGGAGCAATAACTGGGGCTTCTGGCTGTTTGAAGGATGTGATTCAATAAACATCCCTGAGCAAAAGACTTGCTTCTGAGAATTTTAACTCTTTTCAAAATCACCCCTCTCTGATGACTAGCATTTGTGACAGAGTTGATGTAAGATGACCAGGGCAGAGGATTTGTGATGGCTCTCACCATGGATGGACACACCATGATGCAAGTGAGAGTGAACATGGAAATGCCAGAACTGAGTCTTCTCTTGGATGTTGCTATGATAAAATCCATCTCCCTGCGGTCAAGTGTTTGCACAGCCCTAGAAGAATCCAGGGCTGGACAAAGTGCTTTAAAATTGCTTCATTTGCTTTGAAAACAAAGCTCTTTGGAGGTCTTGCTTCAGCTGCAGATCTATTGTGTGTCTCTTCCTCCACTCCCAGCTGTGGTACCTGGTGTGAGGTGCAGGACCAGATCAGTCTGTAAACACTGCAATAATCCAATGTCCCAGAGTAAAGGCATTGATGATCAGACATCACTTTAAGCCCACTCTGTCTCCATGCCAGCAGATGAATGGGGCTGTGGCTGGCAGATAGTTGGATTAAGACTCTGACACCCAATATTCTATCAAGAGGGAAGGAATGAGATTGATCAATCTGGGTAATCTGGATGCAGAGACTGTGTTTAATTGAGCAGTAGGAAAAAGAAGGCTTCCATATTTCTGACAGGGTCTTAAAGAGGCTTTGCAGATCCTGAAGAATCATTGATATCTGGCTAGAGAGAAGCTGAGAAAAATTAATTGCTGCTGTGTGAAGGGAGGCCCTTTCACTGCCAGCAGTGTGCAGCATGCTGCCTCTGAGAAAGAGAGAATGAAGAGGGAAACAAAGCATGCGAGTGAGGTGCATGACAAATTAAACCTCTGGATAACCCCATGTCAGTAAATCACTTGCATCAAACACCAGTGCTTTACTCCTCAACATGCCATGAAATCGTGTAAAAGCAGGGCTTCACATCCCATGTGTTTGAAGCTGAAGCTTTACTTAAATGCAGAAAACAGTGGACGTTGGGAAAATTCTGCCTGGCCATTCCATACCACAGGGTGTACTCCAACATCTGAAAGTGGTGTTGGAGTCAAAACATCCCATGGGTAAGGTGGAAGTGAGGAAATTCCTATCCTATGATTTTTGGGTACATGGAAATTTGGAATGTTATCTTGAATCTCCACAGAAAATCAAACCAAGCTTCATCCATATGGGACCAGCCTCAGCTGTGTACATTTGTGGCAAGCTGGGACCTTTCTGTGCAATGTAATGCCCCTTTCCAGACCCTCATACATGAAAGAAATAGTTTCATTGTACAAAACTCTCTTTAGCTACTAAATAACCAAGATAACTATTGCTGTATAGTGACTAAGGGAAATACAGCATTCCCAATTAAATGATATATATGCTGGAAATGGGCCAGAAAGAGCACTTTGGGCAATCTTTCCTCTGCCTCCCTGTGCTGTCCCAGCTGTGCAGCTCCACAGAGACCTCAGGCCAGATGCAGCCCATGTGTTTGGACAGATTTGCTCCTTTGCAGTTCCTTTGGTAAGCAGGACAGAAGTGGAGAGGATCTCTGTGTGTGCACATGTATTTTCAGGCACATGAAGGAATTCAGTGTCTTTGTCAATGCTGTTTTATTACAGGATTTAAAACACAGCGATGAGCTCTCAAATAGGCTCAAAAATGAAAATTCTTCTGCCTCTTGCATCTTTTTGTGACAGTGGTTGCTCAGAAGTCCTGTGATTAACACAGTAAAATGTGGCTCCCAGCTGAAGCTGAATTGTGGTGTAATACTGCTACAGACTCCTGGGTGTTGCTGCATGGAAACACAGTTCTAGGTAACTGCCTGCGTTTCCCAAATGGTGCTAAATTTCAAATCCAGATGCAAATTCTGGTAATGTCCACTGTCCTTTGGGCTCCAACAGAACCAGCCAATAGTGGCCACACATAAAAATCATGCAAATAGCTGGGTTATGTATCTCCTCATGTATGAAATGTTGACATTTGGATGTGTTTGTGATGCAGGGGTGCTGCCAGGAAGGAGAAGGGGTGAACTGGGTGGGCAGAGTGTTGGGCAGCTGCCCCTATATGACTGACTGCACTCAAATGTGCAAGTTGTAGGCAAGGGGAGTTGAGCAGAGAGATATCCCCACTGGGAGTTCAAGGAAAGTGTGATTTGATTTTGCTTTATTTCAGAATGAAAGTTTGGTTGTAAGCTGGATAAAATCTACCTTGTGTTTTACCAGTAGCATCCCTGAATCTGATGGGACAAGGCAAATGGGGGAAAATGAGAATGCAGAGGACTCTTTCTTAACAGAGGTTATAGACCAGCAGTAAATAAGTGCAGACTGTTTTGGAGTCTTCTGTGCACCAGAGGCAAGCTCTCATCCCCAGATGAAACCCTCTCAACCCTGCCAGGCTGTAAGCTGAGAGCTCAGAGCTGCTTCTCCAGAGAGCCCTTGAGCAGCCTTCCACCAGGAGTAGCTGGTTGGGCTATGCCTGGAGAGCTCTGAGACTCTTGACCTTCATCTCAGCTCTGGGTTTGATTTCCTCTCTACTATGGCAGAACCTTTGCCTGGTTTGTTTTACTCAGCACAGAAATCTCTTTTTTCCAGTCTGAGACTGTTCTCATCTTTAAGTCTTGCTGAACAAATGAGATATTGTTCACTAGTTCTGAGGGCTGTTTGTTAGTTAATATAAAAAAAAAAAACAAACCTCCTTTTTCTCCTGTCACAGAGAAAGTAAATTGTAGTAACAACTGGGTTTACACTATCTTGTTTAAAAAAAATTCTAATGTTTAGCACATTAACAAAGTCAATATACGCTCCAGCAGCAGTGCATCTGTGTTTCCTATTCTCTTTTTTTAAGCTTGGCATACAAAGTACCATTTAAATACCATGGTGAAAAGGGCAAGCATTCGATTTAATGCCTTTGAAATAATTCTGGAATTAAATCCTGGGCAATATATCTCAGTCAAGCAGTGTTGCATGTAGCCACATGCAGCTAATGAGCCATCAAAGGCAATGCTTTAAATCCCCATGCATACAGTACACAGATCCTTTATTTCTGCTGTCATAACACAAATCATGAACCTTGATTCTAAATCAAACACAGGTAAAAGGAAAAAAGGTGGGGGGAATAGAACAAGAGGGAAAAGGAGGGAGTAGCTTCGCGGCTAATTGGAAAGAAATTTGAAACAATGGGGGTTTCTTTCAACACCATTAATCACCTCTGCTGGAACATCCTTCACAACCCAAGCTTTTCTTGTCCCTGTTGCTATTTTCCCTCTTTAATATGGTACAGAATGTACATAATCATTGTTAATCATTGTTCTTGAAAGCCATTTCTCTCGTACTGTGGTGGAAGGGCTCAGAGTACAGGCCTGCCACAGATCCCTTTGGGCTTGGCAAGGCTGCAAGTTTTCTGCCTTCATCTGGTGCCCTGAACTCACCAGTGAGGACACGACTACTCCTGCCCTGTGGGCTGTGGGGGAAAGATGTTGATATTTTCTACACAGTCCAGCACAGCACAGCTGAGACACCAAGGATGTAATGCAATGGATGTAAGAATCTGGAATGGGAACTGGGGGGAGGAGAGTATTGGTGTACAGAGTCAAGACATGGATTCTGCCAGCAATTCCCCTACCTTGTTTTCCCTCAGGCAAGGTAAACATGTGCAGCAGCTTTAGATCCATGCTAGTTGCCTCCAGGCTGCTTAATGGCCAGTGTAAAATGAGTGATGGCTGTTAGCCAGCACTGTAACCATGAGCACTCACCTTCCTAAATCCTTGAGATACCTGGAAGGAGGAGGAGGCTCTGCTGAGGGCTGCCCAGGGCTGCTGCTGCCCTCGAGCAGATGATCAGCACTGGAAATGTATGGAAAGACACACCAGTGACCTTGGCCACCTTGATTTTCACAGGGACTATGGGAACATCAAAGTAGGTTATTCCCACCCTATTTTCCATTTGGTTAAGCTGCTTGCCAGCAAAACAGCTGAATGGGCATCCAGTGTGTATAATTACTACTACTACTACTGCTACTACTACTATTACTACTACTACTACTACTACAACTATTGTTATTATTATATTATTATTTTTTTGAAGGTGAGAAGTCACTGCACCTAAGCAGGCTGGTAGCTGTGAAGTGAGGGGCTGTGAACCCCCCATGCATCATTCCCAGTGTCTTTTCTTGGCTGGTTTATGTTTTGCACAGCTTCATGGGGAGGGGTTTTAGTGACTCAGAGCTCCTTTAAATGTCAGAGATCCTTTAATTGTCTGATGCTGATGGAAGCTGGAAAATGAGCAGCTGTAAGAAGCACCATTGTTTTGGGTGAAAGGGGTTTGAAGCTTCACAGGTAGTGCTTGCCTTAAAGTGCCCAGGGTAAAAAAGGGGGGAGGAGGGAAAGGTTATTAATGCTGGTACAGCTGCCTCAGTGTGGCACAGAGGAATTAACCTGTGCTGAGATGTCAGGGAGGGGATCAGTCAAACCCCTGGGGTTGTGTTGGAATGCTGTGTCTCAGTGTCCCTGTGCTGCTCCCACATGCACAAAGCCACGTGCACATGTGGATCACATTCATGTGTGGAAAGGTGGTCCTTTGCAGTATTCTCAAGTGGTGAGTGAAGAAGCCTGAGTGGGCATTTGTAACTACAATAATCCTTTCAAAAATAATTAATCATCTTGTAAGAAATAATGAAAAATACTTAGGAGAGTGGAGGAGAGAGCTGTATAAGCCCTTCAGCTTACTGTGTTAACCAGGGTATTCCCAAGCTCTTACTGTTTATCTTTGTAATGTAATTTTAGAGCAAAACAATGTTTTTACATTCTTATTTAAATGTTATCACCAGCTCTCCCTAATGAAGTGGTTAAGAGGTTGTAACATTTTAGCAAGCTTTGAGTTTTCTCTGGTTTTGATCCTCAGGCAATACGACTCAGATTTTTGTGAGATGCTTAACTTTCTGGCAAAAGAAATATAGAAAATAAATCAAGATTTACCATTGTAATTAAAATAGCATTTTCTACTTTAAAGCGTTTTTGTCTATGTGTTTATATAGCACATACAAATTCTGCAGGCTTTTTTCCCATTCTATTCATATCTTTAAAAGAAGACTAGTCCGCTGTATCCAGCATACATTAATGTGATCAACAGAGATATTTTCCACATTCCATTGCAAATATTTATAAACTACAAACCAATGCAATTTACTCTAAAATGTATTTTCTCTCACAAGGGTTTCCTGTTTGTTACGATATTTATCCAACTGAAACAGACTGAAAAATAGGAATGTGTTAACAAGCTAGAAGGATACAAATCATCCTCTTTCTTCCCTTCTGTGGGAATAACGTGAATATTTATAGATCTGGAAAGCTTACAGGAGTCTGTAATAAGTAAGAGCCAAGCCATCCTTTGTGCTGATGCCATTTCTTGATTTGACCTGAACATCCATCAGTTAGGAGTTGTAGCACCAAGGAGACTGAATCAAATCAGTCATCTGTACTTAAGCCAAATTTGTGGGCGTGTTTTCCATTAAAATTGCAGTAGAGCAGGAGCAAAGTTGCAGAGCCCCACAAGAGTAAGGCTGTTTGCAGTACATGGCAAAAAAGACACTTGAATGCCTTCATCTTGGGGAGGGGGAAGAAGGTGACTGCTTGTTTTTAGACTTTGCTGAGAAGTTGCCTAGGTCAAACACAAGACCTATTTGATAGGCTTGTCTGGGGCAGCCAGCGGTGCTCCCACATGGAATTTAGCAGTGTTCCCAGGCCTTGGAAGCCGTCATCTTTTGCCAAACTGTTTTATGTGGAAAGTGGGTAGGGTTTTATGAGAAGTGAAAGCATGCTGATAACACAAAGGAGGAGGTTCCAGTGAGCTCCTCTCACTTATTGAAGCCAACTGATGGAGCGGGGAAAGGAGGAGGGTTAACACAATCCAGTGGGAAAGCAGAGAGCAGAAAAAGCACTTCAAAGCAAAGGCTGAGCAGGGGTCAGGAGCAGTGTCAGGTCCAAAGAGAAATGGAGAGGGGAAAACCTGAACTCCCTGCGACTTCCCTGACAAAGAGAGCAGTCTCGGGTACTAGAGGGAAGAGGGGAGGCTGGCTAAAATGGACACAGCACAGGGAAAAGATTAGAGAAATCTGGAAGAAAGAAAACTCCTTGTGATTTTAAAAGTAGGGAGAGGGAAAAAAAGACAAGCAGGGTGTCTCATGAAAAAAACAACTGTCATGTTGTCTTGTCTGTTCTGGGTTTCCAGGAAGCAGGTAGGAGCAGAGCTCCAAAAGCGAGTGGGAATGTGCACATGTCTTGTAAGAGGAGATGCAAAGTTGGAGTTTAGCCTAGCTCATCCATCATACAACTCTGTCATGCAAAGGTCACACTGGAGTTTGTTGTTGTTGGCTTTAGGACTGAAGGCCTAATTCTGACTGGGACAAAAGTCACTCTTTCTGTAATATGCACAGAGCCTAAGTTAAAGCTGCAGGATAGATCCTCAATTCCATGTTCATATATAGTCAAAACTAATCAATTAAATATATTTAAAGACTCACGTGGGATCCTAGATCTTGTAAAACCCTTCTAGACTGTTTGGCTTTTACCAAAGTGTTTTGCCTGAGGATGTTGCATGGGCACGAAGCAGCTGCATCCTGCAGCAGTAAATGGTCATAGAGGAACTGGGAAGCTATCTGCTACAAAATGTCCTTAGTAAAATTATGTGTTGTCTTGGGATGGAGGCAAAGCAGCCTCAAGCAAAGAACATAGGGCAGAAAGAATGGATTATGTTAAATCTGGCTCTGGAAGGAGAGAGGAAATAAGTGTCAAGTGTGACACAAGACGCGCTGGGGTCACATCCCCACAACTGACTGCTGTGTCCACATGCAAGGGCTGGTAGGAAGTGGTGTGCAGGGCCACACATGCAGCTTCCCAGCAGGAATGACAAGCATTCCCTTCAGGAGAAGTCTGGCTAGCTAATACCAAAGCAGAGAGGAGGTTCCTACTGACTTGTGCTGAAGCACTGGCCCTTTGCCTGGTTGTTGGCAAGCTGCTTGGTAAGCTCTCAGGGTGTCTGGGTTTCCAGGGCCTGCTGGCTTGCTGCCTCTCAGACATTCAGGCTGCTCCTGGCTCTGGTATCTGCAGGTTTAGGCTAGATGTGTCCCAGCAGCTGCCTGGGTTGAGGGTACCCAGCTCCATGGTTTCCATTTGGAGAGGCCAGCAGTTTGGCAACCTCTGCTGTGCCCTTCTGACAGCCTGGGAACAGACTTGGGGACACCTGGCTCCCCCTCGGGTTACTGGAAAGAAAAGATGAGTGCCTGGCAGCTCAAGGGACCAAAAAATGGGAATCTCAGCTGTTGTCTAATTTGGAAAAAGTTAATATTGTTTTGATGGGTTTTCTTTCTCATTTCCTGTCTGTAAAGAATGCTCTAATTTCTAGTCTTCTCTCCAAAACAGAATGATGATAATTTTATTCTAAATTTCCCATGGACTAAATTTCAATGATTCTACCCCCCAGATTAATCAGATTTTCTCTCACATGTCTGTTGTCCAGACCACAGTCTCTGTTTTTCTGTGCTTGTCCAACTGGTCCCTCTGACCTAGAACAACCCCAAAATACAGTAAGATCTTACAGTTAAGAGAAAATTCCAAGTTAAGGAGCAAATTGACACAGAAAAGTTTGGTGTCTGAGAACATCAATTGTGTTGATAATTATTGAAGGAGGAAGGATCAGTATGGGAGACTGTTGCTTTCCCTCTAATTGTGATGATTTCTGGGCCAGAATCTCAATGATGAGGTCATACTGTCCCCAACGAAAAGTTGAAATACATACGCATTTAAGAGAGTTGCTGTGTGCCAGTGTTTTGCAGTGTATTGGTCATTAAGAAACCTTCAGTTACAAAACAGTCAGGAAAGACTTTCATGCTTTGTTTGATGTTGTGGAGTGCTAGATGCCTGAAGGAGGAAAACATGCTGTATGTCATATCAAATGCATAGATCTTGGAGACTGTTGGATGTCTTGACCCTGGGAATAAAACCTGGGATATTAGTTCCATCATTTCTGTGCAGAAAGTAGCCCTGTCCAAAATCCTAAGTTGTCCCATTGCTAGTGTGGGTGTCCTGGCTCAGGTCTCCCTGCCTTTCCTTGCTGCCAGGGAAAGGGTAACCTGCTCAAGAAACTCATCTGTGCCCTGGGTGACGTTCCTTGTCCTGGCATTGCCAGTCTGATGCCTGCAGTACCTCACAGCAACCTTAATCTGTGGCTTCTGGAACTGATATTTGCACCTTGACATGCAGCACCTTAGGCATATTTTGGAAAGGATGTTCTGGAGAGTCTCTGCTGTATCAAAACCAGAAAGGATTTGACCCAAGAATGTCCCTCCACATTAAGAAATTCAGTTATTAATTGCCCTCCATTTCAGGGGGTCTGTGATAGAGCATTTGGGAATTTCAATTAGTAAGTCAGATTGGCATGTCATGAGTGCCCCTTCTCACACTGCAGTATTATTTTTAATCAAACTGTTAAAAAATAATGCTTTTAAAGGAAACAAAAGCCACTTCAGGAGAACATTGTGTCCTGAAGTACCCCAAACAATAACACAGCTCCAAATTCCTGCTCGGTGTGTGGTGAGGAGACCAGGACAAGCTTGGGACTTTCTATTATGAGACCTGAGCCACCGCCACTGGTGAGAAATGGAATAAGAAGGGTGGAAGGGAGTCTGTAACAACACAGAGGCAAGGCTGCTGTCTGAAACTGGCCCTTTACATAACCTGGGGTGTCAGCAATACTTTTGCTGGGGTTTATTTTAATGGCTCTCAGTAGTTAGGACTGATTGGCGGTGGCGGGGCTCACACCTTGCCTTGGAGGAGCAGGCAGTGGCACTGTGAACCTCCACACCCTGCCACCAGCACGCCCAGCCCCAAGGGGACTGTATTCCACTTGTCCCCCCGTGCCCTTTGGCTCCTGCTCTCCCTGCTAAGCCTGGCCAAAAGGCCTCCAATTACTTCCAATTGCAGTGATGGTTTTGTGCCAGGTCGGACACTGTCCCTGTGGCCAGGAGCGATCAGCCACCTCCCTCATTAGGCTGCCAGTGGTGGCTGCTCTGTCACAGCTAGCTCTGTGCTGCTCAGATCTGCATCCCCACCATGGCAGCATGGAGACCAGCACCCAGAGGTGCTCAGAGACCTTTGGATGGCCCCGTTGCACCCACATGCTCCTCAGTCCTGAAGTTTCTCTGCAGGGACCAGCCCTGTACAAAATTGGGTGGTCCAAGGACAGGTCCAGTCCAAGACAAATTAAATTATAACTTCTGATGTGGTGAAGAAGCACTCCCCTTTTCATTTTTATGTTGTGCATGCATAAAAGACTTGTGAATGATACAGTACAGATCAAGTTTGTTCATGTTAGAAGAAATCTGGGGCTTGATGGGTTGTCTGAGGGATGGATACACACACACACAAGCAAACAAGGGTTGTGGAAAGGTGGGAAGCTGGAAGAGAAGAAGTAAAATCAATGGAAGGGAGCTGGGCTGATCTCCCATCCCCAGGAGAAAGAAGAGTTCTCTAGTTCCTACAATTACTGCACCTAAAATCGTGGCTAAATAATCTCAGAGGAGCTAGGATAGGGAGATAGAGAAGTGTAAATTACCATAGCATCAAAAATCTACAGTTCTAGAAAGAATAGCATGGCCTACAGAGAGTGGCAGCACTGAGAACAGCTCTCTTCATTTTGTGCAGCACAACTACACAGGGATGGTTTTTATGCTGTAGGATTTTGAGTTACATGCCGAAGACTGAGATGTCCAAATGTCAATGGGGTTTATACATGTGATTTCAGGGACAGGATTTTGCACGTCCTAAGATCAAAAATTCATTTCAGAAATGGTTATTCAGGGAAAGTATGATTGCACATGCATACTCGCAGAAGTTTTAGTTGTATGTCTTTGTGAATTAAAAGTTGCAGAATGCAAATACAGCTTTGGGGTACCCAGCTATGAGCTCTGTGTGTCTTGACACACAAGGAAATATTTAATTCTATTTCTGATGGCCTCTAAGCAGCTGTGTGCCTGCTTGCAGCAGCTTTCAAAAATGTAGTTACAGAGATGTTTCAGGAGTCTACCCTATTCTTCTGAGGCATTGGATAACAAAAATGCCTCTTACAATGGTCTTACTCTAAATACCCTTGAGCTCACTGCTCTGCAATTCAAAAGCAGGCAGTAATAAAACACTCCTGGAATGTAGAAGATCTTTCTCCACCCTGCCAATAAATTCTTGAATTATTTGCACATTGCATTTAATTCTTTTATTGTAACAAAATGAAAGTTCAGCTCATGTGCTCATTTAAGCAAGATATTAGTGTAACTCTTTTCTACTCTGTGGTGCTTCATCCATCCTTGGTCTCCAGGAATGTGCTTCTCGATGCAATTGGATTTGGGTTGTTTGCAGGTTGGTTTTTATGACCTTCCTTCTATTCCAGCAGCTTGGTTCCTGAGTAGCAAAAGGTTTCGTCTGGAGATGGGTCATTGTGACATTCTATCTGTTCCCTTCTCCCTTCTGTCATTGCCTTCTCCTCCCTCTTCTCTTCCTTCTTCCTTTGCAATGGCTGTTTAAGAAGGAAGGGACAATAGGTGTTTACAATACACTGGACCCTCAGCCCAAATTGTTGCTCTTCATTTTCTAGAATTGCTGTGTAGTGCTGAAAGAATGTAGGCAATACTTATGGTATTGTGTATTACAATAGCAGCCGGAGGTCCAAAACAAACACAAGGGCCTTTGTGCTTCCCATCATGCAAACAGAAGTCCTACACCATGAAACATCAAAATGCACAAGACAGGCATTGAGTTGGGGAATGTCCAGTCACTGGGAGTTTCCCACTTCTTCAGCAGTTGCATTTTGAGACTGGCATTCTCTCTGTCAAGCTGGAATAATAATTTCCTCCATCGATGTTGTGTTTAAATCTTAGTTATATGTTAAAAATTTGTCTATTCTTATGTTGAGAAACCATAAACAACATTTCATTTTACTTTTTCTTTTTATATCCCCTTTTCTCTGAGATTGTGTTTCCATACATTCACTTTCTCCTCACCTCCCTCTCTTTTGTTTAAGCACAGACCCACAGTAAATCCATCAATCTCAAACCTGCCATTATATGTTTTTTTCCTCTTGAGGGATGCATTTATGTGTGTCGCAAGGCCACGAAGCTCACTAAAGACTGCTTGTTTAAAAATCTGTGTAATTCCTCACATTTACATAACCAGATGTAAAACTGGCTGAAACACCTTTCAAAGCATCATTGGAAACCTGTGCTTTACCTTCTGTTTTGTTTATGGAAACTAGACATAAAAGAGTGTGTTCTCTTCCTTTGAAAGATTTTGCCTTTTATGTGAAGTGTGCTTTTCTTGAGGGTAGGTTAAGGCACTGTAGCACTTGGGACAGCCCAAAGCTCTGGGGTCTGGAAAAGTCAACCATGGACTCATGAATTTTAGCTCTACAAAATGCTGCTTAGTGCTCAACAGACTCAAATACAAGGTATTTTATACTGCAGAACTTAAACCACAGGAGCAGAGTGTGAAAGATTAAGGGTAGCTTCTGTCTTGAAGAGATTGTTCTAAGCCTGCGAAGATCACAGAAATTTTTAGGATGGTTCTAATGGGGTATTAGTCAGTCTCCCCTGCACCTTCTGAAACTTTAGCTGCCAAAAGCTCAGGAAGCTGAGAGTATTCCCATCCCGAGGAACTGAATTGTAATGCAAAAAGATCACTATCCTTAACAGAGAAATTCACAACTCTTACATTGATTGTTTCCTGTATTATATAATGAGGTCTTTACATTTATCAGCTGTATTGGGGTGACCACAATGAAATAACTGAAGTAGAGTGATTCTTTGTAGTTCATTTGGTAAGTTGAAGTTGTGTTGTCAGTTTAATGATAAAGCAAAAAAGCTGAAACATTGTCTTTCTCTTCTGAAGAGACCAGTAAGAAGTCTGGCAATTAAAGTAGGTGATGGAGGTGCTGTAGTAGGTGCAGATATGGGGATCATGTGCTGCCCTGTGTGACAGAAGGACCCTCTTGCCCTGAGAATTGGACAAAGCCTGCCATAGTGCATATTTTGACCTTTACTTTTCTGGAGAACAATGATGACAAGGGGTACTCAGAGTTCCTATTCCATGCACAGCCTTGTTCCAGACTCTAAGAGTGAGCATGAGCCATAATTGGTAGTTTTACCTGTGAAATAACTCAGCTGAAGAGCAGGTTCTTGACTTGGCTTTTTCCCAGCCTATGGGGTACAGTTCACTTGAGGTAAATAACATCAGTCATTGCTTTTTGCCAGCAGAGCGCCTGGGTACACCTGGTTACCAGGAATCTTTGATAGATCTTTTCCATCAGTTAAAGACCACATGAAGACCTGCATTTTTCTAAACCTGGTGTAGAAAGTGTATTAAAAACACTTGAAAGAGGCTACCTAGCAGTTAATGCTGGTAAACATTATTTTAAAGCCTTTGGTAAAGGCTCCAATGTTGCATTAGTTACAGATGTCATGAGGACAAAACCAAATGTCAACAGGTTCTTAGAGTAAGGCAGTAAATCCTAAGGTACATTCTGTTACTTTAAGATGGATTTTTGTCTTTGTGGTGCTCTTGCAAAAACCAGAACGTCCGATTTTGAATAGGATGTGATGTTCATACTAAAAAAAAAATAAGAAGGAACCAGCATCTACAGCAGATATAACACATGAAATGTTTTTCCCCTTCTGCATTTTTGTTGCTGAAACTGTGGGGGGTTTTTGGTGGGTATTTTTGGCAAAAACATAGTAAGAGAATGTTTGGAACAAAACTAAGTAGTCCTGTACCCCAAACATATATGATGAGCTCCAATACGTTATAGATGTAGTTGACTGGGAGTAAAGTTGCAGGGTGTGCCCCATGTTAAGCAAGCAACATACTTTGAACAAAAACATATTTAGAAATGGAACTTTCACGGTCCTTCTGAGCTTTTAAATATTTTTGTCTCTGACAGGTGTGTTGACACAGAACATGCTTTTTGAGATCTTGCAAAGTGTAACAATATTAATATTCATTAGGATTTTGTAGAAAAATGTTCTATTACTGCCTGACAATTGGTTTGGAAATATTTATTCTTTATATAGTAACATGACTAAAAATGGCACTTCAGGAAATAATGGAAACTCCTCCCTACCATGTTTTTCCATATCTGCTGTTTCATTTCAGGTTGGACATAGGAAGGACACACAACCATGGTTACCTAATGGTGCCAGAAGAGCACAATCCTCTTCCACCTTTTCTTGCACTGTTAATTGTAAATTATGAATCACAGTTACTGCTGGATCCGCCTTCATAATGATGTATGGTGGTTCAGACGTGCGTATCTGTAATTAATGAGAGGGAGTTGCATGGCTAATTCCCTGTGCACTGCTGACATCCTGTCTGCAGCTTTGTCCCTGATCTTTTACTTACGTGCCTCCAACAGCCGGTTATTGCATTATATCCTTGTATTATATAAATAAAACCTCGACCTTTGTCCTTTGCAATATTGGTTCAGTGCAGTCTTAATTCAATTTAGAAAAGAAGCCTGAGCATTAAAACCTTTTGAATCTCCTTAAACACCTCAAACATTGATGGGACTATTTCTACTTAAGAGAAAGCACTAAGGCTAAGAAATTGCCTTCTAGCTTTTTGTCATTGACAAATGAGTGCATGTTCCTTCACACTGAAACTATGCAGGAAGCCCTCTCTGGGCAGGGAGTACACATCCTCCTCTGCATTGCAAGGCAGCATGGATCTACAGAAACTATTAGCAGTGCAGTATTTTGTTTATTATTTCATCAAACAGTTCTGAAACAATGACCCTTCTGAGGCAAATAACCCTCTCCCTGCTGCAGGCAAATCTCCAGTACTTTTCTTATTTTTCCCCACTACCACATTCTGTAACGTATTTAGGGCTTGTGTTTCTGCATCCTCCCTGATAAAGCCAGGCTGACATTAGAAATATTGCTGTGCATTAAGACAGACACCAGCTTATGGGTGTTGGAAGCTCAGGTCCTCTCCGGGAAAGGTCTGATCTCTTTTCCCTGTCACCATCCAAGTGGTTGTGTTGGGTTTTTTTGCAATGTGTGCATTAAATGTGGGTGATTATGTCTCTGAGTGTCTAAACCCTGTTACTGCTGAGCTTCAGTTCCCCACTGACTGAAAACTGGCATAAAGGTGTTCAGTTTTCTTCTGTGGATATTGTGGGATAAATTCATTAAAGAATTGGAATATTAGAGCTAGGCACAACCTGGCTTTTATTAAAATCGTCATGACTGTAATGCTGTTAGTACCTCTGTGCAAAACTAGCAAAAGTAATTTTTTTATAATGATGGAGATACAAATCCTCTAATTATCCAGGACAATTCAAATTAGCAGCACAAATATCTGCTATAAGTTGAGACTGCATGATGTGAAATGTAATTGATTTTTAATATGGTAGGGCACAACTGCTGTTAAGTTATGCACAAGTCATTTTCTCCTGTTGGATGTTTAGCAGTGTTTTGAAGAAACCTGTGTGTGATTTATACCATTGCTAGAGATTTGGGGGAGCACAAGCCTGGGAGAAACAAGAAAAGAAAAACTAAAAGTTTGTTTGATTTTTTCATCCATTGCTACTTTAACTTTTTCTTGTTTAATGAGAATTTGCTTTAAATCAATTTTATATTATTTGTAGATTTTAAACTGGATGCAGTTACAAAATCAGAATTAAGGATTTTTATTATTTATTTTATTCTTCATTTCAGATTTTTATCCTTAGTAGAGAAAAAAAGGATTCCTGGTAAACCTATGCTTCTCCTCCTTTGGGAGAAGTAAAATAAACCTTGAGAACTGATAAGCTGATTTACTCCCCCTGCCCCTCACATTTGGGACAATTATGTGTAATCAGTGATTGCACGAAGCTGCCTGGATTCCATGTAAATGATATGTCTTTGGCATATGGGAGTTTTTGTAAATCATTTAAAGTAAGACATTCTTCTACGCTTGACAGAGGAAGGATACAGAGAGCTTTTGTACCTCAGTTGCACCAAACTGAATATTTCTTTAATCACCCTGGAGAGGAATGCACTCGGTTGCATTCTGCAAGTTGTGAATTATTGTTTTTGGGTAACCTGGTGAATAATGAATGACCTGACTCCTCACTGCCACTACCCAGCCACCCTTCAAATCCACCAGCTCTTCTCCCTTGGGCAGGACCTGCTCCACAGCAGTAGCAATAGTGCACTAGTCCAAAGAAAAGAATGTGAGAGGATAGTCATTAATAAGAAAGCTGGCAGCCCCCTGTGAGGAGAGCTATTCTCACATGACAATCTTCTCTAAAGTAATGAAGCCTTGCTTCATTTGAAACTTTAACAGGTAATTGCACAGATTTCCTGTGATTTCCAGGTAAAGATTTTTCTCATATGAATGAAGGCCAAATACTCTCTACTTAAAAACAGACAAAAAGCCCAAACTGTCAAAGAATTAGCACCGAGCACAGAAGTTTAATGCTTGCGGTTTTTCCTTAATAAGATAGTTAAAATACAGTAACCCTCATATGACAGATTATTAATCCTCCAGAAGAGGGAAATTTAGGAAAGGCTGTGACTGTTTCTGCATATGGCAATGTGGTAATATATTTAATTTTGAAGTCTATCAAATCTGAACCTTTCCCTCCCCTTTTTCATTTATAAAACAGTGACGGTAAGGCCAGAACTAAAAAAAAGAGATACTGTATTGTCACCAATTTAGACATTTTCTGGGAAATACTATGAAAAATATTAAGGGGAAAAAACATATATCTCCATTTTATTATGCTCAGATTTCACTCATAAACTTCAAGATTAAAGTAGTCACTTTAAGTAGTCTCAATCCTCAGCCAAAACAGTGGAGAGGAGCCCTGTTCTGCTGAGGTATTAAATTGACAGAGTCAGAGTGAGTACCAGAAAGCTCAGAGGAATCACAATCCTTGCCCTCAGTTTATGAGCTACTTAGCAATTTGACAAGTGTAATGCCAATTTGACAAATGTAATGCCAATTTAACAAATGTAACTTTTTCAATGAAGGGCTCATTTGAATGCAATTGTGTTTTCTGACAGTGGGGACAAAGGAGTTAAACTGCTGCTGCTGCTTTCCCTCTGAAGACAGAGCAGTGATGCATCTGCAGCCAGCCTTTCCCTGGTGCTAGGCACAGAGGGGATAAGCCACTCCCAGGAGGCAGAAGGGGCAATGCCGTTAGTTAGGAGCTAGAAATGCTCATCCCTTCTTTGGAGCAGCTATCAGAAAGCGCTGCATGACATCCTAAACCACCAGGATGAACACATCTCATTCCTACTGAGCTTGACAAGCATGTGGGGGCAGAGCTTTGCCCATCCTATTTTCACTGAATCCATGTGTTGGAGGTTTTATTTTCACAGTGGTCAGCAAAATCTCTGGATACGCATGTCTGCACAGCACAGGTGAAAGCATTTGGTTTATCATCCCTGTCTGGAAGCGAGGCAGCCCGGGCTGGGAGCTGTGTTTTGTGTGCTGAGGAGTGGAACTCGGGCTGGGTGATGCAAACAAAAAGGGACATCCCAGCTGCAAACCCTTCACATCTGGTGGAATCCAAGGGAGTGCATGGCTGCCTCTGCCCATATGTGTAGCTATATCATATGTAAACATGAATCCAGTTAATTTTCACACACTTGTTACAGCTTCCTCTGTCTCAGCAGAGACCTCTAAGAGCCCTCCTCCTTCTTGATCTTGCTGGGAAAGCCTGGATTTATGACAACTTAGACTGTTCCTGGGATGCATACTTGGGTGCCAGACGTGGGACTCATTGCAGCATCAAGGAGAGAGATGAGCTAGGCTGGGGGCAGATTCAGTCTCATCAATCCATATTGTCATCTTAATTTATTAGCCAGTGCCACAGAGAAAAGGGACCCAGACTGATAGAAGGGAAAGGCTTCTTTAAAGAAAGACCCAGGAGGTCATAAACTGTCTTAAATTGGGAGGAAGGGCTTAGTTGTCAATCAGTGCTTTCCTGCTCACAGTGTTCCTGGCATGGCTTTCTAGATAAGCACATCACTAAATACAGTATCTGGGATGGGAAGTGATTTGTCTCCCCGGTTTGATGCTTGCTCTTTTAACCAGAACCACGGAAGAGGAAAACGTCAGTGACTTCTCATATGTGTACTAAATGTGTGGGTTGTGATTGTTTTGAGTTTTTTTTCCTGTGAGTATCTGGGATCCATTGGAAGCAGCAGCTCAGTGCTCTGCAAGTGCAGCAGGTAGCCAAACATCAGGAGAGGAAAGCAAAGAAAGGGAAAGTTGCTTGGTTGTGTATGGGGATCTGTGAGTCCTGCCAAGGTTTGGGGTGCCAGGGCATGGTGCTGTGCCAGAGTGGTGGCCCCAGGTGCTGGCACCTGCTGGGCTCTGCTTCCTGTGCGGGGGTGTATGTGACAATGGTCCCGACCTGGCCAGTGAATCAGAGCCTGGGCTCGCCCTGCAATCAGTGTCACAGAGCTCAGGAAATGAGCCACCTGCCCTGCTTCCTCTCATTTAATGCATTTATTTTTGAGTGGAAAAGGCTATGAGATTTGTTCCTTTTTCTCAGGGACTTCATGTCCTCTGGAGATCCCTGAAGGATGGGGTGAGGTATGAGCGGCCTCAGGGACCTTCCTTTGGGAACCACATCCTGGTATCTTCACTCAGCACCTGATGCCTTAAGTTTTATCTTTTAAGTTTTTCAGATTCTGTACTGCATTGGCGTGTGACTCTGAACTTCATATAAAGTGTTAGCAAGTTCTCTTCACAGTTTAGTCAGACAAAACAATCCTTTTCCAGCCTGAGCACTGTTACAACTTCAGGCCCAAAAAGTGTAAACAAAACAAATCAAGCAGAGCAATTTGGGAGGATGGGACTTCATAACCTGAAGCTGGAATTGGACGTTTAATCCCAATACGTAAATGGACCACAACTTATATAAGTGTAAAAAGTCATGACTCGGAGTCCATCTTGGGTGGAGCCACAGCCGGGCTCTTGTACTGCCCAAGGTGCATCCTTTGAAAGCCTTTTAATAAATCCCTACTTTATTCCTTTAACACTGTCTAGCCTCTGTTCCACAGAGCATCTCCAGGTATCACACCAAGCACAAAAGCTGAGGCTGTTCATGGGATCACATGAACCAATCTACTGAGAGCACGGCAGAATCTCCTGATGTTATCTGAGCTTCCTTCCACCATGCTCTCAAAGAGAGCAGTGGAAACTGAACAAAATTCTTGCTGAACAAAAAACCCAGGTCCTGGCTCTGCTGAGCCTGTGTTGTTCACATCTGCATCTGGTGATGCCACCATGATCCTGGTGAGCAGTGAGGCTCTCAGGCTGGGAAGGCAGCACCATTTCAGTTAGTTTGGTGTGGGCTTTTGCTGAGATCTACAGAATTTTAGATGGTAAGCCTGCCTCACTGCCCATTTGTGACCATGCACTCTGACACTTCTACCAGACATTTTGTGTGAGGAGACTGAAACTGAGATCTGTCTATGGAGCAGTGGACCTTGCTCCATGGAGTTATTCCTCTCATGGGCCGTATTTGAGATGCTCACAGACTGTCAACTAGCACAAAATAATCCATCTCAGACACTGTGAATCTTATTTTCAAGAGTATTTTTTTGTAAAACAGGCCCAGAAACATCAAGGCAATCGAACGTGGTAGATGTTTATTTCCAATACTTTGAAAAAATGTGTTGTGTTTGTGCTTTTCTATTCAGTGACTTCTCTGTCTCCATCCCACTCTTTGTTTCTCTGTGGGAAGACATGATGCAAGTGCTGCCTGGGTGCTGCAGGTCTGGACCTGGTGCTGTACCCAAGTGAGATGTCTTTATGGGGTGATGCTCTTCTGGGGACCTGAAGTGGTTTGTCTGTAGCCCAGCACTGCTCTGTGCAGACGTGCTGGTTTCCTCATCTATCTGCCTTGGGGATCCCCAGCACACCTCTGCATTACCTGGTGTAGGCATGCCTATGTTTGCAAAGCACCAGCAATAATTAATGATTAAGTAGGAAACAAAGGAATGCATCTAAGTTCCTTTCTTAGAGCAGTTCAAGGTCTATCCATGCTTACAGCCCCCTCCTTTTATTCTACTCTTCTCTCTAGATATACTAATTTACTTTAGCACCAATTAATCCATGTGTTTCAACCTGCCTGCCCATCCTCTTTTTTTTCTCCAGGTTAGCATAGCTGTGAGAGGTGGTTCTTTAACTCTGGCTGAACTTTTGCCAGAACAGAAGTGTTCTCAGAGAGGAATGTCAAGTGCTTAACTACAATTAATTTTAGTCAGAAAGAGAATAAAAAGTGCACCACCACATGTGTCAGAACAAAACCTGTGTGGTGTTTGGGTAGGTTTTAATCACAGCTCCACTTAAAGGATTATACTGCTTTCTGTGGGAACAGGGAGGGAAAGGGGACTCTTCTAAAGCTGGAAATGATGCACACAATTTCATTTCACCTTTACACAGGTGGGAGTGCAGGTAACTGGAGAAATTGGTCTTACCTGCATGCCCTTCAGTTTTACCTGGTTATCACTGTTTGCAAAGCAAAGCTCTGTAGATACAGATATAAAGACAGACTGGACTGAAACTAAAATACCAAATGTTCTCACTTCTGTGATCTCAGAAGCATAGAAGGGTTTGGGTTGGAAGGGACTTGAAGATCATCTCAATCCAACTCCCTGCCATGGGCAGGGACATCTTCCACTAGACCAGGTTGCTCAAAGCCCAATCCAAGCCAGCCTTGAACACTTCCAGGGACGGGGCATCCACAGGTTTTTGGGTTTTCTGGGCAATCTGTGCCAGGACCTCACCACCCTCCCAGTAGAGAATTACCTGTCTCCTGCGACTAAAATCTTGGTGGGGTTGTTTTACATTCAAATCCTTTTACAAGCCTGAAGTTTTTACCAGTGAACAAGGCAGAGATCTGTAGACACTCATGTAAACTCAAGTTATTCTGGATTTCTGATCTTTCCTATCTCCACATTTTCACCCTATTTTTAAATATCCTTATAAATCCTTATTTCAGCCATTGTTCAGGAAGTAACTAACAATATTAACATAAATCATTTAAACAAGGCAGCATTACACAACACCAATGTCTGACACTATTCATTGATATTTCTAGCTATGATAGTTTCCCTCTCCTTTCTTGAATTTTATTTTGTTTGGACTGTACCCATTCTTTCCTTTCTAATGTTTGGTTTTAACCAGTTGATGAATGTAGGGATTAATTCTCTTTCTTACAAAACATGAACCAGCCTGGCTTTTCTCATTAACTTCCTTATTAGCATAAGCAGCACCATCTGTATCATTCATCATGTGAGCAGCAGCATGATGCTGGGAGCTGGATATATTGGATAACCCATGTTCCCTCTTAGAGTTAAATGCCAGGATGGAAAGATATTGCAAGTTCAGTTTTCAGGACAGGCTTTAAGGGGTTTTTCTTCCATTATTTTGTAGGCGTGCAATAAAAAATAGTTAAGAAAAGTAATTTTAAGAGGCTGAAATCTGGAGGAGATCAAACACTGGATCATATGGCACAGGAAAGCCAAGCAACCATACAGGGCTGGAAACTTCTAGTTGGTAAGACTGCTTAGAGTTAAGTCAAAGAGCTTGTTTTACTCAAAGTCATGCAATTTATTACTCCAGTATAGGTTCCTCAGGAGAATATAATACCTTGCTGTAATGGCAACTAGAAAATACTAGAAAAATACTTTGAGGTTTTAAAGAAGGATGTGCAGTTCATGCTGGTTACTGAGTGATAAATGATACAGGCTGCACAGAAAAACTATACAAACACATTATTTTAGCTAGCACAGCAAAGCACTTCAGATATAAATTAAAAATAACTGCAGTCTTGTGGTCCTTGTCAGTTATTTACAAGCCTCTTGAAATATTTCCTTATCTGCGTTTCTCATAAGAAATTAGGCAATTATAGTATAAGTCTGAAGCCAGAGAACATCAAATAGTGAATCATTATGGCATCATTGCATGGGAAGTAGGAACAAGGGGAAGGCCAAAAAGAAAACCCTAAGGTTTTTCATCTTCAGGAAATCTATTTTAAATTAAATTGAAATAAAAGCCTTAAATAAGTTTAACGTAATTCTGAGGAAAAGGAGTTGCACAATGAAGAGGCATTTGCGGTCTGAAATTCAACTTCATGATGTTCGGGATATTTCTAAACAGGAAAAGAAATTTTCCTGTCATTGAACTAGTCACAAATCTTTGTCCAGGGGTATCGTACATGAAAGAGAGAGATAAATGTGGTCTGGAAGTCCAGTGACTCAGGAGTTTCTTAAAGATGGGGAAAAAAGGCAATACATCAGTGTGTATGCATTCCTTATTAACTCTTAATGGCATAGTAAATGTATGTTCTATATTTATGTACCTATGAAAATATATCGTTGTGTAATGACTATCATAAGAAAGCGTTTCAGGACAAATATAGTTGGGATTTTGAGTGTTGTGCAGCTTCTTGTTTTCGTTTGGGTTTTTTTCACAATTTGAATATTGACCTGAGATAATTTCTTCTCTTCTGATTCAGCATTAGAGTACATTTCAAGATAATTAATACATTTTGGTTTCTTTTCTGGGTCAAAATTCCAGCTTGGTTAAGAAAGGATTACACTTCCTACTAACCAAATCAGACATTCAAAATATGTCCAGCTCCCCTGAGCATCAAAAGGAGGAGGAATCAGCAAGTCTCAGTCTTGATCTTAATTTGACAGTTTAGAGGTAACATCTTTTGACATTGTCCATATCAGATAAAATGAGCCAGTGGTCTTCAGGAAGGGAGTTGGTATCCTATTCTGCTTGTGCTGTATAAAAGATGAAATCAGGAAATTGAACCCCACACTCACCAGAAACTGCAGTCTGATCACGACAGGCAGGACTGATGGTTTTGATTGCTGAACTCTTCCCCCAGTCCTCTCCTCAGTTGCACTACTATTCACTGGAGCAATGGGTCATCATACTTGGGCAATATTCTGTCATGTAAAAAAAAAAAAAAAATTAAATTCCATTCAACTTCTTAATTCAATTATTTCTTCTTTTAGATTAATTTTGTCAAGGCAGGGGAAACTGTGTGGAAAAGACACTATTTGAACAAACTCAGATTTGCTAAAACCCAGTGACTCTTTTAATGAGACCTCTGTATCCTGTATTTAGTATTGGTCAGTCCAAATAATATAATTATACTTGAGTTTGCACCTGAGTACCCACCTGAATAATGAGAACCTAATATTTTATTCCTGGCCTCAAATGTGCTGTAAGGCAACAAACAGCTAAAATTTCATTTTGTGAAGGATGAGAGTGCTCTGAGGTAGTTAACGTAGTTCAAGATTTGCCATTCCTGATCTGGGAAATGGCAGGGCTGAGAACTGAATATTTTGGGTAAATGGAGTACCAGGTCCTCAGGTGTACATGAAATGCAGATGAGAAATTTATAGGTAATAATGACAGTTGGCAATGACACGCCACTGTTCACAAAGGACAAGCTATAGCAAATTGAGTCAAGAAAAACAAATCCTTGATGTTACTCTGAAAGAAATTATTAAAAGCAATTTTAGAATATTCAGCTTGGATTCAGAGCAAAACATATTACTTCTAATAAGGATGTGAACATTTTATCATCAGTATTTAACTCACCCTTTGCATGGACTCACACCACTTACAAAAATGGTGGGGAACCCCTCACCATCCTATTGAGAGGAAGGACACAGAGATCCTGAGAAAGAGGTCCTGCTGAGCAAGTTCATTTTCCAGTTTAGAAACACCAAACAGCTTCTCAGAGCAAGTGTTAGCTATCTTCTTTCTTGTGTTGTGCCTGTCTTTGAATCCTTTCCTCTCAATAAACACAGAGGCTTCACCGTTTGTTGTCAGGAAAAGTCTTAAGTCACGGAATGTGAATAATACTGACTTACACATTTCTAAGGGCCTGAGAGAGAAAGAGGATCCATCATGAAAGGTGCTGTCTAAAGATGTAGCCAGTACTTAGAGTCTGAGTAAATAAAACAGGAACAGAAAAGTTCAGTGACTCGCAACAACCCATGAGAAGAAACAACAGACTGGAGTCAGTCCAGCTGCTCTGACATCTCGTCCTTTGCCTTTTTCACTGGATATTGCTGAACTGACATCTTGGATGGTGCAAAAAGTATTGCGTGATATACACCACATGGGAGGCTTATCACAGTTATCTCTGCAATGTCTGGCACCAGAAGGATTTAAAAAACAGACATCAAATTATAGAGGCATAGGTCTATCCCGAGCGTGTCTGTTCAGTGCAGTAATGCATAACTGCTTGATTATCGTCAATGAAATCCTCATGCTGCTATTCATCTCTACCTGCCTCCAAATATGTTGAGATCAGTGTCTAGATTTATTTCTTGCTCTTGGTCTCAGGTGTAGCAATTAAAGAAATGTTCTGTATTGCTGAGAGCACCAGATGTGTGCAGTGGAGCATCCTATACTGACAAGCATTTTGCTTTTAATAGTTCCTTTGGGTACATATTGGGTTCTGGTTTTATTTTTCTGTTTATACTTTGTTTTTCTGTTTTATGGCACTATTTCCTTGATGGGGTTTTTCTGTTTCTTGATTTGGAGAATGATTTGGGGTAGCATGGATTATGGCACAGCAGCATTAAGAATTGTCTCTTGTTTCTGTTTTCGGTTTTTTAAGGTCATTTAAAGTTTTCCATTTGATGCTCCTGTGTGGAATAAACAAAAAAAGATATGCATTGATTCTGAAAACTGAATTGTGAATCAAGCAGATGTCTTTCTGGACTTTCTTGATGTCTCTCTTGTCTTTCTGGACCTGGGATCAGACTTAACATATGTACAATAAGATTTCTTTAGAAGCAAGGTTGAGGAACAAGGCTTTTTAGTCACAGAAGTTGCAAACTTCTTTCACCTACACCTTAGAAATGGTGGCCACCTAGAAGGTGGAAGTTGATTTTCCCTCGAAGACTGTTTGCAGATTTTGTGCTCCAGTCTAACTTTCAGATGTCTCTTCACTGCAGAGTGGAACAAGATGCTGAGTAGCAATCTCAGTGCTAGGGTGCAGCAGCAGGCATACTCTGATTTAGAGAAGTCTGACCTATTTTTCTCTGAGATACTTTGAAGCAAATTGAGAGTGTCATGATGGATATGAATAGCTGAGAAGAGCTACAGACAATGTTTATTCCTATAAGGAGAGAAGAAAGTCTTTCCTGACTTCTGCAAGTGGTTGTCTTTACTTCCTAAAGAGTGGAATTTGACTACTTTGACTCCAGTAGGACAGTGTTAAATGTTACTCAGTGTGGTGAATGCTATTTCCCCAAACTAATACAGGCAGTCAAAAAAACATCTTCACACACTTATTACTTATGAGGAATGTCAGGTGTATCATGACACCATGACCAATGGTATCAGGGTCTAATATTGGAACTTCTTATCTCTCCAAAACCTCATTTATTTAGTTTTTAGAACAACAGTTCAGGTGAAACCATGATAAGCAAAAGATTAAAGCCCTGTCAGATAAAAAGCAATCTGTACTATTTCAGCTAATCTAGTTCTCAAAAGAGAATGAAATATGCAGTAATTCACAGAAACATAAATATTGAATAACCATTGCAATGGATTGCATTAATAGATACATAAGATGAGTAAAAACCTATTTGATTTAGTCCTCTGCTGATGGTGCCAGCAGATTACAAGGACTAACCTGTCTACTGCAGTGCTACCTATCAAATAGCTATAATTCAAATCTTTCCTTCTCTTTTTTTAAAGATAAAGGGATAAATAATAGCCTTTACATGGTTTTGTTTCTCTGGAGTTTATTCCTGATCTTACCCATGCAATTTCATGCACATGAATATTCTTGTTGATTAGGGTAAAAAAGTTTTTCACATCCACAAATCATTGTGTAATTTGGAGCCATAATGTGTCAAATTAATTCCTGACCTCACTCAGCTACCTGTACATCCACATGACAGAATTTGGGCATAAATTTGGTGTGAGAGCTCTTGAAGCAGAAATGGGAGCCAGGCTCCCAATAATGGTCCCTTGAGATTGGGTCCCATTCCACCCTCTCTCCTCCTGTCTTGTAGGGATGAGTATTTCAAGGGTGGAGGTTACAGGCATTCCTAACTATGCATGGCATCCTACTCCTTAATGCTGACACAAACGGACTGTTTCCTAGGAGATAGCTCAAAATCAAATAAATTATTTGAGAGATATTCATGTTTAAAGATTACATAGAGTTCATCCCTACATAAAACTCCTGTTACCAATTAGCTGGCTGTAGATCAGGGCTACAAGATGTGGCAGATATGATCTATTTCCCTCTTCACTGTATGACAAAAGCTGTGTGTGGTCAGACCCCAAACCCCTTTTTCTGGGTCATGCTGCCAGCTGAGTGCTCCAGAGCCCCTGCATTCCTGCCCTTGCTCTTTGGGGCCACTGTTTCCTCCTTGTGCCCTCACAGTAACATCTCCCACAGTCTGAGGATAAATGTGAGTGATGTTAGCTGGAGGATTCCTCTTTCTGTCATCATGGGTCCAGGGTGGTGCAGTGCTTCAGGGCCCAAAGCCTTGAGGCTGCAGTTTGTTATCCCCACCTTGCATTTCAGGAGTGATAAATCATACATTCTGCTTTGATTAGCTTTCCTCCACCTCCAGTGGCTTTTCAGATTGCATCTAGTGAAAGAATTGCCCATGATCTGGTATTAAAGGTGTGCCTCTAGGAAATATATTACCTGGATAAAAATGTTCTAATCCAGAAATATCTTTCCCACCTTTTTATTGCCCTTGTTAGGGAAAAATGCTCCACTTTAACCTCCAGCTAACTGATTACCTGCCAGTTCTGATGCTGTGCTCAGAATTAATGTGTTCCAAAAGCCAACAGAGATGACTTGTGTTTGGGCACTTCATGGAAAAACTGGGAGATGAAAAGCCTTAGGAAAACTTTGACAAACAATTTGGAGTGTTTGACCAGCTATGCACAGCTGCTGCTGAATGCAGAATGCCAGTAACACGCCGAACAGAGACAAAAGGGAATCAGCAGGGAAGACAGCTTTAGTATCAACAATGGACATTTTACTTTGGGGAAAGGAGAGGAAATATGCTGAACTACCTGTGGGAGGTGTGCCTGCTTTTGCTAATAGGTGTGCATGGTTAATGAATTCCTAATCAACAGATCCTGTACCAATGTATGCTGGAATTCTCTCTGAAGTCATTGGAGATATATCAATGCACTGCACCTTAATTTGACTGATGTCATCCCACCCATCTAAGCATGCCTTAAAGACTTGTTTGCAGAGCCACAGTCTCTCTGCCCACCCCCCAATTCCCTGTTTGAGGTGATAATGTCTCCTCATAAATCCTGGATGTGATAGCACCAGCATGACCCATCACTTCATTGCACCAGAGCTGTGTAATGCACTGAGGAGGAGTTTATCTGGACAGAATGGATCTGGTCCAGGAACAAATAAAGGAGTGAGGAATCTGATTATTTCTGGGCCAATTCTGTATGAGTTACAGCTTCTCAATTTTCCTGATGTCAGCTAGTTTTACTCGCTCAGTTTTCCTTCCTCACACAGGAGGTGAAATATCCAGCTAGCACAGACATCTTGATGAGCTGCTGGTGTCAGGAAAGCCAGCCTTTCAGAATCCGAATTCGGATCAGGTTATTTCTTAAGCAGTGTCATTTGAACATTGGGTGTTTGAGTGCAAGACAGACTTGTTCCAAAATCAGGGATCACCTCACTCTCAGGAGCAACAGTGTGGTGGTTCCTCAGACACCCCTGTCTGTCTTATCCTGTGCTGTGCGGGAGGAGCAGCCTAATTTCCTCAGCTTTGTGCAAATGAGGAATCTTAGTGCAGAGGCAATTTCTTGATGACCAGGTACAGTGGACACAGCATAGCATCTTTCACTGTCAGAATGAAGGGACTAAATAAAAATTATGGTCTGGCTCTAGGTCATTCTGCACTGCTTCAGACATGAGTAGTAGGGGAAAATAACTACTTCTATTTTATTTATTATTTCAAATGTCTCTTTATGATTACTTCCTAGTGATTTCAGAGACAGCTGTTCTAACTTGGCCTTGTACTAACTTATTAGTCTGATGCCATGTATCATTTGTTTATTTCTTCCAAGGCACTACTTTTTCCATGTATTTACTAAAAGGTTTATATTTGCTTAACGCACGTTTTTCGGCAAGACATTCAGACTGCATTCAATGATTTCTGGAATTTTCTGTGTTCCAAAGCATAAAAATTACATCTGTGTGTTGAGCCTTCCCTTGCAAAATTCCTCTGAGATCCTCCTGTGCAAGTTTTGCAGACTTGATGGGCTTAGCAGATGTAACTCTTGCAGGTACTCACTGAGGTTTTAAAGTATTTAATTCGTCTTGGATGTATAGTGCAGCTCCCCAAATACAAGACTGAGGTATTTACTGATCCCTTTTTTCTGTTCTGCACATTTGAGTTGTCAGTTTTAGGTAGGCTGACACTTGCATAGAGGAATTGTGAACTATGGTGGTTTTCAGCAGAAAAGGAGATGTTGCTAAGGGGAACTCATGGGTGTATGTCCTTAACTGCAGCACAGTGACAGCTCTTCAGTTACTGCTTTTGGCACCTCTTCTTAGTCTGTGCCTGCTCTGAAGTTTAGAGTAAGCAAAAAATCTGATTTCACAGAAAACACTTAGCCTTTTGTAAAATTTTCGTTTACTTATCGAATTTTCATTTGAATTATTTCTTTTTTTAACTCAGGTTTGTATTTGATTGGGCAATACTTCTGCAAGGCCTTATGGAAAAGGCAGCTGGGTGTTTTGTCCTGCCCCCTCCCAGGTGAGTACCTGCCTATTCCCAGTGCTCCCACACGATTTGGGTTAGCATATTTCTGACCTGCACTCAGAACTGGTGAAAAGTTAACTTGCCTGCTTGTTTAATTTAGTTTCAAATTCTTATCATGCTGGGGAATTTGTTCTTTTTTAGGAGCTAAGGACCAACACAGAATTCTTCCTGGTTTTGGTTGACACCAGTAAGTAACAGGTGGCATCTTCAGCGCCTCATGCAGAAATTAAAACAAATGTCCCTTATTTCAGAAAACTGATTGAAAATGAATATAAGGCTGACTAAGGTATGAAGGACTTAATGTAAACCCCCGTTGGAGGCTGCAGTCTGGACATCTCTTCTGTGGTCTCTGTTACACTACAGATTCCTGGCCCACAGATCACGATTTCCTAGTGTCAAATAGCAAGAATATCCTGAAGAAAAATTATTACCCAGCTCCAAAGGGCATTGTGAGTGCTGCTGCCCAGAGGTGGAAGTGTGCAGAGCCCAGTCCTGCCCTCCTGCCTGCCTGCCTGAGCAGCCTGTGTTGATGCCCAGCCTTGCTGTTGTTGCTGGGATTCATAGACACATTAAGGCTGGAAAAGACTTCCAAAATAATGGTGTCCAGCCTATAGATTGAGTCCACTGAAACAAGACATTGCCCTAAGAAACTTTGCTGTAAACTTGCATCAAGTAATTGAGTGGGAAAGCTTTCCTACCCAGCAGCCATAGGAACTTAATTAATTTCTAATCAGGTAGATATTTAGATAGAATTGAGAATAAGTATTTGGATTAAGAAACAACACTTTGATTTTAGAGCTGTGCCTTTTCTGTCATGTTGTATGAGAATTATGGTGTGGGAGAGTTCATTGCCCAGAATTTTCCTTGTGGGGAAGGGAAGAATATCCAGGTGGTAAAAATCATGCTTTCTCAATTGGGGGCAGGAGAAAAATCCTCTAGAAAGTAAAAATCTACAGTGTTTTTATCATGTTTCCTTTTAAAATAGATGGCAATTAGTCCATTCACATTCTTGTCCTTTTGTCTGTGGTTCCTCAGTGCCAAGAAATCCATGTGTGCTTTTACAGCACACATTCATTCACCTTTGAATTTTTAAATTAATATTTTTGTCATCTGAAAATAAAACTTGAAGTCATGTTCTGAAGCGATGACAGCCTAAATTTGTTATGAATGCCAAAAATAAAATTTTATTTTTTATTAACAACCCCTTTCATAAAAATAACAGCTGAGTATATATTCATTGCCAAAATTCTGAGGAATGTCAGATCACTAAAGGGGAGAAATTACCAACTAGACACCTGGAATTGGAGTTTCTTGAGTAATAAACTAGCTTTTGACAGCTGCAGCCTTTTTTTGCAGGTGCAAAAAGAACATTTTCTTCTTTTTTTTATTTTATCTGCTTTACATCACCTAATGACTAGAATGTTCCAAGTTGGGAAAACAACTGATAGTTGAAAGAACAGGAAAATTTGCTTATCCTTTCCCATTTTGTGAGTAAAATGTGGGTGGAGGGGAGGGAAGATCTGAGATCAACCAGTTCTAGTCTTGAAGAATAGGGAAGCAAGGAAAAAATAGCTCATCTGATTTATTGCTGTTGATATTTGCACTGTTCAGTACATCAGCTGCCTTGAAATGCAAGGAATATTTTGATAATATTTCCTAAAATATGCAGGACACAATGTAGTTCCACTTAAACAATTATGTTCTTCTGGATATTTTTGTTCAGAAGCAGCATGACACAAAGCACACATTAAAAAGTGAATCAGGTGACTAAAAACTCCATGTCCTGTTTTCTCAAAAATCAAATAAAAAATCAAACCCCAAAATAAATGCTTAGATATATAGTGACGTGTGATATTAGTGTATTCTCTTAGTTAACAAAAACAAATACTAAATACCAGCTCAGAGCTACCTTTCTTTGCAATTAAGCACCTTTATTAGTTGTCAGTCTCTGAGAATAACCCTTTGTCATGAATATCTGCTAGAAAGCACAACTGCAATGCAAATTAAATTATTTAAATTGTGATTTAAATCACAATTAACAAGACTGATTTAAATCAAAGTGATATAAATTGGTCCATCCTGCTTTAAAATTAATTAAGAACGTGCTTTGAAAGCATGCTTCTATCAGTGCTCTGACTCAGTGGGTTCTCCATATCACTCAAATTTTAATAAATCAGAGCAAGGGATGGAATTTTTATTTAGTTCAATGGTCTCGATCTCTGAATTTAAGGCCACTGAAGAATAGATTAACATTTATAATTGCTAGGTTGATCAGCAATGCAAATTAAAAATGGGGATTTCAAAACAAATTAACCTTTGCAGTACATCATGTGGAGACAGACAGACAGTGGTATCATTGAAAAGGTTCCCCTCATGCTTGAAGTCACAAATCACTTTATTCTTCATGGTGCCTTGCTGCTCTGCAGGCTCTGGAGTCTCAGTGTCCAAAAAATAAACTGTGATAACTGAAAGAGCACCATGGACCCTTTGAGGCTGGCAAGCCCCTGCACTGGCTATCACTGCTTTGTGTTGCTCCAGGCAGACTTGTATATTTTGGGGCTAAGATTAGGATGTTTAGGCTAGGGGTAAATGGGTTTATAATTAGATATGTCCCAGTCCTTGACCTATTAACTGAGACTCATACTTCCCTCCATCTACCCTCTACCTGTAATGAGACTCATTTAAAGCAGTTGAGGGAAAATGGACCTTCTGTACCCACACACTTTTCTGCTTCAATGTGCCTGTCCTGTGCTCTGCTGGGAGCCTTTCTGTCCCTCTTTGAGATATCTCATGAATAGAACAGGACATTGTGTCAGTTTGTCAATTTGTGCTGTTTTGATTTATTTACAAAATTAAGATCTTAGATCCCATCTAGAGAAAACCACCCTGTGTGATCAGCACCTCTTCATTTACCATGTTTCTCCTCAGGTGGAAAAGTTGTCACAACTGGAGAAGATGGAGTGGATTTTGATGGCACTGAATCTGAGGGGCCCAGGACTGCTCCTTCCATGCTGAGACATCTGTGGAGGTGGCAGGTGCAGATCCCTGTGGGGTGCTGTGTGAGGAAAGAGGGGGAAGTCTAAGGATGATTGTGGATGGAATGGAAAGAGTCATCACCTATGAGGGCAAACAGTATTGGTCTCTCCTACTCTAGGTACATCAGCTCCTGGGAAATTCTTGCCAATCAATACAGCTGATGCAGGAACTCCAATCTTTCTATGTGGTGAAGTCCCAAGGAGCAGAAGACAAGCTAACCACACTTTGGATATAGGCATGTGTTTCTGATGTGGCTCATGACTCCCAGAAAATTGCTGTTTTCACATCTGCACTGCTTTGCCCAAAATTTGTGTTTCCATGGGCAACCTTTTGTACCTTCAATGCACATCACAGAATATGCTGATTTGGAAAGAATACACAAGGATCATCGAGTCCAACATTTAGCCCTGCACAGGACACACCAGAATGCTCTCAGAGTGCGTGACAGAATTGTCCAAACACTTCTTGTACTCTGCTAGACTTGGGGTTGTGACCACTTCCCTGGGGTGCCACCACTGATAACTGAAGTCGAATGTAGAAGAAATATTCCCTTTTCCTCATAATCTGTGTGCTTCCACAGTTCTTACCAAACAGAGCCATTAGAAACTAATGCAGAGTACATGACCCATTAGCCTGACCCTGTGGAAAATATTAAATTATGCAGATGTTTATGCACATCCTTTGTGTAATGGTAGAGCTATTGTGTAAGTTGCCTTTTTTTTTCTATGAGCAAACTTACACCAGGGGAAGCTGGTAGTACTATCTTCTCATCACAGAGCTCCAGAAGGCTATAAATAGGGAATGAAGAATGAACAGTGGTATTAAAAGCTTGCTCTGAATGGATTTTTTTTTTTTTTTTTTTGCTGAGCTTATAAATAGAAATAAAACCTAAACAACCTAAACTAAATAGTCCGGAATAAACACAGAGCTGTGGCAGGTATTGTCATCACTGCTCACACGAGCGGATGGTTTTTTGGTTAATGAGAAAGCAAAGCCAGGAAGGAAACTTAAAGATGTCCAAGTCTGAGCAAATTCAGATAGCAATTCTGAGTGGAAATGCAGAATGTTTTTCTAGGAGGCAGAGCACAGATGAGGAGCCCATCCCCTGATCTGGTGGCTCTAGGCAGGGCTTGGTGGTGCGCACAGGTGCATGGCATCAGGGTGGGAGGTGGGAACAGACCTCTCCTTCTTACCAGGGCCACACCAGCCTCTTCCAGCTAAGATGTTCCTGGCTTCTGTCATCCAGAGGATGGCAAAATGTGGGTGGTAGGTGAAGAAATGCTGCTGAGGGAGATATTGATGAGGCTACTGAAGAGTCAGCCAAATACTTGGAATATTTTTCGAAACTTTTGGCAGTCGGAACAGGGTTGCAGTCTGGAAGAAAAAGACCTGTGTGTCTTGTTCAGTAGATGTTTCCAGCTGCTGGCAATGGTATTGGCAATAGGAGTTAATTAATAACTGAAAAGTTATTGCTTTTTAATTCATGCAAATATTGTGTAACTGCCATAGATGTTCAGCTAAACATGCCCTACTTTGCATGTCTCATTTTTGTCATCTAAATAAATTGCAGGTTGTTGAACAATCTCTTCCTTTCCCAACACTGTATTATTTGCTAAGCAATTTTTTATTTTCTTTTTTTTTTTTTTTTTTTTTTTTCCCTCTAAGAAGAAAATGAAATATTGCACATGGCCTTTTTCCAAAATCAAAGCTCTTTAGTATGGTTAGCCTTTCTGGTCTATCTTATTACTGATATTTATACAGATGTACTAGCAAACACAAATTTATTACAATATTCATTGGGCTGAATTTGAGGTTATTTATAATGTGGTTAGATGGCTATTTATTAGACATGTCACAGTAGCTATTTAACACTTCTATAGCTGTCTAGCTGGAATTAGGACATAAAACAGAATATATTATATTTTATCCAGAAAACATTACTTGAAGAGTAAATTCGAAGAAAGACACAACCATCAGAGTAATGAAGGGACCAGAAAGAAGAAAATAGTTTTAAACAGCAGTTCTCAGCCAAACTGAAGGAGGGAAATATTTAGGGTGTGAGGAAGTCCAGGTGCAGATTTCAGGTTCTCTAAAGTGCACCAGCACTCTGCCTAACAGCTGACCTTTCCCTCATGAAATGGACATTTTTCATTTAGAAAAGGAAATGAGAGTCATCTTCTTTGATTTGTTTTGTGTTGATTAAGTACACTTAAAAAGTTCTATGGGACCATTTTCACAAGGAACAATTTCATAAGAATCAGGCATTTCACAGGCAGGTGTTACTTTGGTGTTTTTAACATGTTGTATTAAGGTGGTATTGACTAGTGTAATTCACTGTGATGGATTCAAATTACTTTTTTCCATATTAGTGGTTTTTAACTCTGCGTTTCACTGTTGTGAAAGATTGTTGCAGCATCAGGACAAAAAGCTTTATTTTCTATTAACGTCTATGGGGTTTGAATATTTTTCTTATTTTAAACAGAAAATGAATGCACATGTTGAACGTCTCATGAAAAAATGTGGATGAGACTTCCCTGCAAGAAAGAGACTATAAGCATAAAAAAAAAATTCAAAAATAGTTAAGAATTTCCTTTAAAAATAGTTTCCTGTAACCTTTAGAAAACTCAGATTATTTAGGAAAATAAGTCCCTCGTTCTCTTATACAGACACAGACCATCTTAAAATACTTCACCAAAAGAAGTTGGTCTTTCTGTTTAACAAATAAACCCTTTTCTGTGGGAGGATGTGGAGGAGGGAGGAAATGAGGCCATGGAAGAGTTTGCAGGTGTGAGGGTGAAGCTGGGCAGCCACTGCTTCCCACTGCTTGAGAAGGCGCAGTGGAGGCAGCATGGAGTGAAGGGAAGCTGTTCTCCTTTTCCTTGTGCCTCCTTCTGGCACTTTCTTGGGGTAAAGCAGTGTTTGTGCATAGTGCCACTGCTGTGCAGAAGCAGCAGACCCCAGCCAGCCTTCACCTTTCCAGCCCAATTCAAACTGTGCACCCTGAGTCCCATGGGAATACCCTCCCTGCATGTGTCTGATTATCTCATCACAGGATGGCAGCTGTTGTGGACCAATAAATAAATATTTATCCCTTGATTCTTGCAGGTGGAGGAACCCAAATCCTCCAGCTTTCAGATACTACAGCCTTGAATGGCATGAGATATTTGAGCAACACAGAGGCAGGGGATCATGGAGAGAAACCTCTTTGTCCAGATTACACCTGCATTTGGATAAGTTTTAATGATTTTTTAGAGTGTAGCTGCCAACTAAGCTCAAGCTAATGCTGCTGAGAAACTACAGTAGGTAATTCAAGGAGACTCTACATTTTCTGAAATTCATTAGCTGCCCGTTGAGGGTTGAAGAGAACATAACTAAAAATAATTACATGTGAATTAAGAAGTTCAAATAGAAAGTGTTACTTTGTTCACACAAAACTTCAAGGGAGACAAATCAGAGAGGTTTATTAGGATATCCTACCTTTTTCAACAAACCTTACAAGGAAGGGAAAATATAATAATGTAAAGGAGTTGAAGATTCATGTTTCCATAATAGTTGTATTTGCACTATCCTACCTGTGAAATTTATTTTCTGTGGGTGGTGATGCTGCTGAATAGTTTTTGTTTCTCAGCCATCTTTTTATTTTGCCCCAGTAAGCAGCTCTTTTGTGCATGTCTCTTAATATACAATCCTCTCCTACCTAGAACTTTCCTCAACTGCATTACACCTGAGCCAGGGGTCTTGCAAGGAGCAAAGGGCAGCATGCAAAACTGATCATAAATACACTCCCAAAAATTCATTTTTATTTGATCTTGTTCACTCTAATTGTTCTCTTGAGGCTTGACTTGGAGCACAGAGAAATCCAAAGGGGACTCAGTGGACTGTGGGTCAGGTTTTGAGGTCACCTGAACACGGCAAGTGGTGAATAATGAGCAGCACAGTGTGAGCCCCTTAGGCCTGACCCTGAGGATGGAGGTAAGAATTCGGCCACTGATCTCATCAAGTGCAGATTCAGGGGTGGAGGAGAGCACAGCCACCCACTCCTGCAGCAAAATGCAGTCACAGACCTTAATGACCAGCAGGGAGCCACGTCCCAGTAATGCAGTTGGCCATGCCCTGATTAACTGGTGCAAACTGTGCCCCTGAACGTTTTCTCTGTGGAGTTAGTTCTTTTGTTGATGGCAATGGTCCAAGTAGTTGTTAGAGTCACTGCTGGGACTTGATATGATTACAGATATATTTCCATGTTCAATTATGAGTACTGTGATGACTGATTTGTCCCTTCCACTAGTATAAACAGGTTGTGAATAATACACATATAAACCAAACTACATGCATTAAAAACTCTTTGGGGTGGATTTTTTTTCTTTTCTCTTTTTGGAAGGGAGGAGTTTTTTTACCTGAACAGAATTCTTTAAGCCAGTTTTAAGTTTGTTCTTGCAGATAGAAATGTTCTTTCCTTTAGATTAGGCATTTGGATGGGAAATGGAATGTGGAGGTTCTGGCCCCACTTTCTGTGCAAGCACATGTGAACCACTTCATGCTGTGGCCCTTTGTTGCCATTCAAAACTTTACCCTACTTTGCTTGATTTAAAGCCTGTGGGAGGTGTTTTTCATCTTTTGTCATTTTTAGGGACATCAGCATGTATGATCCAAGACCAGGGATTCTGGACAACACCACAGTAATCATGATAAATGTCTGAGAGCCTCTTGGTCAATTCCAAAACTCCCACCTCTTTCCACAGTGTTAGAAACAGGTCCTTGTTGAACTGCTTTTAGCTTTTATCATCTTTGATAAAGCTTTTAGCACTTATCATCTCTGTCTCCATGGGTACCCCTTCCTCGTGTCCTATTGCTTTCCATACATTGAGTATGGAAAACTCAAAGGATCTTCAAACAGAAATGTAATTACCAAGTGTAAGACAGATAACTGCATGGCAGAAAAAGAAGTGTTCAAGCCTGGAAACAAAAGCGTTAAAATAAAATTAATTTCTCTTACCCACTTTCCAAAGATGCCAGCCTTTCTGTATAAACTGCTCTGTCATTAATCTAATAAAGTTCTACTTTGTTCATAATTTACTAAACTCTTGAATAAGCCATTCTAGTAGTTGTGCAGGGCAAGTACATAAATCATTGTCACCCTTCTCTACTTTTTTTACTTATCTGGTTCTTTCAAGGTCAGTAACCTACCTTACAACTTTCATCTGGTTTAAATATTCAGCTATTGCCTTTTACACCTCTCTTTCTTGTTCATGTCCATTTGGATATCTGCAGCTGTATCTTCTCACGTACCTATTGATCATGTCTCCTTGGTAAAGGCTGCTAACTTCATCAGCAATAAAGGTACAAATTACATCTGTAAGGGTTCACTCACACCTCTCTTTTAGAAGGAGAGACTGCCTTCTGACTTTGTTGATATTGGCCATCTTTTCTGCCTAGGATATCTAAAACTTAGTGAGAAAAATTATATGCTGGAAAATATCCTCAATCTGACACATGTAGGCTTTCAGTGCCCAGGTCATGCAGAGAAGCTAATCAATCCCTACTGACCTCCAGGAGCCTGAAATATAGCTGGGTAAGGCCCCAGTCCAGCAATGCACTTAAGGATATGCTTATGTAAACATAGGATCCATCCCATTTTCAGTGCAATTTGGTGAGAAGTGCATTTCAGAGCAGAGCATCCCTAGGGATGCTCCTTTTTGCAAGGGTTGTGCAGGATGAGGCTGCACCAGTTTCCAACACAAGCACACTCCAAGGTATCTGGTAATCTTGCACAGGTCAAAGTAACTCTCTTTGTCTTGTGGGGAGGCTGCTGAGGTGCCAGTGCTTTGGAATCAGTGTGTGTTGGTGAGTGTGTCCTCTGCAGAGCTGATGAGCTCTTAGGAGCTTGAGTTTCTCTTGCTGGCTGTTCAAGGGAAAACTAAATTATTTAGGATTAGGCAGAATAATTGGGTGCTGTAGGACCTGTTGTGTGCTGAGAGAACATCCTGTCTTCCGGCTTCATCAGCGCCACAAGATTGCCAGCTTGTACCAAGAAGCACGGGAGTGGAGTTTTGTCGTGGCTGTCTGCCAAGGAGTCAGGCTGGAATAGTTACCACCATGGTATAGAAGAAAACAGGGTTAGAAAGGACCTGAAGAGGTCACCTCCTCCACCCCCACACAAACCACTCCTGACCCATTTGTCTGAAGTGTTTTTGTAACCCCATCATCCGTGGAGATCCCCCAGCCTGCCCAGGCAATCCCCTCCAGTGCCCAATGACCCTTGCAGCAGGGAAGTTATTCTAGTTCTGAACTCAGGTCTGCCTTGTAGCATTTAAACCCATTACTTTTTTTGCGCTTTCCTGTGGATGTGGATAAAAATTTATTGCCTTCCTCTTAGCATAAGCCATTTGTATAATTAAAGACTGTTATCATGTCTCCTCTCTGTCTTCCCTGCTCTAGACTAAATAGCCCAGATAGGATGAAAGCTGGAATGGGGTGTCAGGGAGAAGGAGTTAGAGGAGGAAGTCAGAGAGGGATTAATCCTTCTTTCAGTCTTTGTAGAAATGGACTTTTCCTTCTGAAGGATGGGGATGTGGGAGGGGGAAGCAAGATTCTCAGTGCTGCTGATTCACTAGCACAGCTCTGTGAAATGTGTATCTGATTGATGGGCCACTGCCTCACTGAGGAAATGGAACTGAGGAAGAGGGGCTTGGACTGACTCTCTGCTGAGCTGTGACACTGCTACCCAGCCCTGTGCTCGGAAATGAAGGCTTTCCTTTCTTACATTGGTGAGGAACACATCCAGCTCACACATCACAGCTCCTGTGAGCTGTATCTGGTTGAGCTTCTGTGCATCACAAATGCTATTTCCAGGTGCTGTGTGTGTTATGCAGTGAGAAAACATGATGGTGTAGCACCACCACCATCCAGACCGCCCACCATGAGCCCTGCCAGGGAGCAGGAGTCCTCTCCACTGATGGCAAAACATTGTTCCTGCTGCCCTGACCTCAGCTCTGTGCTTCCCACCCATGGACAGCATGGGAAGCCACTCACCACACACACTGCCTACATGTGTTTCAACTGCCTACATGTTCACAGCTTGATTGCTGTTCATAAAACCAGCACGTGGAACAGGCAAACGCCGTCTGATACTGAAAGCCCTGGGGTGGATTATGTCAATGTCACATACATTCAGAAATGCAGCCCAGAGTGACTCCCCGTGTTCAGAACCCTTTTCCATTATTCACTGCTGCTGTCAGAACTGCAGCACGCATGCAACCATTGCTGTCACAACCTGAAACTAAAATACCTCCCACCGTGGAGACCTCCAAAAGCACAAGGTGGGGGAAAACATGTTTCCTTACTGCTTAAGGCTCCCAAACAGCTTCGGTGGCAGTTTTGCCTTGCTCCAAGCGCTCCAAGAACAGCACGTAAGGTGGAGCTGTTTTCCCTAGACTCCTGGTGACATGGGATCACGGGATTATTTATATCAGAAAAGGGCTGGCCTTGAAGAAAGCAAAATATTAGATGCTGTTTGGGACAGCAAGAAAGTTTGTTGCATTTCAAGTGCACTTCAGACTAACTCCAGCACTCCCAGTCTCTCTTCCTCCCCCACTGGCTCATCAGTTGGCTGTTTAGAGTTTCCAGTTCAATTTCACAGTTAAAAAAGCCTTGACAAATTGCAATCCAATTGTTTAGTTGGTTTTCTTTTTTTGGTTTTTTGTCCTCTCCCTTTCCCTTGCCCTTCCTTCTCAGAGTGACTTTGAAGATGACATTTGTATTTCTGAATTAAAACCACATTTGCCCAATACTGCAGAGGGGGGAGGCAGGGGCAGAAGAGAGAAGAAAAGCTTTTGTTCTCCTCCTCACAGTGACCCCTCACCTGCCAGGGCCAAGCTCCAAAATAATTTCTAACAGCTGAGGTTAGTCAGGGACACCTAATCCCGGAAAGCTGGCTCTGAATTTCAGCACCAGCACAGTGTTTGAGTTTCATCAACAGCCATTTACATCTAATTCTCCTAAACCTCTGAAGTGTGAGTATATGTACAGGTGTGTGCTTATTTAATCAAAAATAATTTAATTTTTCATAAATCTGAGCCCATTGGCATCAACAGCAGTGACAACATTAGGTTTTATAAAGCCAGCTCAGGAACTCTTTTGAGGATGCACTGGGGTCTTTTGAGTGTACCCTAAGCAGCCGTGTGTACAGGATGCCCAAGAATTGTGATTCTCAACCAAAGGGAGGGCTGAGTCCTCATTCCCTGATTTCCTGTAATGGAAAAGGAGTGCTCTGTGCCAATGGAACTGAAAGTGTCTTGCTGAGTGTGCTGAGACCTGTACTGTGTGTTTACAGGAGGGGCGTGAGGAGCATCCTGGCAGCACAAGAGAGAGAATCCTCCCAGGGTTCAGCTGATGGGAGGATGTGACAGCAATGGGCTCACTCTGAAAGAAATGCACCTTCTCAGGCATGAACAGGGGCCAGATGAAATGTGTTGGGTAAAATTGCAGTTTTTTTCTTTTTTGGAGTCAGTCAGCAGGAATAATGTGTTATTTTTCTCAGGAGAGTTTTAATTTTTTCAAAGACAGTCCCCTGGTTGACCCTAAGGATAAAACTCCACTTCTGTTGCATCCCTTCCCCAAAAGGAAATTTCCAGCAACTTTTCTCTTTCTGGTGTTTGCTTTAAGACCATTCTCTTTTTATTAAGAAAAAAACTTTGGTTTTGCTGTTTAGCCAGTTGAAATGAGTAATGAAAATGTTATTTACATAGGACAAAGGAAATGTTTTCTTTGAAATTATTTCATCTTACTAATTGATAACAATGGGACTTGCTTGGATGTGTGTAGCATTCAGCATCCAGTCCCTCTGTCAGAGCAGGTCTTCAGCCAACCTGATATAAACCATCCCATGGAAGAAAACAAAAGGAAAAGGCATCAAGTATTTAAGGCTGACCATCCCATGGATCCAGTTCAGTCTCCACAAGGAAACAATTAGGGTGTCTGAAAATATGCCCTAAAAATATTGGAAGTTTCTGTGGAAGATTAAACACTAGAGAATAATGATAATTAAAAACATGGACTAGAAATTTAAAAATTATCTAGAGAAAACTCCTCCAAGAAATAGGTATTTTCTGTTGTTCAGTGCAGACACCACTGAGGGCCTGCTAGAATGGAAAGGAATTGCTATTGATGAAAAATAATAATATAAATCCACAGTATGTCCGAATTTAAATCAGAAAGGGGGAAATTAATATAAAAGATTTAAGTATTACAGCACAATTCCCTCAAGAAGAAAAAGAATTTCATATTTGGAAATGATTTAAATATAATAATCTTCAAATATTCATGGCTGAAAATGTTTCCTAAATGCTGTTTCCAAAATGTTGCAAGACAACGACTGTGTCCTGAGCTGATTTCAAAACCATGGAAAATAATATTGTTTCACATAAACAGAGGAAAGTGCAATATCAACAGAAATTAAAGGGGAAAAATTGCCTAGGTATGTGTGTCAAGAATGGTGAAAAACAGAGAGAAAATGCTTCAACAGGAAAGCTGGAAAAGCCAGCATGGAGAGGCAATGTCATTCCCAGCTCAGCAACACATCCGTGTGATTTGTGTGGTTATGATCTATTCCCCCTCGGCTCCAGCAGCCACTCTCAATGCTGCCTGCTGCCAAGAAGTAGGTCAGAAACCTATTTTTGTCCCTATTCTTCTGTGGCCACATCGTGGTCCCTGCAGCAGTGAGCAGAGGGAAGGTGTGACTGGCAGCTCAGGGTCTGTCCTGTGCTGGGCTGAGCAGGGTGTCCTGGTGCCCAGCTCCCTCTGTGCTCCCTGACAAGGGAGGGTAATGATCCCTCCAACAGCAGGGATTGCCCCTGGGAGTGCCCAGCTCCCTCTCTGCTTGCTGGAGAAGGATTTTAAGCGAATTAGAGATTTAGTCTGCGGTTAAATTCCTAAACTAAACAGGATGAATCTGAGCCAAAACACATGTAAAGTGCCAGCCCCATCCAGTGATTCTGCACCCAGGCAGTGCAGGAGGTTTTTGTGTTAACTCAGGTCTTAGTGGTCTGGGTTAGAGGAGCCTTGCAAACCCTCGTAGCTGAGGTGGGGATGGAGGGGATGCAGGCAGAAGCAGGAAGCTGGGGATGAAGCAGAAGGAACTGAGTTGTGACTGAACATTTAGTGCTCTGGGGCTAAAAGCTGCCTGCTTTTCCTGCTGTCCCCCAGGCTAGTGCTCACTTCTGCTCCTAACATCCCTATTTTCCTTCCATATATCAGCTGCCCTTTGCTCCCCTCCCCCCTCTAAATTTATCCAGTTGTTTAACTTATTTTATTGAATTTAGTAATTGTTTTCAACTTTTACTTCCTTTTGAAGCTAGCTAGAAGACATGTCAGGAAGGTGCTCTGGTTCTCCCACAATATCAACTAGAAATTATAAAAACTACAATAAATTAATTTGAAGATACTATCTCTCCTTATGGAGTTGCCTTATTTGTATGTCTGTGTCATAAATGCCAGAATCTTCTTGTTCCTCACTCCTCTCTTGTCAATGCCAGGCAAAGGCTGCTAGGGACAATGGCTTTGCCACCCTGGTGTCCTGTGACCTTTGGAGGATGAGTGATCCATCTCCCTGTGGGAGATTTGGTGTTTTGCCACCGGTCAACAAAATGCTATTCTCAAGTGAATAGTTTCACAAGTGGCAAACACAGTCAATGCTGCTGCCTCAGTCAATGCTGCTGCCTCAGGGCCTGGCACAGCCCCAAAACTCCAGGGTTTGTCACCACTGAGGTGACTACAGGAGATGCCAAGCAGTAGCGTTAATTCTAATGTGTCCCTCTCATGACATTTCCTTAAAATATCTGCAGCGTTCAATCCAATGCTGCGCTGCTTTATCTGAGCCAATTGTGTTCTCTCTGACATGAAACAAACTGCAGAGCAGTTGCCTCATCATTCTGCCTCTAGCAGGTCTTGAGTCCAGCTTTTCAAACCGATTTTTCCCTTTTCACAGTGCACCTGTCAAGATCCTGCTCTGGAACAGAAGATCAGAGCGAACGGGGGCTGAGGAGAACAAAAGCTGACCCAAACCTTTGACCTAAATTTAACATAAAGTCAAATGAAACCTTAGAGGTTTGTAAATGTTCATGAAACATTTCCACCTCCTGCTCTCCTCTCCTTTATCTTTGGTTTCTTTATACTTCTACACTTAACTGTTTCTAATTGAAAGTCTAATGTAATGCTCCCCTAAATTAATGGAAATGCTCTCACTGGTTTTAGTGCCTTCTGATTCAGCCTCCCAAAGAAAGAAAATAATTTCTCTAATGAAAGTGTCTTTAAACTTAAGAGAAACTAAAACCTGAAAAGAGATAAGAAAAAGCAGAGATCAAATGCAATTTTCCAGCTAGCAGCACATGTCCTTGATCTGAACCCACCCATAAAATTGCTGTGGATACTGTTATCCCAGGAAAAAATATCACTGTACAGAAACAGAGAATTGCTGAGGCAATGGTGAAGTGGTTTAGTAAACTCTAATGTCTTCTTATAAGAACATTAAAATTTCTAGGTTTCTAGTGCTTTAGAAGCTAACTGCTAGTAATCAGCTGGCATTTGTCACCTGAAATTTCCATTTGTATGTGTGAGAGTTTCCTTTGCTCCAGTATTGTAAAAATGAAACACTTGAAAACTTCATTAGGAAAATAACTCTGCCACTCATACAATTTTTAGCTTTCTAATTTAGGTGACTCTTTTCAGAAGGAGGTAGTGATATTTTATGAAGCTTAGTTACACCTGAATTTCCCTAAACAATGCATTAAATAGTCAGAATAAGCATGTTCTTGTCCAAGTTACATTCTGGGTTCACAGACATGGGTCTTGAGGAAGGCTGGTGAAAGCAGCCCAAACAAAAATTAGGATGTGGCTCATGTTGAAAGGTTGTTACACTGTCTTTTGGCAGCGACAGGTCCTGAGGGATTGCTGCTGCCATTTCAGAGCTTGGTCTCTGTAGTACTTACCTGCCTCGAGCTCCTCTTTTGCTCATATAAATTGAGTGTGTTCTATGTGCACCCTGGTATGGCTGGGTATTTTAGTTGTGAATATATGCACAGCTTGTCTAGGGACTCATTCCCTAATATCTGTGTAACAGACAGTTTTGGTGTTCACAGTCACAGAGTAGATGCACACAGAACAACGTGTGCTCCAAAAGCTGCTACTTGGTGTTAATGGAAAACACAGATGTGCAAAGTGGTCCTAGGATGATACTATTAATCACAAGCACTGCTTGTTCATAAAGTGCCTATAAATGAGAATTATTTTAATATAATTTTTATGCATAATTTACACAGCACACACAGCACAGGGTTTCTTTAATTCTAATTTTCTTTGTCTCCTATTTGTGTTTCTTCCCCTTACTCCTCCTAGATTTTCTGCTTCTGAACTCCTCTGAAGTCCTCCCCAGAGTCAAGGCTGGACTGTGTGGTGTGTGCCAACACACAACACCACTCACTGTCCCTCTCCCAGTGCCTGACAGCAGTGATGGCTCCTTGTTCAGACATCCCTAACCAAAATGCTTCCAGAGTATCTGCTGGGTGCCTTGACTTTGGAAGTTTGGATAGTCCTGTCCATGCACTAACCACTATTCAACTCCTAAAAGAATATAAGGACTCTGACAGAAAGGTGCTGGCTGAGGTCCATGGACCATGCAGTGCAGGGGTAGCAGTGGTGGAGCAAATCCACTGGACAGAGAAATCAGGCACAGAAAAACTTATCCTATTTGCTTTTTTCAGCCCAAGCTAGAAAGGGAAAATTCTGTGTATTGGCCTAGTGACAAATCAATTTTGACAGTCAAAACTTTAAAAACTTTTCTTTTTCTCACAACTTGTCTTGGATCCAGTGGTGTGGGTTTTGTAAATATTCCATCTATCTGTTTCTAGAAACATACAGAGCATGAATTACTGGAAATGAAGCAAAATCTACCAGACATAAACTCAGCGCATCCTCTATAGCTCATATTCTCTGAAGACTCATTTGTCCTTTTTCTCTTTTTAGATATTTCCTCTCTTCTCTCTGGCCTGTTCTTGTTATTTGTTTCATCAGCCATTTGTTATACAACTCTTGGCAAAATATCAGGGAAATCTTCCTGACTGTGAATGGGGAAGAGCTTTCTTAAGGGAACAACAATGGTTTCTTTACTTGGGAGAGCAGAAAATAAGTCAAGCCCAAATACTGTCTTTGCTGAGATAAAGTTCATGAGGACGGTGATGTTCTTTATTGGACTCAGTGGTGCAGCTGATGAAGCTTGTCCTATTAGGATATTCTTTGGTTTTTTTAAAGGTTTAAGGTGTTATTTCTCTCTGTGAAACTTGCCTCACTGCTGTGCCAGTGGTCAGGTAGTCAGTGATGGAGGGATGGACTGAGCTTCTGTCTGGTGGGAGCTGATCTCCCTGTGTGTGTCTCCATTGGGGTGGTGATCTTCTCATCTAGGCATGAGGATGCCTTTCTGGCTACAGGCATCCCAGACAGTCAGTAAAACAAGCAAACTGCATGCTTTCATCTCTCCTGGGTCCACAGCTTCTTCAGCCCAGGTGAGATGGCCTTAGACCCAGTCTGAACCTCAATAAACTTTTCCCTTTTGCAGGGCTCGACTTTGCACTGGAATTATCCTAAGATCCCTCTGCTTCAGGTCTGTTGGGTTCCTCTCTGTCTCCTCTCCAGCTAAAAGTTTATAGCAGAGCTGCACAAGCATGTCCCAAATTCAGAGCAAACTGAAGGAGAGGCAGCTCCAGCTGCAGCTCACAGCCTGCCAGAGAGACTCCCCTGGCAGGTCTCCGACGAGCCTGTTACTACAAGTTCACTCCAACAGGCAATTCCGGCCAAAGCAAAATTTTGCATGAAGTTCATATTAGTTCACATTAGCTCATGTTGCCAGCAATTCAGTAGCTCCTTCTCAGTGCTTGAATCTCAGTTGAAAGATTTATGTGCACTTGCCATGCAGCCTTTCTGGGAAACTCATGAAGGTGGGCAAGCATTTGGTTTTCCCAAATACCATGGTGCAAGTGAGTTGTGTAATATCTTCTGGAAGGACTGAAGATTTTAAGTCCTAATACAGAGTTGTCATCTCTGCAAGATGTAATACCATCTAGATTAATTTCCAAAGCAGCAAAGGACACAGTAAAAGTAGTTTTATGTAGTAATTTTCATTTCCACTCACTGAATCATTAAGACCTTACATCTATTGAATAACCCAATATTTATAAAGTCTTTCTTTTAAAAGAGCTTCTAATTCTTTGACTGCATGCATTAAAACTCATTTTGTGTGTTTTAAATGAATTATAACCTATTCAAAAACACTTTGTCACCCTAAAGCACTCTGCGCATTATAGTCTCTGTAATACCTTCAGCTGCTACAGAGATCTCAGAGATGAGGATGTTCATGATAAATAGATTTGGGGTCTTTTTCATGTCCATTTCATTTCGTACATTTGCCAAAAGATTTAAAAAAAAATAAATCCATGTTATTCAAATTTTGGAGAAGGGTTGATTGAAAAATCTCTAATTTAGTTCCTTTTGAGTCACATTTCAGTGGTTTTTTAATGAATGGCAGTATGCAAATATTAGCCACATAGCTAATATTTTCTGTCCTCTCCTGACTTCTTGTAGATTAACAAGGATGAATTATTGTTTCATGCCTTGTGTTAGGTGAACACTGTGTGATCTAGCCTAAGACAGAGCCAAACCCAGTTCTCAACTGGACCTGGAGTGAGGCAGTGGCTTCTAAGCTCCCCACCAACACAGCAGTGCAAAAAGTAGTGTTGTGTCCAGTGACCTGCTCTGGTACTGCTGAGGATGTACCCTCAGCTTCTGGGGCAAAGCCCACTTCCATCCTGCTGGAAAAGGCTTTGCAAAGAGGAAGCAAAATCCTGCCCAGTGCTGTGAAGAACAGACAGAAGCTTTGTGGGGCTATCTGTGGGAAGGGGCATCTGCTATCCCCAGGAATGGGAGGCATGTCCACAGTGGGAGGCAACGCTCACAGGGTTCCTCACTCTCACCATTGAGCATTGTTCACAACAAACATAGATGCTGTATATGGATGCAAAGCTTAATTTGTGGTTTTTACACCCACCACATTGCTTGGAGTTGACAATTTCTAAATCTTTGTGACTTTTTATCTCTGGGCTGTTGTTTTCTTCAGGGTTTTTGCATTATTTTATAGGAAGCTAGCAGGCCATTTTTTTGATGATGAAACAGCATGCAAACAAACCAACCCACGCTTTGGCCATAGCAGCTGTGTAATGCTGTCCTCCCCTCCACAGTGCACAAATCTTCAGGGCAGTGGGACAAATGTTGGGTTGGTCTAACACAGTACAGCTGCACCATGACATTGCTTGGGTGGATGCTGAGAAATCTATAGGAATTCCCTTGGGAAATGTGGACTTGGGGGGGAAAAATGCCTTCTCTATCCACTGTTCCACTTTGCTGGAAAATCCACTGTCCAACAGTGAGAATAGAGTGACTTATTTTTCAGAAATGCCTTGGACCAGCTGTGACTGAATGGTTGTTTCTTGCTCCTGATAGTTCCCAAAAGGTTCAGGGCATTTTCCAGGTGGAAGGAAGTTAGAGCTAAAGAGACACAGAAGAAAGGAGGAGAAGATGCAGCCCAGCAGTTGTTTATTATAAGTAGAATCTCATTCATTCTAAAATGTTGGCCCTTTCTGATGACTTCACAGTAGATAAAAATAGTTTTGAGCTCTCCTAGGTGTGTTGAAAAGCTCCTTGTTCCTCCTGCTCTGTGGCAGAAGACACTGCATTAGGATTTGTACAAGGATTTGACAAGAGGTACGTAATGCTCACCTCTGAAAATAAAACTAATATTTTAAATAAAACTAATATACAGATGGAAAAAGGATGGGCCAGCTACCCTTTCTCTGAGAATTTCCAGCCACAGGGAGTAGTTATGTACTTGAATTCATTGGTGAGTGGGCTGCAACGTGGATTGTTGGATCCTCTTGTTGGGCATGGAGTGAGAGATGTGTGGAGATGCCAGGGCTGCTGTCACCTCCTGCTCTGCCATCATCAGGTGTGTGGCTTGGGCAAACATCGTGTATCAAAACCCTGAGGGGTCTCTTCAAACCCCTCTGAACCCTGACCTACCACAATCCTTCTCTCACAGCTGTCCCTTCCTCCTTTGCCAGCCAGAATGGTGGGTTTGGGTACACAAAGAAACAAAATCAGACAGAACTGGCCGGAAAAAAACCTGTAGCCCTAGATAGGTGTTGATGGGCATTCTCCATTGGCTGAAAGTTTCTTATCTAGTTTCAAGGACACTTTCATTTTTAAATCTCTTTTCCATTGGACATGTACACGTGAAGTTAGGTAGCAGATATAGAGTCTGGCTCAAGAATACCCACAGGCTGCCTGATTTCTAGTGTATACCATAATTATAGTAGCATACACTTTAGACTGACAGCATTTCTCAGCAACAGAGTACTTTAGAAATATTAATCTCACATCAGCTATTTGTGTTGAATATTGCCTTATTCAGCCCATGATGTGAGCCAATATTATCATACTTTTATAGACAGCAAAACAGAGAGAGAAAGAAAGATTAAGTGACCCATCTAAGGTTAATCAGTATGTCCAAGAAAAAACCTAGTTAAGCTTGGGGATTACTGCCTCCCAGTGATCGAGAAATGTCTGCAATATTTCTGAGAAGCTAACATATATATACCTGCAATAAATTAGAAATTATGCTGGTTTAGGTGAGTCATTCACTAATGTGAGGGACATTTTCATTGCATGGTACTGCAAAAGCCAACAGACTTGGTGCTTTAGACACTAACAGCCAGGTCCTCCAAAATGTCACCATGTTCCTCCATGTGCAAGTCCCTCAAACCTCAGTTTCTTGAAGGAGAGCTGAATCTCCAGCTGGTGATAAATAGAAGCTGTGATTAGCTTGTGATTTGGCAAAAATGGCCAAAGATTTGACTCATTTAACCTTGTCTTCTCACTATTCAGCATTTCTCTGTATGAGCAGAGAGAGACTTGTACAGATGGGGCAGTTCCCCAGTTATGGGGATGGGCTACATGCTGAGGAACAGAAGAGCTACGTCCATGCAACTCATACAACATTGAGTCTCAAGGTAACAGCATCTCTTAAATTAAACACTGATGTTGTAGGAATTTTAGGAAAGTAATTATCCCTTAAACAGTTGAGTAAACTTCAGAAGAAAAATGTTTACATTGAAAAATTAGCTAATAATAAGGATAAGATAATTATACATACGGTGAAAAAAGCCTTTTGTTCCTGGGCTTTCTTCTCTTGCATCACATTATGGATTCCATTCAAGGAAGCAACCTCTGCAGAATAATTCTAAGTGTTAACTAATTATGTTTCAACAAAAACGATCAGGGTCTCAGATTTTACTTGGCTTGGATGTCTAAAGGCAAATTAAAAGTTACGTAATAAAACAACAGAATCATTCAACATTGATTTACTTGTTTATTTTGTTATAAGAAATGAAATTTTTATTGGAACGAAATTAAACAAAGGTTTATGTGCTTGTGTTCCCCATAGCCTTTTATACAGTACTAATATAGTAATGTTCATAAATCATACCAGAGTTTTCAAATTTCCTCAGCAGTGACCTAGACAACAAATGCTTAACAACTGCTGAGAGACTTTGAAATTAAATTCAGCTGTAATATCATCATGACTAATTTACGGCAAGTTTGGTTGCTACAATGATACTCTTAAAGAAACTGAAGTACATGGTGAGGATAAGATAAAACATGGGTTTAGTATCATGTAGTTATTCCACTAGAAAGATTTATTCTACATTCCATTACTTTGCTGAACATGGCAAACCATTGTGTTCCTTGGGAGAGCGGAAATCTTAGATAATTAAACATGTAAATACTAGGCCTTCAACCAAGTAAAACATGGAACACACTGGATGAGAAATTAAACCTTTATAGCTATTGAAGGAGTCTTCCCCTCGACAATTGTTAATATGAACATTCATGTAGACACATGGACTCTCTATATTAATGTGTATCTATAAATATAAACGTGCTTATACATGCATGCAGCCTCCACTTTAGAACAGGCATAATAGTAAAATACTATTTAGGGTAACACAGACATTATCTGGTGCAATTGGAATCATGTTTCTCAATTGCCCAACATCCCTTAAGCCCGTTTTTGTTCCACTGCAACTTTTGAACTTCCTGCAAGGCTCATTATGGCAAATTGAGATTGATGACAAAGTGCAGCATTTTTAAACTATTAGCATTTTAAATTATTAGTAACAGAAACAAGCACAACATTTTTCTTTTATCATTGCTGCTGCTTAGGAAAAGCCTCAGAATTGTTTGGCTTTTGAAGGTCCTCTCCCTGTCCTTTCTAACTCATTCTAAGGAACTAGCTGGCCAATTAAAACAATCTCTCCTTTGGAAAGCAAGTATTTGTCACAGTTAAGAATGAAGGCTTTCTTCTACTACATCTATTGTCCCATTCATTCGTTTACATAACTACTCCAGTGTTAATCAAGTGCCTGTAGGCGTATCTCTAGAAAAGTGTAACGCCATAAAAATAAAGGCAGACATATCTAGTTATGGATGAACCTTCCACATGCTGCAGATCTTTTCTCACACACTTATCTTGGTTTATCTCCACCTCTTTAAATTGGAAAACTCACAAAAATCCATCTCCTGTGAGATTTCCAAGGTTTCTTGATTTCATTTGGGTCAGAACTGACACAAAAAGATGCATGTCTCTGAGCATTTCTGAGCTGCTGCCAGGAACAGGGAGTGCTTTACTGTGCCACTAAAAAAGAAAAAAAAAAAAAAATAATAAAAGGATTTTTTGAAAAGTCACCAAATTTTTTAACCTTTAAAAAATTGGCCTAGTTCAGTCTTGGGTATGATTAAAAGAGCTGCCCTGATTTATTGGTGTCAAACAAAGTATGTTAGGGTAAAACATTACTTTGTAATGGAAAAAGAGTCAGTGGAAGAACTGACCATCAGCACTGCTTGGGCTGGGTGAGGCCTGAGCCTTAAACAGTGTCTCTAACATTGGAGAAAAAGACTTTTTAAAAAAGGAAGAAAGTTTTACCTGCAAGGCCATCTGTCAGTCTCCCAGATAAAGTTGGCTGTGAAGTCAACCTCAGCATCTGTGGTTCTGCTGATTGAATTATCACAGAAATCATGGAATATACTGGAAGGGTATGGAAGAGTTGGAAGAGACCCATCAGGATCATCTGATATTTGCTTTGCACCTCACCCTGGCCCTGCAAAGTAAAAGGAAACAAGTTTCTCATTCCAATCCCACCAGGAATGCTAAGCCACGAATATGGAGTGATGGTTTGGGGAATGTTTCACAGAAGAAGCTTTCCATACACATAAATTTAATAAAAAAAAATAATATTCTCCAGTTGGTAACATAGCTGCTTCCTGCTGTCTTTTAATTTTGCACGTTTTCTTTTCTCTTGTAAATGACAAAGTAATTTTATTTTGACTGTGTTCTTGTTCTTGCACATTGTCTTACCCAGAGCAATTCTCTCTTAGAGCACTGTCACAAGGACATGCCAGGGACTGCCCAGAGACAAATGGAAAATGAAATGTAAGTGATGCAGGGGAGCCAAGCCTGCTGTTAATAACCCAGTCTGTTTCAGACATACTTGTCCCACCATCATCCTTCTGAAATATTTTTTATACAACCCCTATGCAAAGGGAGACATTAATAAGATGAATATTCCTGCCCTTCCTGAAACTACCACGTTCATTTTTCTTCAAAACATTCAACTGTGGTAACTTTGGGCTTTTAATCTGATTTATGACACTTTGAGATGCTGTTGAGGTTATAGTGGAGGCCCTTAAACTGGACAAAATTAGTAGCAAATATAAATTTAATTTGGTGAACTTATGATAAAAATTATATAGAAAAATCAGTACTGACAGGAAAACTCTTACATGAAAAATACTGGAATTAGCAGAGTCCTCTACACCTATGCACATTTCTTCTAGGAGATATTCTGTCTGTCCTACTTTTGGGCAACTACATTTGATCGAAATGCTGCAGACTAAAGAAGGTGGTCCTCATTTTGGAGTGCTTGATTTGGATGAATAAAATTGTCTTCTGTCTTTAGATGTTTAATGATTATTTGAAAGCAACTTGATGAATAGAAGGCTGTGCACTCCCACTTGGGGCAAACGTATTTTTTTTGAGTGATTCATAATAATTAATCTTTGTCTAAGTGGAATGCATTAATTTCTCCTACTGGTGGTGACTGTACTTCTGTTTCTTTTCCTAAGTTAGATGGTTCTGCTCCAGAGGCATATTTGCTGATTAAATTGGACTGCAACCGGGTACTTAGGTTATGTCACTGTTACCCAAATGATCTTTTAAAGAACACAGAGTACTTGTTTTTGCTGCTCTTGCGTGCTCCACATTTAATCACAGATCTTTGTAGCTTGTTATTTCTAAAATTCAGATTACTGTGACTTAAAAGCCTCTCTGTCCTTGCCAGTGCTCGGTGACATAAAATAAACCCACATATTAAGAAAAGAACCACAAAACTTGTCAAGCTGCACTGAGGAATGGAAAGAAAAAGCAAGAATGCTTTACAGCGAATTGAAAACGCTGTCTGCAGCACAGCTATAAAGGGAAATGCTATAATAGGTTGATATTATCCATGCAGCCAGAGCTGTATTTGAGAGCACCGTTAACACAGTAGTACCTCTGGGGCAGGGGGTCCCTGCTGAGTGTGGTGTCCCAGAGTGGGGACACTGACACACAGCAGGAGTGGGTTCATGCCCTGAGGAACATGCAAGTGCCACTGGGCAGCAGGAGTGGGAAGGGGAAACAAAGAGGAGAGATTCCCCACCAGTGCCCTGCTGCTCCTTGGCGAGACCAGCCACCAAACCCCCGTTTGCTTCTCCCCACCCTTCTGTGGGCTGGCTGAGACCCTGGGGCTCACTTGTGGCTGGCCCTGAGCCACCAGTGCAGAGCAGAGTGTCTGTTGCCATTTTCCTCCCACTGCCTCCTCCTCCTCCTCCTGGTCACCGGGGACAGCGGCGGGATGGAGACAGAGCTGGCACAGTCCCGGTGCTTGACGGACTGAAGTGCTCCAAGTTCCTTTTTTAGTAAAATTGCTTTGTCTCGAAAGCGCTGCAGAGCAAACCCGCTCACCCCGTGCCTCCCTCCTTGCTCTTGGCCTGCTGGAGGTGCCAGGATGATGTGCCAGGAATATTCCTCATCCCCAGAGATGGAACATCCCGGGGTGCTGCAGCCTGTGTCCCACACCCCAGTTCAGTGTTAGGTTTTCCCAGGACAAGTGGCCGGTCCTCCAGCCCCAGCACATCCCTCTCTGGTGAGGCCTGGTGGCAGCATTGCTCCTTTGTTCTTTTAAAATGTGGCATCTAAGGAATGGACAGGAACCAACAACTCTTTTTTTCTTTTTGGCCTTGGATAACAAATAGCTTGCGTGCAGCTGTAAAACACTGTGCTTGGGCAGGGTTTCACTGGCTGCAGGATGAAGGGCTCTGCACAACTTCATTAGTTCCTTCCATACCCAGTTTTGCCTTTTCCTTGCTGCTCCTCCACAGCCCACGATGGTGCTGCTGGGGCATGGCCAGGGTGCCAGGGAAGAAAATTATGCCAAGGGGTAATGGGTGCAACTACCAGTCTCTGAGTTTGGTTGTGCCCCATTCCCAATTCTGATGCCTTCCAATTTCAGAGAGGGCTTTGGCCCTAAGTCTTTGCCAGCATTTCACCAGATGGATTTCCTTGTCCAGACAAACCCCTGTTCCAGGTCAGATAGTTTGGCTTGGGGATGGCTGACATCAAGCTGCTCTGCATGGAGATGCCCAAGGAAGGCAGGGCACGCAAGGGTTGTGAGGAGTGGGTGGGTGGACAGGGACAAGAACCAGGTTAAAGGGGCTGTGGTTAGAATACAGGAATCAGGGAGATGCTGGGAGCTAATGAGCTGCTAACAAGGTTGATAAAGAAAAAGTGGAGATAAATACAATGGGAATTAAGCAGGAGAGATTGTTAGAGACTGGTTGTGGGGATCCACAAGGACATAAACACTGAATGAAAAACAGGAATGGAATTAGGGTGAGGAGGACAAACTTATCTAAGAAGTGAGGTTGCAGTGAAGGCAGGACATCTGGGATTGCAGGTAAGAAGGGGCAGATTTACATTCAGACATTTAATGAACTGCTGTTACCTATCAGGATGTTGTTTTCTCTAGGGTCTGCTCGGAGCTCTGTGCCCTTGGCTCAGCTCTGAGCTCCAGCAAAGGGTTCCTGCCTCTCCCATTCGAGAGTCCACCTGCATCTCTGACAGAATATAGAGCAGGTGCCTGCACATGCATTGTCTGTGTGCCTGCATAAGAAAAGGGTGAGAGTGACTCTGTTTTGGTGAAATCATGTGCTACACAGTGATGTACACATCCTTGGTGATATGACAGGGTACTTCTGGGTGTTGAGGCAGGTTTTATATTTTTATTCCTATTTTGTTTATTTATATCTAAATAAACAGTCTCATGCCATGCTGGGTGGCTCTGCTCTAGCGTCAGATCTTGGAAGTAGCCATTTATCTTCCAGATTCATTTTCCTAGGTGATGGGAGGTGAATAAGGGACTTCAGGGCAAGGCAAGATGGTCCCGTGATTAAGGTCTCATGCATTTGAATGACCTCCTGATGAACTGGGTTTAGTTTCCTCAGTTACCCAAACTGAACTCTTACAGGATGATTGCTTCTGTGTTTTTGGCCAGAGGTTGGGGTTTTTTTGCAGATGGTGCATATTCCCAGTTGAAATAGATATTAATGAGAGCTGAGTCTTACATGTACAGTGTAAAGGCCCTTGTAAAGTTTTTTGGACAGTTTGGACACCCCAAAATTTCTGAAACTTCTGTGTTTTATTTTTATTATTTCTCATCCCTCCCTGTTCTCACAATATGTGATTTATTTGCAGGAATACTTTTGTTGGTTTTGGATGATCCACTAATGAGAAGTACAGAAAACCCGTGAAGATATGAACGATTTTCTTTTATGCGCTCAAGCAACAGGCAGCAAGTAAGGCTTGGTGCAGTGCAGCAAACAACAAGTAGAAAACCAAAAGTAAAATCATTAAAATGTACCCTCCATGCTGTGTAAATGAAGGACACAAAAGTCCTAGGAAAATCTCAGGGAATTCAGCTGTACTTGCGTAAGTCCAGTTAGTGTGAAGACGGTGTTCTTGTAAGTCCTTGTACTTCTGTGAGGTCCCATTTGAACTTCTCATTTGACATTGGGTCATATTTATTCTGACACAAGGTGTTATGTTGCACTGTGAATAAAACAGTCAGTTACTGACAAAGTTGGTTCTATGTGCCTTGAGGGATGGTGATGTTACTGGCCAGTGCATTAGAGGCTGAAGATGGCTGTTCAGTTTCTACATTTCTGAACCCTGTTGGGAACCTAAACTGTTCACCTGAACACTTATTTTCTATGTGTTTTCTACAAAAACAGTTTTAAAGCATCTCTGAATTTTGGCTTGTTTGTCGTAAAGGAGAAAAAAAACCCAAAGCACCAAATGGGAATTAAAAAAGGAATTTTTTTGTGACTTCAGCTCCTCATTAGGAGGTTTATGATCAGGCTCAGGGAAAGCTTTCCTTGAATTATTTTTAAGTTCTAATGATAAAAACCTTGGGGAGGTCATGCACATGAGGGATTTAATACCCATTCAGAACCATCTGGTATTAGATTACATGCAGGGGAAAAACAAAAACTGGCAGTAGTACTTATCTCCATTAACCCAGAGTACAGGCTGATAGGATTGTAGCAGAGAAAATACCCTCACTCTTTCATCAGGAAGAGCTCTTAATAGACCTGGGCTAAACTAGCTTATAAAACCAAAGACTTATTGAAGTGTGGATCTGCCAACTCATTGAGTGCATTTGTTTTGGCTTTTAATATGTATTTCATATCTCTTTAACCTCGACAACTAAGATGTTAAGGTATAAAATATTGCTGGAATGAAGGACTGTGTTTGCAGCTCCTAACTTTGTGAGAGTTACTAATGTACCCATAATGCTGAAGGGGAGCCTGTTCCCCTGTTGCTCCTGCCTCTCCTCTAGAGAATCACAGAGTGCACAGTCCCAGTGACATGCTCAGCAGAACTCCTGCTGGTGTCAATTGTGACAGATAACCTTCCCTCCAAGACTCTGAACCACCAAAGTGCTTAAGCATGTGCTTGCCTGAAGCAAACTGATCAGTGAGTGGTTTGGTCCAAGCCCAGCTGAGAGAGTGAACAATGCCAGAGAGATGATCTTTTCTCATCCAGGTTAACTGCCTTTCACCCCACCTGCTGGGCAGGCTCTCTTCAGCCTCCTGAGCTGCTCATTACTGCTACACCATTTTCATCTTCTCATACTCAGGATCCTCCATGGAGGGTTTCTCTCTGCCCTCCAAATTTTTCTCTCCTCTTCCCTCCTTTCCCAGCTTGGTGCAGTCTGATAGCTGCTCTCTTTCAGCCAATGTTATGATTCACTTACTACATGGAAAGCAAAACCATATGGAAGACAAGATAAAGGCCATTTATCTCAAAGCCTACTGAGATGTGAACATCTCACATTAAGGCTGCAGTTCAGCCAGGCTGTCTTGCACATGTTGCTGTCATCTCTTTCCACCAGAACAGAGATGGACTCCTGCGTCAGCCAAAACAATCTTCTTAGCTTGTCATCTGCTTTGTACTTAACACAGCCTTGCATGCCAAACAGTCAAAGGAAAAAAAGAAAGAAAATATTCTTGTTGTGTCTTTTCTTTTGTTCTGAGAAGCCACCTGTGCCAGCTTTCCCTTTGAAAACCACTGTCTGGTAAAGGAAATTGCTATTGTCCTGAGATAGGGCTGTGTTTGGGAAATGCTACATGGAAAAGGAAATCCTGGAAAAGGAAAGTTTGTTCTATATTGATTAATAAATTCCTCACCCTGAATGGCTGAAAGAGGATCATAGAACGACTTGTGTTGGAAAGAACCTAAAGATAATCTTGTTCCACCCCCCCTGTTATGGGTAGGGAGGGACACCTTCCACTAAACCAAGTAGGTCAAAGCCCCATCTAGCCTGGCCTAGTGTTATTAAAATGGATGATATTATTCAATTAATATCTGCTTTAAGGAAGGGACACCCAGAAGGGTGATGTCCCAGTGATGCTGGCTGTGCAACCAGGTGAGGGGCAGCAAGAACAGCATGTGCCCCAGGACACTGCTCCCAATGCCTCCTCAGCTGAGGAGGAGCTCAAACATGGAACCAGGTGTCTAATGCTCCTGATCTGACAGCCTCTCCCTGCTTCCTTTCTGCAGGGAGTCCCCACCAACAAACGAAATGACAACTCATCTAGTTTGGGGTGAAAGCCTCCATCTTTCACGCTTCTGGAGAATTAAGAGAGAGGGTGCAGGTGGATGTCCCACAGTGTCTGCTGGCACCTTTCTGCTTCCTTCCCTTCGGCAGTAACACATTCACTGATGGATTCATGCTGCAGCTGGAAAACAGAACCCAGGACTGCCTTTTCCCTGGCTTCATGTTATAGACACAAACAGGCTGTCACAGCCATTTGTATCTGGTTCTTTCTATCAGCACAGAGGTTTCATTACCTCTCTAAAGTGGTGCTGAAGAGGAGCAAAAGACCAGCAACAAAAGGAAGAGATGGAACAGGAACACAAAGGAGCAAAGGGCTGGAGGCTGCCATGAGAGCAGGCAATTAAAGCCAGGTATCAAAGAGGCTGTTGGAAACCATCAGTTTTTGTATGAGGGCTCATCTTTTGAGTAGGAGAGTAGATGCCATTGGATGGCATCGGGGTCACTCTGGTCTGAAGTGCATTTTTAACAGAGAAGAAAGTTTTTCCCATCTCCAGTTTTGAACTTTGCAGAATGAGTTTGCAAAGTTAATGACAGGTCTTTAAAGTAGCTTGTGGAGCAGCGAAGCTAGTAATGTGGAAAAAAGATGCAAGTAATTATGTTTTAAATCAGCACCCACCATGTTATTAGAAACTACCTGAAAAGGTACTTCTGCAATGTAAAATCCATCTTTCAGACACATTATCCCAGCTGTCCTGTGTGAGAAACATGAATCAGAGGGTTTGTGAAGTGTGGGAATCACTGAGTGACTCCATGCAGGCAGTACCAAGCTCTCAGCTGCTTTCCCAGACTCCTCATGAAATTCTCATATCGAGGTCCCAGTTTTGTTGTTACTTTGCCCCGAGTGTGCTGAGAATCCTTTGCCTGTGCATAGACCCCACCTGCTGAAGAAGACAAGGCAAATGGGAAGGTGGGCAAGGGCAGACCAAAAATGATTGAGAGGTATAGCAGACTATCACTCTGCTGTCTACTGATTCTGGACTGAGCTGAGAGTAAATACCTTTCATATCCTGTCAGCTACCCTGAAACAGTCAGGGTACTCAACGATATTGCCATCTTTCAATCACTGCTCTTGGAGAGCTGCTCAAATTCTCATACTTTGAATTATTCCAGCTGTTCTCCACTCCCTCAGAGACAGCATGAGAAAGCAGTCCCTTACTCTGAGATTACTTTAGTGATATCAAAGGGTGTGGAAGAAGGCTGCTAATTAGTAAACCCTCAAGGTACAGAGATATAAATAGCCCTGGAGCAGTGAGAACAGATCCAAATCTGCAAACTAACATTATCTTGAGATGAAAGCATTACATTTAGGCTGATTCCACTAGAGAAGAGTGATTGAACATTCCTGTTGAGGGCTTGTTTTGATTGATAAAGCTCCTTGTTGGATTGTGCACATATTATCAATTTATTGAGCCACCTGTCAAGGCTGAGCCAGGAGCAGCAATACCAAGAACTTAGTCTGGGATGAGCAATTATGAGGGAAATTTCTGGCTTGTATTTTTACTTATATAAATAAATAAATGTGTATCTCAATTCCTTTTGCCAAAAGTAAAAAATGTTTTGGGGGTGCAGCTAAAAGGCAAAAAATTTGTGATAAATACCTGACATTCATGAACTGAGCGTTTGCTAAAAAAGTGAGCTTATCCTACCCAATGTTCTTGTGGCAGAGGGGAAATGTCAGGGCTAGGAGAGATGGAAATCACACAATTGCCTGTTCTTGATCTCTTTGCATACTCAGGAGCCACATCCCTCATCTCATAACCCTGGTGACAGTTCATTCTCTCTTCATTCCAGAACAACTACAACCAGAAAACCAGTCAGCTGTTCTTAAATGGCCTTTCTGCATTTTGACATAATTTACTGCACTCCTCCACACTTTCCATAGGGATTACTTATATTACTTATAGTTTTTTAGTCTCCTACGCTGAGTCTCTTGAACATTACACGAAGCAGTCACTTGCAGTGGCTTGACAACACTGTCCCCCTGTGCTAAATGTAGAGACTTTGGGTTTAAAGTGAAGACTGTCTTAAGGGAAAAGGAAGAAAAACACATAAACTAAACCAGGCTTCACTTCAAAATATCAACTCAGCCATAAGTGTGGACTTGCTCAGCTGTTCCCAAGGGCAAGATTGGAGCACTGTGCATCAGGAGCACTTCTGCAGGACCACACAAGTTTACTGCTGTTCTTAAATCCCAGCCTCACCACTGGTAAATTCCTGCCAAGTTGTTTGAGATGGGGGTACCTAGGAAGTATTAGATGAGTCTGCATTACATCATGAGAACACTATTTGCACTTAATTATGCATATCCCTCCCCTCCCAGCAGACAGATGCTGCATCCACAAAGTGAGAAAGAAACACAGTTTTCAAGTGGAAACTGAGAGCAAGAACCGTAAAAGCAGGCTTCAGACAATCCCAGCAAGGGAGATCCTCATGGTATTGCACAATTCAGCCCAGTGGATGTTGGTTTCCTCTGCAGCAACATTCCTATCTAACCCAGTCCAGCTAACATCCTCATTCAAACAGGTTGTCTTGTACTTCTGCCTCTTTGTGCTGGAATGCTGGTGGAGAGGTCCTGACCTCACTTCTCTCCCTTGGGCCCTCTCTGTGAGTCCATCTTTTAGCCAAAAGTCTGAATGTTATCTCCTGCCAGGTGTTCTGGATGGTGCTCATCATAACAGCCTTACCCAAAGCTATTAAGATCCCTCATCAGGATTACCCTGCCTCTGTGTCTGAGGCAGTAACTTAATATGCACTCACTGGACTAATTCATCTTCTAAAGCAGACTGGTCTTCCAGGGATGGATGATGGGCAGGCAGGAAAGCCTCCCATCAGTTTTGCAGGCCCACAGAACAAAGTGCAGCATCACCTTGCTGTGTTTGAGCAGAGCAGATGCCCTGTAAACAGACACAGCTGGTAGGTGAACACAGAGCCATCACCAGACAACACTTGCCTGAATTAAATCCCTGTTTATTCCTTGGAATGGCTGGAAGACAAGGTATTTCTCCTTCACAGGGCAATCCCAGGGTGTATTTACCACAAATGTGCAAAACAGGCTTTTGGAAGCAATTCATTGGAAGTGGGAGTCTCCATGGGCATTTCTAACTTGGGTTCTTTACTCACAGGCCTGTTGTGTGTACTCAGGGGCTTTACCCTTTCATCCTCCCCTCATTTACATGCCAAATCCCCCATCCCCTGATCCAAGACAGGAAATTTCTTTTCTGTTTACATCAAGCCATGGTGATGCAGACACTAATCTGGCACAAGCCTGGGCTCCTGTATGAGGGTGATGCTTTTCTCACCATCTCACTCACACTGGCTCTACAATTCATGGGTTTGGGCTTTAATTCTGTAGGTACTTTAAAGACGTCCCAGAAGGTATGATGGAAAAGTATGTTTATCAGACATGATATGGCTGAGTGATTAAAATGAATGGTCCTCTACTCATGACATGCAAATTTATCAAGGAAACTTTCAGTTTACCTTGTTCAACAATTTTGCAGATGGGGATTATTGCCTTGGGTGAGGAATTCCTCCTGATTTTGTTCTGACTGTTCATCTGCATGGAACCCCTTGACACAAAGTTTGAGTTCCTGCAGCTGCCTCAGACCTGTAGGATGGTTTTCTATACAAAACAGGGTCTCTGCTGCAGTTTCATTTAAAACAGTCTAATTAAATCTGTCACTTATTTAGGCACATTCTGGTTTTATAAACAAGAGAAGGGAAAATACATGTGAGCAAAGTGGCATTTGACACTCTTCAAAATTTCAAGTGTCTTTTCAGGTGGGTGTGTGAATTTATTCTGTAGATGAATCAACACTTTTTCATATATGTTCATTTTAATATGTATTAGGTCTCCAATTAAAAATTGGGATGCTTAAAAATTACCAACAAATCCCCACAACAAACAGAAACACACCCCAACCAATAGTTTAGTTTTCCTGTTTACTTTGGCATGTGGTTTAAACACATTCTTCTCAATACACCAAGGCTAGTTGGTGTCTTGCTTATTTGACGCATTCAGAAAACATATGTGTCTAGCTTTGCAGCTGAAATGTGAGACATCATTGCAATTAAATGTTTATATGCTGAGAAACACAGTGTCTATATACAACACAAGGCACTGTGTACAATGCATATTAAATACTAGATATTCAATGCATACTGAAAAATGTTATGTGGAAAATGTTTCTTTTGCTACAATCGTAATTGTTTTCTCTATAGTTCTAGGAAGTTATTCCACACTCTATTTTAAATGTGTTTCCAAATTTAATGGTCTGGTTTAATGATGTGTCTGTTTTAATGACATAGGAATCCCAGTCAGAAAGCTTTGTTATGTGAAGATGAGAAGAGGGGGGTTTTCATCCCAAATCCTGTTCCCCTATGAGGAAATAACTGAGGTTTCCTTCTGGTCTGGAAAAAGTGCTATAAAGATGATCTCATGGATATCACAGCTTTTCAGCTTTCTCCAGAATATGGTAAACTGGACAGTAAATGGAAGTTTTCATGATTAAATTCCTTTCAGAATTGGGAAACTGATACTCATTCACATTCAAGGCTTCTGAATCTGTGTGTCATCTGGCCATTTAATTATTCAATAAGCAGTGCTGGCCAAGGAATGTAAAGTGAAATTGCTGTAAATTAGCTGTGGTATGAGACAGTCCCTGTAATTGCTGTTGCTTTTACACAAGCATTCTCACAACTTTTTGGCATTGAATTAAGTCTGTTTTTCACATTAGTAGCCAGGTAATATTAAGTAGTGCAAGATCTCTTACCAGTATTAAGGGTGTTTTTTATTGTGAGGGGGAGGACATGCTGTACTTCAAAGTGAGTTTAATTCAGCTGCTATATGGGCAGTGTCTTGCCAGAATGAAAGCTATTTTTGTGGTTTGAACAAAAGAAAAGCAATTGAGATTTCGTGGAAAACTGTTTGGATCCTGCTGCAGCTGAGAGGCTGGAAGTGTCTGTCTCTGCAGGACTCCTTCTGGACGTCCCTTCTGGTTACACATGTGCCTAAGTATTCTGTGGAACCGTGCCCTCAAAGCAAGCAGAAACACCCACACACTTCCACAGACTATCCAGGGACACAAACACTTTCCAATCTTCCCCCCAGAAATCTAGCCTTGTCCTTGCCTTGATGAGAAGCTCAACCTCAGCATCTCTGCCCAGATCACCTAGCACTGCTGGTGTGGGAGGAACAGATCCCCTGCATCTCTCAGGGAGCATCTGAGGCGCTGAGTTTTCCTCTGGCTGCAGATTACACTTCCTGATGCAACTGAAGGATTTCTGGATTCTTGTTTTATTAGTGTTATTCCAGCCAGAATCTGCAGGCATCTCATCCCAAACCAGCTGCATACAGCTAGAGCAATGCAAGGGTATACTTAGAGGGCATAATCTTTTCCTAAAGGAAAAATAAATGTTAGTCATCTCTAAGCTAGGAGAAATATTTATTAAATGTGCTTAAGCATGTGTGTTGCTCTAGGATCAGACAAGAAAATGAACTGTGACTCTTAACTCATGTTGTAGGTATGAGGAAGGATGGGCAGCAGCTGGCCTCTGCCTGGATACTCTGACTGAACAACAAAACGAGTTAGGTCAGGATTTTCCTCCCTCACACTCTTGCTGGGTCACTCGGTCAGAGCTGGCCTGCAGCCCTGCTCTCTGCACTGCAGCACTGAGGATGGGACTGGGGCTTTTGCTGCTCTCTGAGGCTCTGCAAGCTGGGGATGTTCTGCCTGGCCAGCAGGACAGGAAACCTTCTGTGGCATAGCACTGCCTGCTGAAACCTCATGATGAAGCAAAAAGCTTAAAAGATATTATTTTTTTTCTTGCTTACATTTGCTCTACTGTGCCTGCAGGGCATGAGGAGATGCCTGGGAGGAAGGATGTGCCTCTGAGTGCCCCAAGCCCAGGTTTTCTCTGTGTGCAGCACGTTGTTCACTTCTGTGTGGCACTGAATTGATGCTGCACTTCAAGCCTGGTCTGATAGCCCTGATCTGCACTGCTGGGTGGGTTGTGAGTGTGGTTCTGCCAACTCAGATTGGAGAGCCAAGGCTCTCTGAGTGCCAGGCCAGTGGTGCTGCTCCACCAGGGCTGCTCCGGGGCTGCAGTACAGGTGCAGCAAAGGCTGTGCCAACCCCAACATCGGCCTCACTGAGCAGGGAGAACCTGGACTGGCCAAAAATCCACCTGGCTTTGAGCATTTCCAGGGAGAATTCATGGGTGCAGCCAGAGTGTCTGCCTGCCTGCTGGCCAGTGTAACCTGAAGGTTGATGATTCCAGCCTACGTTGACTTGAATGGTTTTTTGTTTAAAGTTTGTCAGTTTTTTGAGAATGCCTGGGTGAAATTTCCTTTTTCCATTTGAAAGAAAAGAAAAATTGATTGCACCTTGAAAGATGCAAAAGGCATTCAAGAATTGCACAGATCATCATTTCAGGCATTCTGAGCAGCAGGATTGATGCAATTGTTTATAGGATCTGTTTTGATATTAGAGTGGTTTTAAACTGTAGAGTTTCACTAAACAATTTTGAGTAAATAAATCTTTCCTAGGTAACTTTTAATCTGTTCCATTGTTTTCTCAGTCAGTATTGCTATGCTCTGCCAAACATCAGTGCAGTTGTGTAACTACAGCAAGACACTTTTAGCTAGATAAACCAATGCTTTCTCATAACACTGCAAAAAAGAAATATATACAAATAAATAGATTCAGGGACAATTTGTCCAACAACAATCTATAGCACAGAGGGGATTCTGGAGACATCTTCAAAGTATATGTTGATGTTCTTAAAATGACCTATGAACATCCCTCTAGTCTGTAAGGAGTCCAGAGGGATTTTTGATATAAGAGATTTGGGTTATTAAATTACTCTTGGAAATGTGGAGCTGACCTCCAGTGGCAAATATTTCTGTGAAAACATTGGTAAACATTTAATTTGGTGAATTTTCCTCTAGTGTTTCTTTCCTAAGATCAAAATAAACAATAAAAATATATTGGATGGGGCAAGAAAACACAATAAACCTATTTTGTTGCATTTCCTGATACAGGATACTATCTAACTGCTAATGAATAATGGAAAAACCTACTTTTAGCAGATACTCCAAGATGCCTTTGAGTTTGCATGCAAAATGGGATGAAATTAAGCATCCTTTTTGTGCTGATTTCGCCTAGAGCCGGTGTGAAATCTCAACTCCTCATTGCTCAACGCAGACCGACAGGAACGTGCAGGGTTCGGGAAGGGATTCCTGGGGACGGAGTTTTGGCTCCGAGAGGCAGCGAAGGGTGGGAGGTGACAGGGCAGGCGAGGGCTCAGAGCCCTGACCCTCCCCTGGGATGAGCCTGGTTTGGAGACCTGCAGGGGCATTTCCACCCCGCAGCTGCCACCCCAACAACCAGACTGCACCGGCAGGAGCTGATGAACGCTTCACTTTTTATACAAATTAAGCAATTCCAGCAGGAGGGAGTAAAAAAAACCCAAAACAAACCAAAAACAAGCCTGTGATGAGCAGAAGGACTCAATCCTGAGCCTCTTGCACTGAGTACTGGCATGTGTATTTCTTAAATTAAAAAGACTGTTTTGATTTTAATGATTAATAAGCCCAGCTCAAAGAGTTCAGGTGATGAATTTCTTGGAGCTTTTAGGTTCTTTACAGAGAATTTTGATTAAGTCCTTTAGTAATGGCCTGAAAAATTAAAGCGTTTTCCTTATGACCTTTTAAATTTCCAGACTCAGCATGCTATAATAAAATCTTTGCAGAATCTGTTGCCCTACTCTATGTGACACTTGTTTGACATGAATACCCCAAGAACAATTTCCCATCTGACTAGCTGAGTTTCTCCAGCATTGCCCAGATTCTCCAGCAGCTTTTGCTGGAGAAACCCAGTCTGGTAACTGATGCTATTACCATCTCTGGATCCCCTGGGTACCCTTTAAGGTAAAATCCTGTATTTGGCATTTTTCCTGGGCAGAAGGGCCCCAAGGTCCTGTTCTTTAAACCCAAAACTTCATGCTAGAGTAGTTACATGCCTCCAGGCATTTTCTGAGAGCTCATTAACCAGGGGAAAAAAAAAAGGAAAAGAAAAAAAGAGTGATAAAAAACCATGGGACACAGGAACAGCAGAGATATGCTTTAAGCACAGGAAATGTTATTTTTAAACAGCTTGAGAGGGTTAAATCAACAAAATCCTAAACTCTTCCCAGCAAACCCTGTTCCCATCTCCTCAAAAGCACAGGGTCTGGACAGCATCCCCAGGCCAGATCTCAAATCCTGCTTTCTGAGCCCAGCCTCCTCAGCTGTGCCTGTGGAGGGGCTGTTGGCAGACTGGCTCCTTTTCACACTCAATTTCTGGTGTTCTGGCTCAGTCCAAGTCACCCAGCAGTAGTCATAGAATAGAATCATAGAATTAAGGTTGGAACAGACCTCTAAGATCGCTGAGCTCAGCCATAACTCTTAATGCTGTAGTTTGCTATAGTCTTTCCACTAGGTATCAAACTTTAAAAAAAAACCCTCCTTGATATTTCATGTCAGCACAGTGCAAAAAAAGCCAGAAATATGAATTAGAATGCAAAATAACTATGTAAAATAAAGGGGTGGGGTAATATAAAGGTCTACAAAGCAAAGCTAAGATCACTGTTATTTGTAGTGTGTTTCCTAGTGGGAAATGTTGAGATAATTCTAAAACCAAAACAGTAGCACATGACCCAGATCAGATCCCAGAATGCTGATGTTCCTGATGTGCGGGAAACAGAACTGCATCTCTGCCATGCACCCCAGAGTCCTTTTCCTTGCAGCAAGGTAATCAGCAGTTCTGTGGTCATGAATTAAAGCCCTGCTTTCAGATGTAAGCACAATGTACTGACACGCCTGTGCGTTGTGTTTTACAGTCACTTCACTGCTTTCTGCTCACCTCAGGAAAACATGCAATTTGCTCATTGTTTTGCCATGTGCTCCGTAGCATTAAGAGGAGTGATCATTGATAAAATGGTAATAACTAGGCAGGGAGTGCAAGTCCACTTTCTCGCTTCAGCTTGCCAAGTCTGGGGAGCTGAGTAAGCACTGTCCAGGCTGGGAGTGGGCAGAGAGCAGATCTGGGGATCTTATACACTGAGTGGAAACACCCCGGGGGGAACTGCAACCTGAAACTAGCTCAAGTGGTTTGGCACACAATATGATAGAACCTTCACATCAATAGCATCACCTATGAGATGCAAGACAAAGGCCATGCTATTGTATGGAGTCTTTCTTCCCCCTGGGCAGAAATGGATCCTGCTTCCTCAGTGCTTGCCAGCTACCCAAGTTGTTTAGTAATTGTTTAACTTCATGCTGATGAATGAATGGTAAAACTGAACCAGAGCTGCAGTACACAGTTCAAAGAGTTCAACTCTTCAGCAAGATGAAAAGGATGGATAATTCATGGGTAGCAGAGTCCAGAAATGAAATATGAAAACGCTGATAAATGATAACTGGGTTTCTAAGTTTCAAGAAAGGAACATATGGAACGGATAAAAATTGAAGCATAAGGCATTAACACTACGTGGCCTTGTTGTCACATGATGCTGATTTCCTGGACATTTGAGGGGAAATTTTTGGGTTTGCCATTCTGCACCACTGGTGGAAGCATTATCCTTTCTGCTCCAGAGCCTGCCTACAGCTCTGACTCTTCAAAAGACCAAGCCATGCAAGGCCCCTGTTTTCTGGAGGTGCATGACACACAGTCCCTGCCCCTACCTGTGTGCATTGGGTTTGACCATTGAATAACTCATTTCATCTCACCAAAGCAAACAATTCATGTGTCAGGAGTTCCATGCCTACCATGCTGTGAATTCTCACTTTGTACCCAGATGTTATCAGTGATATGTTTCACCTCTAATCAGAAATTCTAATCAGCTTCCTTACATTTTTTACTTTTTTTTTAACCAGAGGCTGCAGCAAAACAATATGCTCTTGTGAGTGTGTGTTCTAAAAATATTTTTTTAGTGACAGGAAAGAACTTGAAAACTTTGGACCAAGGGAGTTCTTTGTATTCTTTCCTTTAATTTTGCCCTTATTTTGACAGTTACATCTCTATCTGCTCCACAGGCTGCTGCACAGGGAGCAGCTCCACCCTGATCCAGAGGTGGTTCCGAGGTTATGAAAATTTACTCACTGATTCATTCCATGCACCATGGCTCTTGTGAAATGAATTCATTTAGAAGTTTAATTACTGGAGATTAAATATATGACAGTAGAGGTAGACTGGAACATAATACTGATGCTCAGCCAACCTTGAACCTGCACGTTTGACTTGCTCAGCAAAATGCCACCAGCTTTGTTGAACCATCAGATTTGCCTTCATATGTTTTCAGGCTGGTGTTTGCAGGGGCTGGAATTTTCTTCTGTGATTTTTGTGATGCTGGAGAATTATGCTAAAAGTACTGAAGCCTGCATCTCCTTTTCTTGGCTTTGAAAAAGTGCTCAGCTGTGGATTAAAGGAAGTTAGTACTATATACATAGTGGCCCTTTATACAATCTCTTTGAAAGATGCTTTTCCAGTTCTATTTTGCTAACAAAAGCATGACATGCATGGGTCAAAGCCCACTTTTAGCTTTATTGTGTCATAAAAAAAATGTGATAGTTGATGAAGAAGGACAGAAATATGTAATGAAAATAATAAAAAAAGAGAGCTGAGCCAATAAAATGCCAGAAGGCAGAAATGGGAGCTGTAAAATGAAAAAAAAAAAGTAAAAAAAAAAAAAGTTTAAAACTCTTTTAATTAAATTTTGTAATAAGCTCAAGAAATGACCCATATTGACTATGAGGAAGCAATCTGTGACAACCCAGGCACTTCTTTTTTTCTAACCCAGACTGCTAGTGACTGTGGATGGATCTCACCCATCCATTTGCTTGACCACTTGCTTGCTCTGGGAGCAGATGATGTCCCAATCCCTGGCCAGTTCCCACCTGGGAATATTTTGCAGATTACACTTCTCTCCTGGGATGTGCATTGGGAGGGTCAGCTCCTTGCCCCTGTGCATCTCTTGCACTCTGGGAAGCTGGAAGGGCTCCAAAGGCACATTTGGAGACACCTCCTCCCCAGAAACAGAGTGACACTGAGACAGGGCTTCGTTCATTCTCTAGGGGAGACCAGCTGGGTCTAGGCTGCTCCCTACAGATTTCCATCCAAGCTGAACCCAACTACTGAGATGTCTCACCTGCCCAGAGTATAAATGACTGCAGGGGAGAAGCCTTTGTGGGGTGGAACATTAGGAGCTGGCTACATGAAGCTCCTTACAAACACCCACAGTTCCATCTCTGCTGTTTGTTTGTTGAGGAGGCTTCTCTGGGGCAGCATGGGCTGCAGAGATGTCCCCTCTCCTCCTGTCTGTGGTGCACCACAGGGAGTCCAGCACCCTCTGTACACCAGCATGGTCACTCATGGGGAGGAAGGAACTAAACTTTGGCTGAGCTGTACAGATTGCTTCCCTGCTGTCAGTGGGGGTTTGTCCTGGCTCTCCTTGGTGTGGGTGGTTTGTTACCCTCTCAGACCAAAGCTAGCTTTTTTAACTGCTCCTGGACATGCAATACTGTGCTCTCCTACTGACACTGCTCAGGGCAAACATTGAGCAGGTAAGAGGGTTGCCTATTACTAATTATTATTGCACTATATTAGTTATTATGCTAACATTACAGTGTACTTAGCTGTTCCTCTATTTCCTAACATAGTTTTATTTGGCTGTCTTTGCCATTCTTTCTTGCTTCATCTGAAAATACGGATCTGGCAGTTGGTGCAGACATGTGTTGTTATACCCCCACCAATTTCATTAGCCTGCACTGATTAAATCAATACAGGAAGGAAAAGGCTTAGAAAAGAAAAAAAAGGTCAGAATAGACTTAGCAGGCTGTGGAAAGTAACATGCTGTGACACACATCAGTGCTGGTAGCACATTGGACCAGGAGTAGAAAGGACTGCCAGGCCCCTCTTCCTAAAGCTGGTTCATGTGCCACCACCATGGGGACACAGGTGTCCCTTGTGCTCTTCTTGTGTGTTATGTACCCTCTGAATACTAATGCATGGTTTTCTGGGTGTGTAATTACAAAATCACAATTTCTTTTGATGCATTCCACCAGCCAGGCTCGCAGCAAATTTTGAGAAATGTGGAGTCAACTGCTGCACCACTGGATCCCAGGATAATCTCTGGGATGCACTTCTGGAGTGAGCAACAGACCATAATTTTGGAAGGAATAACAGTGGGACCCTCTCTGCTCAGGCACCAGGGAGAGCTCTTTCCCGTGGTGAGGTTGGCACCAACCCCAGTGCTCCATATGAGCACATATGAGCACACATCTCCATATGAGATGGCACATCACTTATGAAGCCCCAAATGTGTGAAAGGAAATGAGTGCTTTTTTTACTACCCAGCTCATCAGGGTTGGGCAGACAAGATGGTCCCCAGCCCCCTAGCTGGGGGAACCTCCCAGCAAGCTGAACCCCAACTGCAGACATGACTCTTAGGGTTATTTTTAATGCATTTCAGCTTCCCACTGTAGGTTTTGGCATGCACACCTCCTTAAGGCTCCTGCCTGCTGCTTGGTCCAGCACAGATTTCTGGATTGTGACCTCTCTTGCTGGGGTGGCCCCTGCTCACACACAGAGCCTGTGCAAAGGATGCAGGGTCTCACCAGCACTCATCGTGTTTAAGAAGAGCATGAACTTGAGGCATACTAAGGACAGCCAAAAATAAATAGTTTTTAACTGACCTGGTGGAGACTGGCCCTTAGAAACTACTGATTTGTGTGAATGAGTTTCCTAGGAATTACACTCAAATGTTCATGTGATGAAAAATAACACTTCTTTCCATAGTTCTGTGGTCTTTATGTTGGCATATTTAGAGCAAATTTTTTAAAATTCACATCAATATGCCAAGGAAAACTTCCTCAATAAACATAGTTCTTGCATCTGTGCAGTAGTAGGTTTTCAAAGTTAAACATCCCTGCTGTTTCACATTTTTTTTAGATGCCAGCAGTGATTAGACATTACCATGGGCTAATTGCTTGTACAATTTCAGTTTTTACCTTGCAGCCGCCTTGAAATTTCCAGCTGCAACAACAGGAACAAACCCCATGCTCTCAGCAAATACAACTTAGTCAAAAGCAAAACAAAACTGGTTTCTCTTGTGTTTTCGTTGCAGCTGTTTATCCAAAAATTGGAGAGCTGCTTACCTCTCCTCCATCTGAACCTTATAAGCAGACATTACCCTGGTCTGAGGCAACACATATTCAATTTCAGACAGAGTTCAAAAAAGGCACCTTCTCTGCTCAGACAGAAATACTCACATTTATGATTAATATGGTGGATCCTTGAAGATTTTCTTTTAATGCAAGGGATGCTGAACTCTCTGGTTAAAGGATTTGTGCAATTTGTCTTTTTCATGTCTTAGATGCTGTTGTTCAAACTATATTTAGGCGAACAGGGCTCTGTTCCTGCCGTAATTATTGCAGGTATGCCTGGGCATTGACAGACAGGATTGCAAACATGTCAGAGGGGAGCAGCAGAATCCTAAAGCTCATCGTGCTGCAAGCACTGCTCCTCAGCCCCTAACTGGGGCATGTAAACCACTGCTTGGAAATTATATGCATTTTATTATTTCATCTGCAGTGTTTAAAACACAAAAGACATGCAGACACACATCCAGAATGATGCCTTTTTGGGGCAGCACTGCTCAGGGTCAATGGCTTTCTCCCCAGAACGGATTTCTGTATCAAAAAACATACCTGTCTTTAGGGTAGGGATGCCTGGACAGCAGGATGTGTGATGCCCCTTTAGCAGAGCAGCTGTAGCTGACACAACAAATGTTTCCAGCCTGCCCTGGCTTCAAACAGCTCTCCTGACCCAGGTATTGACACCTGAAAGAGCAAGGAATCACCTCACTACCTTTCCCAAATTTTGAAATGCTGTTATTAGATTCAGATGCTGGAACATATGCTGGTGCTGGAGAGCCTACATGGTGCCTGAGGATGTTTGCTAATCCCAAATTTCAGCACCTTCCTGGTCTTGCCAGAACATCAAAGCATGGGGGAATGTTGTAGCACAAAGGAGGAAATTACAGCAGGGCATTACATGGCAGGTAATGGATTGGGGACTTCTAGAGGAGCAAATGTTTGGCCCAGGAAAATGATGGGTAATTATGAACAGTATAGGACTTGGGATGGTTCCAGGATTAATTCATATGTAGCTGCGTATTCTCTTGTCAGCATTTCCTCTGCCCGTCCCTTGTATTCCCTAAGAGGGTGAGTGGCTGCCCTTGGGGAAACATTCCTCCCATCTCCTCTTCCTCCAGGATCTGCCAGGCTCAGAAGGCTGTCTGCTCTGTTGTTAGTGATTCCTCTTCTTGCCTGTAGAAAAAAACCAAAAAAACCCAACATATGGCAAATTCGTCCTTCTGCCCTGTTTTATAGGGTCAAATCCCCAAGCAGGAGCTCAGACGCATGCACACCCCCAAGAATGCTGGTGAATGCCAAAACAAAAGTAGGAATAAGTAACGAAATCTGAAGCCACCCTAGTAAATTGCTTTAAAAGCATTTATTTGGGTAATTGTAAAAAAAATGTTTAAAGACCTGGGCTAGTTTCAGTTCCTAATACTAGGAATGGCCTTGAAACAAAACACTAAGCTCCAGTTTACTAGGCACAGAGGAAGTGAGGGCAGCTTGGTGAGGAAGGGATGTGAATAGTTAGACTGTGGGGCTTGGGGGGACTAGAACTTGGCCTTTCTCTCTACAGCCGTATCCAGAGACAACAGCAAGCCACTTTAAAGCTGTTTAAAGTGCCCAAATGCTGGTGAAAGCAAGGTGGGTCTACAGTGAGGACTCTGCCTCCTGGCTCTGCAGGTGTGTTTTGGGCTGCCCAGGGGCATAAGTACTTTGAAGCAGAAGGTCATCCTTTCAGTGTACAATGCTGCAATGGCTGTTGAGCCCAGGGCAGTCACTGGGCTGGAGTTCAGGCACAATGTGATATTTATTGCTTCATGTTCCATGGAGCACAGCTCCTAACAAACACCAAAGTAGGCCTACTATTTTCTGCTCTCTTATCTCCACTTGCCCTAAGCAACCTCTGCTCCCACCTCTCCAAAACACCTTATCCTTTGTGGGCTCTGAAAAATTAGCAGGGCCTTCAGAGCCATGGAATTTACCTACAAACACCTTCAGCAGAACTTCTCCCCCTTGGTCCTGGGATGTGACACAAGTACTGTAAATGGTAAGTGGAAGGCTCCAACCTACATCCCCATGGGAATTCCTTGGCTCTATAAAGATTTAGGATTTGCTGTCTAAGTCCAGGTGCCTTTTGATTTCTGTTGTGGCTGCATTAGTCTCACAGGAGAGGAGGTAACATATTTCACTGGAGCTGTTGGGAATAGACTGGCCAGGAAATGAGAAAATGTGGCCGTCCCTCACCTGCATTTTCATTGCTTTCCTCCCTTCATGCTCCAGTCTCTCCTAACACATCAGGAGGCACTCAGCAGTTTTGGGAAAGCATTTGTGTATGTGTTGAGCTCTCCCTGACTCTGGGTAATACCTCACTACTGTTATAAGAAAGGAAATTTATATCCTTAGCACAAATGGGAATGCTCATAGTGCAGTACTGATGGCTCTGAAGCTTTGACCAGTAGGTCATTCCATTATCTGCACCCCACAGAATCAGCTACACTGTTTATTGCTTTTCTTCCTCTCTCTTATTTTCATGAGCAAGAAATAAGACACTGTCCTTTTCCCTACTTACCTCATTAGGACTTTATTAACAGAAAGCACATTTTTGGCAATTAGATTTAGCAGTCATCAGCATTTCTTTTCTTTTTTTTTTATTTTGTTAAACAAGTCTGTACCTTTACAGCAGCCTCAACCAAAAAAAAAAAAAAAAAGGGGCTTCCCCCCCCCTTTTTTTTTTTTTCTTTTTTTTTTTTTTTTGAACCTTAAAAAAAGAAAGTTTGTGACTTTGTGTAACATTCTTTAGTGGAACAACTAACTTTCTATACACTTAGCAAAACTGAGAAGTTTACAGTTTTTCCAGCTGTTCTGTGATGCAACATAAACATAAGAATGATAGCCTGCCCTGGAAATGTTCTGTGCAAGCCATACAATTGGATTCCAGCATGATTGGTTAGGTTATGCTGACTGCTGCTTCTTGTTGTTCTTCTCAAATTTCTGAGTCATCAAAAGCAGTGAGGAGAAAACATGCAGATATCTTGCCATCACCCATTTTCATTCCTTCCCCATGCCAGGAAGAATGCAATAAAATTGATGTAGGACGCAGGGAGTTACCGAGGAAGTTTTTGTGGTTTCTAGAGGAGAAGCCTCTTTTGATTGTGAGGGGGAAAACAACACAAAAACCAAACCTACATTCTTGAGGCATTTCCAGAAATAAAATTTTGCTTATTAAGGGAGCTTTCATGACAGTGTGTACGGTAAGCTAGGCAAAGCAGGGTCCTATCCATCAGCTCAATGGCCACAAGATGCTTGGATTTGCCTTTGCTGAGAAATGCTCTGTGGGTGGATATAGCCATGGGTAGATGGGTGCTCTGCCCATGCTGTGGTCAGACATCAGAAAGCCCTGGTCTCAGCTGAGGCTGGGTTTTATCAATCTGCACAAATCCTTCAGTGCAGAAGACACAAAGCATTTGATTCCCTCCCTATCATGTGAGAGAAATGGAAGGAGGCTGTGTCCCACCATGACTGGTTTGATGCTGCTGACCCTCTGGCCTGAGAGCCAGGCTGGAGAGAACCTCAGTAGATCTAAGAGTAGGGGGTAGGAGTTGAGCTGGAGCAAGTACAGCAGCATAAAGGTAAATATTGTCCAGAAACAGCACTCAAATGGTAACAAAACACCAGATTTGGGTGGTAAGCACAAGATTTGAGTATCTGAGCTAATACCTGCTCAGAGACTGATACATGCTGTCTATGTGGGAGTCAGCCAGTGGAAAGCTCAATCAGTCATGTCTGCAAGTGCTGTGATTGCACATGCTGATGAAGCATGAATGCAGCCAAGGACTTGAGCTGAGACACCCTCTGAAAATGGATAAACCCTTCTAGAGCTCAGAATCCACTTGAGAGCATGCTACCCAGGGAAAATCAATCAACAAAGTGAATATATCTTTTGTCCCAGGCCTGAGTTTTCCAAAACAACCTTCATGGCCCTTCATTAAAACTGAGGGAAAGCCATGGATACCCTATACCTTCAGCTCCCCTGGTAACCTGCAGGCTAACAATGTCTTTACAGGTCCAGACATCACATACCTCCAGTCACTGCAGCTGGAAAGGCACATTTCTTGGGAACACTATTTTATGATTGAGCTTCAAGTGGAAAATCAAGTGAAAAATGACAAAGCTGCAAGCATCTGAATCCCCTTTTGGGGTACACCTTATCCTTCCAAGATTTCTTCAACAGATGAGAAATGACAGGGTCTGATGCTGATTTTGTGCCACTGAGAACCATCTGAATCTGAATACAGCCTTTCAAAGGGATTTTAGTGAATTATAAAGTTGTTTTATTCCCATCTGCTGTGGAACAAGACCTCTCCTGCCTTCTCCATGCCTGTCTCTTTCTATGACTGTGAGGTCTGGTCATGCCCTGATCCATGGAGAAGCCAGGCATGCCAGGAGTGTTTGTAGCTGCCTTTGCCAAGATACAGGAGGAGGCTCCCCAGTCCCTGTGCCAAGCTGCTGAGAGCATGCTGTGAGGGGCTGCAAATGTGCAGACTGATGGGGCCCCTTGTTAATGAGATGGCTGGTGGCAACAAGCAGCATTTTCTGAGAAATTTTGGGTCGATCCTTTTGGCAGACTAAACTGGAGGACAAAATAATCTGTGCTTTGATCTGCTTGGGATACTGGCATTGATCGATGTTCTCAAACAAATTGGGAAGAAGAGGTTTCAGCAGCGATGTTCTTTGCAGTCTTTCCCTCAGAAATCTCCAATTCTTGAATCAATGACTTCAGGAAAAAGATCTGGGGAGAAATGGGCTTCTCATGCCTGAAGGTTTATTTAGATTTCAGAGATTTTTCTGTTCTGCATCAACACGAACTCAAGGCCTCACAAAAGTTCCTGTAGGAAAAAAGATTTAAAGAGTCTCTTCAGGAATAACAGAGACCCAGAAGGCAAGGTCAGTTGCGTGGGCTTTGGGAGGTGCCTCTTGCTCTGAGTCACCACCCAGGCTCTTGAATTTGATTGTCTCAGGTTCCTGAGGAGGTGCCCAGTAAGTAGGCAATTCCTTACACCACAGTGACTTTCTCTTGGCCTTTGCTGAGGAAACCTTTCCTGATGAAAGTCTCATCAGCATCACTACATTTTCACAGAGTCTTTTGATGAGCTGACATCTCTCAGTGTAGAGGATCCACTGACAGAGTCCCAGCCTCTCCTAAATACAGCACTCCAGCAGGCTTAGCAGCAGGGTAAACACCAACTTCAGTGAAAGGTGTTCAAACAAATATCCTGATATTCTCTCTCACACTTCAATGGTGCTTTCATGGCATCATCTTGTAAGGCAACACTGCAGTTTCCTGCTAGGCTTTCCAGCACCCACAGCTACTGCCTGGAGCACTGAGTTTTGTAGGATTTGAGAGGTGCATTCAGACAGAAACCCCCTAATTGCTCAAATACTTTTATTCACCTCAGCCTCACGTCCCTGTTCCACACACAGTGCATGAGATTTATTTAGCCTGGTAACATCTGTACAGGAGAAACTAGAAAAGTTTCTTAGAGAAAATTCTTCAGCCCTTTCAGATATGCATAGCTATAGGTGCTCTGTCACTGAACCTTTTCAAGTTAGCATGAAATAAACTCCATTATAAATTAATGATTCTTGCAATGTTATTGGAACAATGTCCTTAACATGCCACTTTATTGCTGTTCTGCTCATAACTTCAAGCTTCCTAAAGTGTTCATGCTTGCTTAGAAACCTCTGCATCTCTTTTTCAATATACAACTTTTAATCTTCATGGTTGGCTTAATTCTGAGTCTAAATATGACCTTCAAGGTTCTAAATCCAAAAAGTTAAATAGAAAAATCCTTGATATGTTTTGTTCATTCTCCTCATTTACTTTTTTCTTGAAGAATGTTGGTTGATCTTAAATGCCAGACTGTTACGAAAGACTTATAGTGACCAAGGTTGCATTGCTTGTATCACCTTTTTATCAAAATGAAGCATGTACTACATTAAAAACCATAGTGTTTAAAATGAAAATATTGTTACCATGGAAAATAAAAATGGAAGCACTATTGCAAATACAATACACCAGGAGAAATCCCTAACATTTGAAGTGTCCCACCATATTGATGCACAGGTTGATAATAAAATTATTAATACAGAGATGAAAGAAAGAGCAGAGCATTAGATGGGATGCAAAAAAGAAAAAAATCTTCAGGCTAGAAAGCAGTTAATAGTTTCGAGCATATTCTTCTGAGACAATGTAAGAGAACTTAAGAATGGAAAACCTCACCCATTGAAGCTTTGAATAGACATGGGCGGGGGAAATAGAAATTGCCAGTGCTGGGATATTTTTAGGAGCCATTAAGGGGACACATCATTGGTATATCACCCTGGGACTGTGAGCAAAGGCTGTGTCCCACTGGGGACAATGGCAGGTGTTTCTGTGGGCGAGAGCAGGGTCATACTCTGGCAGAACAAGTTTTGGCAATTGAACTGTTCCTTTTGCTTTTCTGAATTATTGGTTGGTAATCTCCTTCCTGCAGAGGCCCCTGGACTTTGGCTCAGCTGGCAAAGGGTGGGTTTGTGCATCAATTACTTTACAAAGCAGAACCTGGGGCCTCTTTGCTGTTGCTGTCATGAAGTCCTGCACAAACTGCTACCAACTCTGCTTACCAAAGTCTGATCTCTCCTTCCACAAGGAGTAGCTGAGCTTTGAGTCCATTTGTTAGCTTTGGCAAGCTTAAATTCCTTTAATCTTTCAATAAATACTTTTTCCCGCTCCAAACACTGGATCCTTTACTAGAAGGATGTTTTAAATCACTCCAGAAGCAGAGGGGAAGGAAGTGAAGACACTCATCCAACTGCTCAGCATGTATCTGAAATACTTCTTTTGCATAACTAATATCAAGGATGTTTTCTCAAATTGCATTCCATGTTTTTAGGAAATGGACATGGCTTTAATAGCTTCCTTAATACTACTCCCTTACACTGGTGCATGTGTTCCTCCACTCTATACATGGTGTGGCAGCTCAGAGTTGACTGTAACTGTGTAGACACCTGTAGAAACTTGGCCTTGAATGTATTTGGAACTTCTTGGCAGCTTTTCTCCAGTTTATCTGGGAATGAAACAGCAGTAATTGACTTTCAGGAAAGGAGTAGTAATTTCCCTTTTCAAAACTAGTGCCAGATTCTGACAGAACACAAATGCCTGTGCTGGAAGGAGAGCAAGGCTCAAACTTGTCTGTCATCTAGAGCTGCACTGTGAGAGAGATGTGGGACAGGACGTTTCTGTGGGCCTGGTTCCTGGTGGAGTTCCATCTAAAGTTCTGCCCTTTTCTCTGCCTAGAGCATATTAACCCAGGCTCCATTTGCTCCAAAAGTGGAACACAAGGGCTGAAGCTCTGGAAGCAGCACTTGCACCCCAGGACCAAAGGCAGCATCAGCCCTTTGTGCTGACCAATCTCTAAATCCACAGGAGAGCTGGGTCTTGCACCACTTCATGGCAGCAGGAGAGGATTAGACTGCTTAGCTGTAAAACTCTCTCCAGTGTCTGCTCTAGCTGCAGGTGGTGGTGAGAAGCAGCTCCCTGGCTGTGCATTAAACCCAGCACCCCTCTTTGTGCCATTAAGTGTATTCTTCTGGGCTGAGTAAATTACCACTGGACATCTGTAAAACACATTTATGTGTCTAGAAGGTTTCTGTAGACAAAGATGGGTTAGCTCTAGCTACCCTCCCAGTTTAGCCCCAGGGCAGGTTTCTGCTGTGGATGTCTCCAGTGAGGAACAGCATTCAATTGCTAACAAAAGGCAAGAGAAGCATTTTTGGTCTGTGTTATCCATTAGTGTCTGGGAGCTTGTGCCAAACCAATTCTTATTGTTACATTTGATTTGTGTGTAGATATCAATGGATATACCTCTCAGAGCAATGGAATTCTGTATATAGGAACCAATGGCTCACGTTTTTATGGCTTTCCATGCACTGCACTGGGTATTGCACATTATTAATACATGTGCTCACTGATTGCTAAAACCCAGGGGAATACATTTGCTTTTCCTCATTCTTCTGACTTGCAAAACTACATTCATATGTTCCAATTTTTGCTTGGTTACTGTCTTTATTGACTTCATTGGACTAATCACAACATTGCATTAGACATACATGATTTTTGGAAGGATCAGAATCTTATTCCGACCTTTTAAAAAAAAACCAAAAAAAACCAAGTAAGCTGTTAACTTTGACAGATACAATTCTGCTGTTCTATGTCCCTATGGTGCCTAGCTGTGGATTCCTCAGCCACAAATCCCTCACCTGTATACTGTAAATATGTAAGGAACACCTACAAAAGAGCTACATGCCAAGGCAATGGAGCAGCCAGGGGCACACTCTATCCCTGTGCACACAAATACAGACTAAGAGCTCTTCCAGACAGGTGACATTGCTCACTGCACAGAAGTTGTGCATCACTTACACCTAAATGAGAAATTAGATAACCATTAATAAATTTCACAAGTTCTTCAATGTGCAAGCAATTTTTTTTCTAATTTTTCAAAGTAATTCAAAGAAAATCAAGCACCAAAACTTTTTCTATTGGCAATGGCCTCTTAACTCTGAGAATCAAAACTACCTTCTAGCAACAGCTAATACTTGGCAAGCAAATGTCTACTGAGCCCATTTGCTGGAACTTGTTATGCCTTGCTCTCAGTCTGTATGGGAAGTATATTGCTAGCATAGCACAATTTAAAGCTGGGAGTGAAGCCATAGTGTACAGCAGAAGGTATGAGTGGGGAAATCCAAAGATATTATTTTCCAGGCCTTATTTGTTTTTAAATCCAAGACATGTTGCAGTGTAGTTATTCCAAAGGGGGACAGGAAAAGGGAAATTTCTCCAGAAGTACTTTTTATGAACCATGAAGATAAATCACCTTTTTCAGAGCTGAGTTAGCAGTAGTCAAAGAAGCCATAATTCTTGAGCAGGGAAGGAACTAGGTATAACCCCAGTTCTCTGTGTGCTGCACCCACAGAGTGCTTGCTTAAAAGCACAGTTCCTCCAAAACCCAGGGGAATCCTGGTGAAAGGGAGCTCTAAAGACATCTGAAGTTTCCAACTGCTATTAAAAGTAAGCCTGCAGTGTAAAGTTGGCAGTGCCTAATCTTTTCTGATTAGAGGAAGAGCAGCAGATAACAAGATAGAGATATCTTACAGAGCTGGGTCAGAATATTTGCAGAGCAAAGAGAAAAAAATGGGGAAAGGTGCTGCTGTGAAAAACCCTCATTTCATTTGCCCCCTAACGTTTCTACTGAGTGATGCCCCTGCTTTACATGTGCAATTTAGCCACCAAAGGGCCAAGCAGAAGCTGTGCTCACCTCTGTGCATCCAGCTGGGATTGAATCTGATGCCTGTAGGAGCCAAATGAAAGGAGCCCTCTGAGAGCAACTTCCAGAGACATCTTAGTCTGCAAGTGTGGTTTTCTCCTAATGCCTCAGAGCTCCAAAGCTCCAGGAAGAGGCTGAGCCTTTGTGAGGGAGTTCATGAGGGTCTGTGCCTCTCCCAGTCCTCTCACCCACCCCAGTCTGTGTTCCTGCTGTGGGACAGCCTTTGAATGGACACATTATCTTTTACAACTGAGCACGGGGGCCCCTCTCCTGGAAGGGATCTCCTGGGGAGGTATTTCATCTGCCATCCAATCCCTTCCTGCTAGCTAAACTCAGTCAAAAGGCACCGTGGGATTAACCCTTGGAGGTCTGATTCTGTGACTTTGGTCAGGGATGGCTTTGCAGATTTTAGGCATAAGCAAGCACAAGATCACATCTTTGATTTTGGTCTCTGGTATCCACAGCTGAAAATGGGATTTTAAGTGCCAAAAACAAATCATGGCAAAAATAGAGAACAGAAATGTGTAACTCATCTAAGGTACTAGACAGTGACAGACTATATAAAATGTTATTGTTCAACAAACACTGTCTCTAATAAACTCCATTTACTAGTGTTAGCAGCTTGGCAACTTGGAAACCCCAAACTCCAGTTAAGTAAGGAAACAAAAAGCAGAGCCATATGATGATACCCATAAACTACACAGCTGGTTTCTGTTTTAAAAGATATTCTACTTTCCATATTAAATAAAGCTGCTTAGAGTGCAAAAAAAGTCCCATATGGCCTTCTGGAAAATGAGAACCAAGTTCCAAACTAAAAAATCCCAGGCCATGTACCACCATTAAAAATAAAAGTGTGCTTTCTCTCTGACTAGCTACTGTAGCACTGGTGATGAACCCACCTGGGTAGGGCGAGGAGTGGGAGAAACTGCTGTCTCTGATCTCAGGAGACATTTGGATCTCAGGAATCCTGCAGTGGAGCAGCAGATACTGTGGTGCTCAGTATCAAGGTGGTGTTCATGTAAGGCTGGGTCCCTGCCTGCCACAGGTTTCATTAGGAATTGAAAGGGGTTTCCATGAAAAATCTGTTTTCTTTATAAGAAGCTGACCTTCTCTACCATCCTCATCGGTGCCGTTTAACCTCATATACTCATTTCTCGTTATACCCTAAGGTTTCTGACTAAAGATTATTTACCATGGCTTGGTAAATAATTTCTTAAGTAAAGATTGCTTTACTTAACAAATCTTCTGTATACATCTTTGAAATGAAGATATATGAAGTATTGCTAATATGTTTGAAAATATTTAAAACACCCCCTGATTAAATCTTCAGCTGAGCTACTGATGGCAGTGAAATACATGACTGCTAATTTTGCCTTTGGTTTGGCCAGCCTTCTCAAGTATTTCACTTGCAGTGCTTGTCTGCTTTTTGAGAATTCTGCTACAGAAAAGTCCTGGAAAGCACCCAGTTCTCTGTCTTTGAATCAACAGGCTAGACAGCTTCTGAAAAAATAAAACTGTGGCACTGACCTATCACCACTGCCATGAGTTGGTTCTGCCTGTGCATACTGGTTGTATGTACTTGTGGCCAGGTAAAAGTAAGTCCTCTTTGCATGTTTGGGTTTGGTTTTTAAATATATATATATATATATATTTATTAGTGTATTTATAACTCTGCCATGGACTGATAAAGTTCTCCTTCTGCTGTGCTGGATTCTGTGCAGACACAAATCATAGACCCAGGGACACTTACAGAGGTGATATTCCAGTATTGTTGACTTCTCAGATAGAATGGAGAGGTTGTGTGGAAATATTTGTCTAAATCTACAGATGTCTCATTTATCTGTGGAGGCTGGAAAAATCACCTGAAAACTTCTCATCCAAGTTTAGTTTGGATTTTGAACATTTCTAATCTTCCTATGCTGTTTTCAACTGAAATTTCAGGTTTGAAGTCACCTTTCCTGACAGTGCCATGTCTCACAAAGGAAATGTGATGTGGTAGTCCCCAGTCATTGCTTTTCTGGTGGGGAATTTGTCTATAAACAGCTGTTCCTTTGAAATCTGTCAGCAATTTAAAAAACATCCAAATGATGTTTTACTGAGGGTTTTATAAAAGAATTTTGAATATAGAGCACAATTTTCTTCTATCATACAATTTCATAAATAGCCTTTGAAGAATAACAAAACAATTTAAGCTGCAGCACTTAAATTTGGGAAGGAGTTTTGGCAGACTGAATAACTTTAGGAAGCAAATCTTTCCATAGGCATGTATGTAAGTAATAACACATTCATACACATGTGGATTAATATGGCAGAGATTAAAAAAAACAAAGTTCAGAGAAAGTTGTTGATGTTGGTCGTCAGGATTGGAGATTTTGGGTGAACTGATGCTTCTTCCATGCAACTCTGCCCTCTGCTTCAGACAGCACAGCTCTCCAAGGTGTTTGCACAACTATGGCATCATTCAGGCTGTGCTCCCAAAATGTGAGGGGGGCAAACAAAGCTGTAAGGAAGGAAGGTGGTGAGGAGACTGTGGCTGCAGGATTCAGCACATGGATGGCCCAGCTGAGTGCTGGAGGGTGGCTGAAGCAAACCTGTGGGTGGTTTCCTGGGTGAAAGGCTGGTTTGGGTTAACAAACCTGACACCACCACCCCATTCCCCCACACCCCCACAGTACATGGGCTATGGTGGAAAACACAGAGCAGCATCTGGAGGGTGGAAAGAGGAAAAAGCAAGAGGGAAAGAGGAGCAGCCTGCAGAGATTCAGCCTCCCAGGACAACTGGATAAATAGCCTTACACAAACTTTGTGGTAAGAGGCAAGCCTGGGTTCAGAGCTGGCAACAGGGCTGGGGGAGATAAAGATGAAACATAATTTCTTTCTATCTCATAGTGAGGAGATAAGGACAAGGTGAGCAAGCTGCTATTTTCAGAAGGAGAGCCCCATTCTCTGGGTCTGCTTCCCAGGGGTCACATGAGCACATCAATATCAAAGAGGAGCTGAATGACATTTTCAGCTTCAGTAAAGAAGAAATGAGGAGGGATTCACTGGAGTGTGCAGCACTAGAACTGCAAGTCTGGAGACAGAAAATCTTGCTAATTGCAGTTCAGATTATTTATGAAGTGTGGGACTGCATCTTGCAGGAGCCAGTGGTGAGACATGCAGCCCTAATCCTAGAGAAATGCCTCCTGAGAGCCAGCAGCCTGGGAGATAAGCAGAGAGAGATCCCAAGAAAGGAAGAACATGAGTTAAACAGAGGAAGCAAAAGGCAAACAGAAGCTGTCTGGGGTCATGAGCATCCTGGGTCTCAGTATGTGCTGGTCCATCTCTGAGCTACGAGGCAAAGATTGAGAGAGGAGCTTTGCCTCATTCCAAAGCTCCAGTGACTGCAAGAACTAAAAGAAGAAGAAGAAAAAGAAAAGAAATTAAAAGGAAGAGACTTGCAGTGTGAAGTTTTCAGATCCAGACTCAATAAATCCATGAGACAGGAGAGGACTGCCAACCACTTGGCCCCATTCACATGTACATTATTGAATCAACAACCTCTTCCCTGCCAGCTGGACTGTCACCTGACAAACAGAAAAAAATAAGCTGGAGAAATGTAACAAAGCCACTCTGAGGACAGTGGGCAAATGCAGGCTAGTGATAAGAAACCCCCAGAGCAGGGAAGTTACCTTTTGGTGCATGAGAGCTGCTGGCACAGAGCAGTGTCACCTCCAGCAGGGCAGGAGGAGGTGTGGATGTGGCTGCAGCACAACACTGTGATACCCCCAGCTTAAGCACTGGACAATACCCCTGTTCAGCTTATTTGGGGCACGAAGCTTTGCCAGGCCTTATTCTGCAGAAATGGATGGACTCAGAGAGAATTCTGTTTAGTCTTGATGGAGCCATTAAATAATGAACTGGCAAACTTTCACAGCAGACTCACTAATGCACCCATAAAAGCCAACATAGTCTGGATCAGCAGTCACATAAAGGAAAGAAAAACCTCGGGGAAAAGTAAAGAGCAGCTTATCTAAGTGGAGGAACCACTTAGCCAAAGCTTTTCACCACTATCAGTGCTCCAGGACAGGCCAGTTCATCTGCCCCAGCAAAGCATTCTGCAGCTGGGAGACCAAGAGCAGCTGCCGGCACTCTCAGCCAGGCAGAAGCAACAGCACCAACCATTTCAGGGGAGATAGCTTTCTGAAAGATGAACAGGGAAGAGCTGTGCCCAAAAGCCTGAAGACAAATCTTCCACAGATTCAGAACCTTCCACCAGCCTCCTGCTTTAGTTTCTGGGATGGATGTATGAGCCAGCTTCAGGTGAAGAGAGGTTGAAAGATGTATAAAATATCTCAGAGTATTAAGATTATAGCTAATCCAAAAGGATCAAAGCTGAGAGCTTCTTGGTGTCAACACTGACTACTGTAGTGCCAACTCAAAGATTAGTCCTGCTCTGATTCAGCCCTGCACTTGCCCTGTCACCTGGCCACCCCTGTGTCTCTTGGCTTCCCTCTGACATCCAGGTGTCTCCTGAAAGTCCTTTGAAGGTCCTGGCACATCCCACATCTCCTCGAGAAAGTAGCATCAACAGCCACTCAAGAAGCCCCTCTGAGGAATATGAAATATGTCTCTTCAGGCCTCTGTTCCTGCCTCCTCAAAAATGACACATGACATTTACACTTTGGACAAGCCCCTTTTTCTCTCATGCTGCCTCCAAATGTAACTGAAAAAACAAGTCCTTCTTCTGCCCTCCAAAACACAAGGAACAATTTTTATCCACAGTGTGATGGTACAATACATCTCATATATTAGCCGGTCCAAAAGCTGATGTCTTTAAGGTGAAGACCTGCAAAAACATGCACAAGTTGCAGCTCATTTTCAAAGTATGAAATGTTAGAGATATGACTTATGTTTTTAAAGAAAACTATATGTATGTTCCCTGGCAAAGGGAGAACCTGACCAGAAAGGAAATGGGAAGTGACTGCCAGGGGTCACACAGGACATACCCAAAATTGCCTATGCAACCCAGCAGAGACTTCACTTTCTCCTGAACTCCATTTAAATCAGGATGTGGATGTTGTCTCTGAACTTCCCAAATTCTTCAGTTTCTCTCAGCGCAGGGAAATGGTGATATATTTCAGACACAGTTTATTCAGAGAAGCCCTAGAGATTGTGAACCTTGGAAATAACACAGCAAGAAAAGGACCAGACCTTTGGAGACAGCCAAGTGTGGCATAACCCCATGGAACAGCACTGCCAGGCACCAAGGAGTCTGACAGGGAAAAAAGAATTTGGGAAGGGGGAAGAGCAGGCAAGTAATGAATACACAGGTCTGGTAGAAGGAAAGGACCAGATTGAACTGAGAGGCTTCAGTGTATAGTGGGTAACAGGAGAGCTTTGGGGAGAGCTCAACACATATTGGAAGCGTTGTCACAGGCTGAGTGACCCTGTAAGGCAGCTGGCATCTTCAGTAGGATCCAATGGTAATGTTGTTTGAAAAGAAAAGGGCAATGGCCAAGTTTCAGAGGCATGAGTTCACAGAGTGCCTGCACCTGCAGCCTGCTATATTACACACACTGCCCCTGCAAGCACATCAGCAGATTAAATGCAGACCTTAGGTGTTCTTGGCTTCTTCACTTCCAGGAAAATACCCAGCACTTCTTTAAAGACATTGCAATGTGTTCTAAGTACACAGCTTTGCTTTCATCGTGCCTTCAACCACATCTTTTTCATAAAGAGTTTATTTCATTACTCATCTGACATCTAACACAGTCCTTGTGACAGAAGGGGTGCAGGTTGTAAAGTACTGAACTGACCATAATGACCTTGCTCCATTACCCCTCATTTGCACAGCCTTCCTGTCACAGCTGTGATATTACCAGGCTGGGACTTTGCAATCTCAATTTTCACTGTGAGCATGCCAAGATGGTTTTTCAATACTGTGCTTTAATCAGGTTGTGTCCTTTAGTATGAATGGAATCATGGCTTTAAAACCCTGGCCCAATATACTCCAGGATTAAAGGACCACCTTACCACTACCCTTCTAAAATAAGTTCATTCTAAACTGGGCCAAATTTTGGAGATCTCACTTCTGAAGATCACATCTGAGCACCTGAACCAGACACTGTTCATCCTTTTTATCCTTGCTTACTTATTCTGTTTGCTCTTTCCAGCATGCATTCCCTGCTGCATTAATGCTGTGATGCTGGTTAAAATTGCTTCATCATTTGTCTATTAAATTAAAAGATCATCAAGGCATTAAAGTGTTACTTAGTAGCTGCTGTTTACACAGATTGGTCATTAAAGATTCCAAGCTCCATTTAGCTCGGAGCTTACAAAGCAACTCATTAAGCTAAGATTGCAAGGCCCCCATTCAGCAAAACAACTACCATGTGCTCACATACCATTAATTCAGTGAGTTTTAGCCATCATTTTGACTTTTGCCATTCTGTTCATTGGACATTGCAACTGTTCCTAGTGGTTATCTGAAATGACGCCTTTTCCAATGCCACAAAAATTCCTTTAAATATCATCAGAGTGTTGAAGGTTATTTTAGAAACTGAAGTCCCCCCAGCTGTACCATGAAAATTTATTTATAGTATTTGTACGTACAAGCTTTATACTTGAGAGTGGGACTCAGCATGGTCTGTGTGTTGCCATTGGAGAGGAGGCAGCCAAGGGACAATGACTGGGAGACACCTTGACCAAGGTGACTCAAGTGTTAACTTTCTGCAAGGCTGAAAAAATTAAACCCAGTCACAGAACACCTGCATCACTCATTTATTATGTTATTCAATAGAGCTTTTTGTGTCGGCTTCTTTGTTTCTCTGTCTCCATTGATGCTATCATAGATTAATTGGCACCACTGCAAATGTTCACAGCTGTCTACAAGATGTTGGTGAGTGCAATCATGTCAGTCAAGCATGCTATCACCAAGGAGATGATTTCAGTCTTCAGGAAGACAGTTCTGTAATGTGACCTAATAAAATAAAATCTTTCAGCAAGTGTTGGGAGAATATCCATCAGTCTTCAGGTTAAACGAAAAAAGCTAGGCTTGTGCTGATGCTTTATTGTTTGAACAGCTAGGCACTGAAATTTTAATAACGTGGTCAGGAGACAAATCATGTTAGATGATATAAGCAAGATTCCTATTTAACTTGGGATGTACAGAGCATGTCTCCAATCTGGTCAAAAAGGAGATGAGTTTACCTGCTTTATCTCTCTGTGCACACATAGACAAGTGTGATTCCTAAGGATTATAAAGTAGCATTATGTCTGGCAGGTAAGGTGATGGCTGTTCACTTAAACATTTCAGCCAAAGTGACACCATGTAATGCTTGAGTTCACTGCTGTGCTTTTGTACCTTGTGCAGGCTAAAGCTGTTACTTACAGTCACTTGAGATTCAGAACTTTAATATATTTATATTTATATACCGACTCAGTTTATATACAACTCAAACTGGGACTGCCCCTGCTCATAGAGAAGTGCTGGGGAGGGGCATCAGGGCCAGCAGACAATGCCACCCACCTGTAGCCCCTCAGTGCCTTTTGCTAACCAACTCTTACAAGCCAGAAAAGGCAGATAAAGATGCTTTCACTGTGATTAACATGAGTCCAGTTATTTCCTCTGAGAGGAGAGATTTAGGAAACTAGCTGATGTGTGTGGTGTCTCTTTTTGGGTGGAAGGTGCCCTGTGGCACACTAGGTGAGGGTGAAAGAGGTACTCCTATGTCCCAGGAGAAAGTTCAGCCTAGGCTACCTCACACCCTTTTTTTCATGAAGACAGAAGATTCTGCATGTGCATGTTCACCTAGGTAATCAATTTGTGTGTATATTTTAACCTAAAATGTTGATGGAATTGGAATACTCAGCCTTATTTTGATTTTCTAAGGAGTCTTTGCAGAAAGTCTTGGTCTATGCCTTCTGAAAAATTGTTTCTGTCTTTTTGCTACTGGCTTTTTATAACAAAGGCAGTATAATATATCCTGTTTAATGTTATATTGACTTACCATATCAGCCTGCCTGTTAAGTGCAGCTAGAATGGAGTCATTACACCCTCTATTAAAGTAGTAACCTTCAATTATGTCTACAGAGACTTGTTTTTAGATGACAGAATAATTCACCTAAGAACACTAACCAGATTTATTTTGATTTAGTTGTACTATCAGAAAGAACTTATCTACCCAGAGCAAAAGTGTTTGACCATCTATGAAATTCTTACTTTTTAAAGTCCAGCCTAAAATGTCTTTAAAGCATTTGTTCTGTGAGACCACTGCTTAAAAGCATATTACATGGTGGTTGTTGAAGTATTTCTCTTGAATGATGAACATTATTTGAAATGACAGTGCATCTATGTCAAGTGCTGGTATGCTCTCAGCATTTCTAATTTTGGGGGGAAATAAAGTAATAGAAAACCTAGGCAGTATGTGTATATTGGGGATGTATGAAAGGGGAAAAGGAAATTGGCTCATCAAAACCATTTTACATTACAAGTCTGAAGAATGACCCCTTCAAAACAATGGTTTCCTGAAGGCCATAAATCTTTCTGCTTTGGCACCTTGTCTTAATTGTTCCTAGTTCTGAGCTGTTCATTCAAAATATGTGCTCTTAATAGCATTCAGTTGTGATTTTCAACCCTCAAAAGAGAGAGGTATGCACTTGTGTCAGCAGCCCATGATCAGCAGAGATGGTCACAGATCTTACTGTAGTGGTAGCCACAATTCACAAACCCAGCAAGCTGTGCACATGCACCGTGTTACTGGAAGTTGAGTGGCACTGGAGATAGAGAAAGAGGTTTATGGAACACTTTGCAGAGGTGGTCTTCAAAATAAAATAGGTGATTTGGAAGTATGCCCTTCTCATTAAAACTGTGACTGTTGCAAAAGCAATCGGATCCCAATAACTTGTGTAGATGTTTTTGTGCTTTGCACAGGAAAAGCACTGCAGGGAGATGTTTTGATGGTTCCACTAGAGAAGCAGAAGAACTTGCGCTACAAAATGTCCTCAGGAACAGGACAGGAGGGCTGTGTTTGTACCACAACAGACAGCACAGTTGTCCCAAAAATGTGTGAGGGTATTTCAAGAACCTCATAATTTCTTGGTTGTAAGGAAAAAGTTATTACCCTGCCTGCTTGGGCTCTCCTCTCCTGCAGTTACTGGGGTGCCAACAGTGTGTGTGGAGGGGTAGGTCTTTCTTTCTCTTTTGTAGTGATTGTTTCATCCTGTGGGTAGGAAGCAGCTGAACACTCACCAAGGCTGTGAGCATCACCCATCCCTTCTTCCCTGTGTTGTTCTGCTCCTGCAGCTGTCTGCTCTGCCCAGGCAGAAGGCCTGGATGTGCCATTTGGATTAGGTCAGCTTCCCCTTGTTCATGCACTTCCATCCTTTTAAGCTCTTTTGAGAGGGTGAAATCTTATTTTTCAATGTGTGAGAAGTGCTGAAATCAGGTATGGGTTCTGTAATGCATAACTCGGGTCAGGAGTTTGTTGTGGTGTAACAGTTAAGGCGATGAGCTCAGCAGGAGTTAAAAGAAAGTTAAAATGAGCAGAACCAAATGAAGATATCTGACAGTTCCAACTTTAGGCTGTAAACTACATATAGTTTACAAAAACAAATACATCAGGTGAGAGAAGAATGTTCCTAAGCACAGCTGGTGAATAATTATCAGTTAAGAATGTTATAATTTCTACAGTAATGCCAGGGACAGTATTTCACTAGAGTGGATATAAATCTCCTGGCAGAACAGTGGTTTTGTTTCTTGTCTTCTGCAATTAAAATGAAATTGAACAAATGGCTTAATATACACTAAACAACCATATTTCAAGTTCAGACATTTATACAATTATTGTTTATGGTATATTTATTTTTTGAAGGTCTTTTAGAGAGAGTTAACAGTCCTCTAGTATTGACCTACTTAAAATCTTTGGTTTAGATTCTCAGCTGCCATACAACAGCCATCTGAAATTCTACCTGCTTTCTTCACAGACCCTACAGACTAATAGCAGGAAGGTCCCTAATTCTCAATTACATTGGCACTCCTTCTCGTGGTTTAAAGAGAAAGGGGTGAGGAAGGCAGGGTATTTGGTGTTCTGGGCCTGTCTTCTTTTATCAGTGAAAGCAGGGGAGTTTGAGTCCCCACCCCCTTGGGACTTCATTAATACTTCTCCCAGGTGAACTTAGCCCTACACAAAAGGGTTCTTTGTATTTTGTCTAACCAGCTCTTTGTTCGGGCAGATATCCAGGGCAGTAAGGAAAAAGTCAATATTCTCTATTGAATCAGTGGCTTTTTCCTGCTATGTTTCAAAAAAGCATTTCAGAGACAAATTGGTTATAATTGGCCATAGAAATAAATTCATGGGTGTACATGTGTGTGTGTATATACATATATAACAATGAGGAAAAAATATGCTATTTACATTGAAAAATTTTCCTTGAAGAGGAAAAGTAGACATTAGAGTCATTGTTTCATTAAAAAGAAACAAGCAAAAAACACACAAAAAAGCCTCGAGGGCTTTGCCCAGATGGATATGGGCCTTGCACAGCTGAGGAATTGCAATTCTTATTTACAGTACCTGGTAAGATGAAAATAGCCAGAAGTTGCCCTCATGCCCCCTGACCTGACACCAGCATTTTTGCTGTGTGGCTGTGGATGAAGGGAGAAATGCTGAACTCTCTTAATCCAGGCTGATTTTCCAGAGGATAGACACTAATGGCGTGTTTGGGAGCATCTGTACCTGTGAAGTGCTGCTGGCAGAATTCACGCTGCTTGTTCTGCAGGATGCCTGGGACTGCCCACAGCAGCTCTGCATGCAGCAGGAGCTTTCCTGCTCCCCAGAACCACTGTGTGGAGGTTGTGTTTTAAAGCCTCAAGTGGCTCAGCTCTGTTCATCTTCCTTCTTGCTGATAATTAATGCCCTGAAGAGCCTTGTACCAGTAATGACTTCTGGAGAGAGACTGAAAACAGGCAGCTTTAATATGAGCTTCTCTTAAGGCTTGCAAGCACAGGTACTCCACCACACATAGCTGTCTGATGCCATTGTGTCTCCTGTCACTGTGAGATCTGAGTATCTGTGGGCTCAATAGAGTAATTCTCCCAATACAGGGGGTAGAGAAATGCCCCTGTCCTCATTCTAACAGTGTGGTATTCAAGAGTGGGAGTCACATCCAGTTTCACCCAAATATTTCAATGCCTAATTAAGGACAGAAAGATAATATGGTTTGGGCTGGAAGGGTTCTTAAAGATTATCTAGTTTCAACTCCCTTGCAGTGGACAGGCACATCTTCCACTGGACCAGGTCTCTCAAAATCCTGTACAGCTTGGCCTTGGGAGCTTTCAGGGATGGGATCCACAGCTTCTGGGGCGACCTGTATGACAGGCTGCCATTGTCTGCAGAGCAACCTGTGTGACAATGAATACAGCTGTTTAATTATGAGAATATCATCCTAACTGCCAGACCAGATTTCTTTCTCTAAACCGATTCATAAGTGATTGTTTCACCATAAGTGTTGCAGTGAGATTCTTCTTCCTCCGTGCAGAAACTTTTCTAAATAAATTTGTTTTCCCCTGATAAACCTGTGTCTTCTGAAGTCATGAAAGCGGAAGGAAGAAAAAAGTGGAAATGCTAGGCTAATTTTAATTTCTGAGTGTGAATAGACTAAACTCTTCCTGGGAAGGTCCTCTACACTTGCGGATGAAGGATTTTTAAAATATTTTTTCCTTCCCCCTATGGAGACAACGTGCAACAGCCTTCGTAGGCAACCACCACACTTTACTGTACTAATCCAGCACTGAACTGAGACTCATCAGTGGCACGTCCTTTTCTAAAGAAAGAAGAGGAGGAAAAATAAATTTTAAGAAGACCCAAACAACTTGCTTTTACATCATCTCACCAGAATGTAAACTAAAGTGAATCTTTGATGTTACATGCACAGATGTTGTAGCTGACACATCTCATGGCAGGCACCAAGCAAGAAGTGACGGAACGGCAGGAAGCTGAGGAGACCACAAACATCCAACGCTACAGGGATGGCCTGGAGCAGCAACCTACACAAACACAACAGTCTAAGTTCATTGTTAATCAAAGCAGTGCTTTCCAAGGTACAACAGAAAGTTGGTGCTGTACTTGGGATTCTGATTTTCAGCTGTGGTTATTGACACTAAAGAAAGATTTGGGAACAGAAGACAACGTGTAGGCACCTGCCAAAAGAGAGGTGCATTTATTGCAGCCTGTCTGCATGCAATATGTTGTGATATCTGCATGCTTGTTGAAGAGGTTTTTGGAAAATCAAAGAGTTAATATATGATAGCTGTTTCCCCATGGATTAAACCATATTTTATCAGCTAGACAGATACTTCTATTTCATAAAGTATTATACTTCCATTCTAGGGGTATCAGTGAGCAGGGAGGCTGTCTTCCTCTTGTCACACAAATAAACTCTTGCAAAAATTATTTTAAAGGATATTTAAACTTAGACTTCTGACTCCGCATATTTTTTGCTCAGTCTTAACATGGAGTTTAAATCAGTTTAGTTAGTTCTCATCAGTTGCATTCATATTTCAGGTCTGGGATTTGAATGTACAGTGTTATGGAATCAACTGCATTGCAAAGGAGTCAAAGTGGGAAACTACATAGAAAATTAAAGGGCAGTGTTGCACGAGAAATAAAAGAAACTGTGAACGTCTGTATTGAGTAAAATACAGCAAAAAGACCTAACAAAATAACAATACCCAACACCATTCCTTTATGGGCTAGTAGAGCTTGGATTTTCTCTTGCTGCAAAGTGACTGCATGTGTTTGCACATTCATTACATGAAAATACGTTCCATCTTTATGTTGTTCATTTAATTCCCCTTTTGAATCCCAAGTGGCTTTGGGAGCAGCAGCTTGTACCATGTTAGCAGCAATGATCCATCCTCTGAGTGGCTTCCAGGAGCAATTCTTGAGCTTACCAGTTAAAATTCTTTATTGCATTCACTGATGCAGCAAATACCAGTGGAAAAAGCCTGGCTGGATCAAGTTCATTTCAAATGCAATAATAATGATTACAGGTGATTTTTATTTTTCCTCCTGTTCCTCTCTACATTGCCTCTTTGCTTCTCTGTGTACTGCTGTGATTTTCATAAAGAAAATCCAGTGTTAGATCCATAGAAGGAGAAGTTGTTCTATATGATGTATATAGTAGGGTTCTGTTGAGAGCATCCATAACACTCCTGTCATTGTCCTGATTCTGCTCCTTTAGCTTTTGATGGGTTTGGTGTTGACAATGGATTGTTTTGATTTCTCTGGATTTTTTATTTAAAGTTCAAGATGGTAGGAGAATACCCAATGTATTTGGACCTCAATATTATGAGATCTGTGTATAAAAAGATCTGTGCAATGTGTCACGAAATGTAGCACAATAGCTGTTAAACGTTACCAGTTTATCACCAATATTAGTATCCCTGTGTGAGAGAATATGTTTTATATCTGTACTGCTGGGAGTGTTCCCAGTGGGGAGCTGGAAGGGACGTGCTTGGGACAATGCACTGTTTCTAATCAGCTATGCAAGGGTTGGTGAATGGCAGCAGATTTATCATCTGAAATTATTCTCTTCAAGCAGTTTTTTATTGTAATACCAGGAAACTAGTCTCCTTTTTTAAAGTGATTTATTGAAATCATCTGGCTATACTCTACCTAATAAAACGTAGTCTATGGCTGCTGGTCTTCCTGCAGGAAAGAAGAATTAATCAGATATGCACAGGCGCTATGAAGTAGAATGGAAGTTCTATCAGTTGCTGTAGTCTAATGGAAACAACGTAGGATCCAGGCTCAGTGGGTGTAAGGAGGGTTTAAGCCCAGGGCAGGCCACTGGAGCCACATCCATTTTCCCCAGCTGAAGACAGTGCATCAGTCTTGCTCATGTGCTCAGGACAAACCAAACAGGAGCACTGGTGCAAAGCCTTTAGGAGTTTTTTTACTTCCCTTTCAGTCACTGGAAGCAAAGTTTGGAAGCTGTTCTGGGTGGAAACCATTCCACATGAGAGCCTTGAACTTGAACTATCCATTGTCTGCTGTTTACGCAGAGCCTCCTGCAGAGAAAATCTTGGTCATCGATGGGCTCACCAGCAATGTGCAGGCTGAGCCATCTGCAATGGTGGTGAGAGCTCTCTGTCTAGAGCCACTCATATAATTTAGGTCTGAATTATGAAAAACCTTGCTTCTTGTTTGCTCTGCATTTGCTTTTGTCTCAGACTGCAATATTTAACAGCTCACTAATCATGCACTAGGTAACATGGCTAATACAGACAATGTGTGCTTATCCAAGGGCAAATCTCTACTGCTTTGATTTTAGAGAGGGTTTTTTTTTCCTCTGAAATTTGTTCCTCTGTCTCTTTCAGAAAAGAGACCTGGTTAAAAATGCCTTCATTTTTCCTAAGAGAACTTCTTTTCAATCAATAAGTAGGAAAGTCAGTATGTCAATGTTTTTATGCAGATTATTTCTTTCTTTATCCCCTGAAGAGAGCAGGGGAAAAACTATTTGTTTTTCCAAGAGCCAGCAAGTTAATTTTTAGAAAAATGTGGACTCGGTCTGTCTAAACATTCTCTTCTTCCTGTTACCTGGTGGATCAAGTGAAAATGCTTGCAAGAAGGAAAAAAAATAACAAGATGACCAAAATGATGAAGACTGTGAGACCATGAGGAGACCAGGCTGCAAGGCAGACTGATATGGGAAAATGTAACGTCTGGCAGCAAGATAACAGGACTTGTGGTGTCTGTGGCTAGATTGGTTTTGATGAATGACCAGCTTACTTGTGTTGCCTCTGTGACTCACTTCTTAGTTATCTGAGAAGCCTGAGGTCCCAGCTAAACTGAGCTTGCTATTTTACACTCAGCAGTTTTCTCTCTCCCACTGTGAATTCACGGCTGGAAAGAGCTTGAATTATCTCTGTCCAGGCTAAAATTTTGGTTTGCAAGACTTGTTTTATAAAAAAAAGTATATATATATTTTTCTTGTTTCAAAAAAAATAATTTCCAAAAGCCTTTTGGAGGAAAAAGAAACATTCATCACCATGCATTGTTTGGAATATGATTGATATACTATGTCCTAATTCTACATGAGAATCCCTATGTCAGTCCCCTTTGCATTGACTGTGAATACATGAATTCTGGATATATCCTTGTAGATTTCATGATGCAGTTGACTCCTGTAGCATGTAGGATTATATAGGATTTGAGCTGCTAAGTGGCTGATCTGAGAAGTGGCATGGCAGAAGAGGAAAGCTGGTCCCTCAGGCAGGAGAGATATCCTTTCTTATCTCTATTTATTGAAGGTGGGACTGACTTTAAACATGCAGAAGTCTAGTGAGCCCTCAGGATGAGGATGTGAAATTACTTGTAGCTGAGCCTTTTCTTACCCCAGTTTTTGTTCATTAGTTCCAGCTCCCACATTGTTTTTTGCCTGAAAAGCTCCTGTTATACTATTGTAAAGTTCAGTGTGGCTGGCTTCAGAAAGCAATGCCTGTCTGGTCCCAAGTCAGACAGGGATGTGGGGAAGTAGTAGTAGTAATAAATGTTTGAGATCCTAGGTATATTTGCTATCCTTGGTATCCTTTTAAGTGTTGGTGAATAACACAAATCCAACAAAAATATGTCGTACGAACAAGGAATATCCTGCAACATGCTTTCAACCATTGAATCCAATACTTGAAAACTGTTGGTATTTCATTGTTTCTCTTGGGAATTATACAACAAAGTGTTCTCCACTGGAATACCTCAAATATGTTGGTGAATAGGATTGTTCAGAGGAGGCAGTCACCATCCCTAGAGTGAGCTGCCCTCCAGAATGGTGGAGCTGCTGCCTGGGGCACGATGACCAGAACGTGCTGGGCTGGTCTCCCTGCAGCTGGCTCTGCTCCAGTCTCTTCCTCCACTTTAAGGGAAAGGGGACTTCTAGGGGGATGCCATAATGTGGCCGAATCAGCTGGCAGTGAACAGATCCCATCCCCCCTCTGCCCTGGGAACCTGTGTTACGTGGAGGTGGTGAAGAGTCACCTTTGCTTCCTCTGCCTGAGTTTTGCACCACACTGACCTTCACCTCTGCCCCAGCTTTACTTCGTGAGCTTGTTTTGTTCTCTTTGATATTTTCCCAAGTACATTTGAATTGATTCTGCCGCCTTCTCTTCTTCAGTCTCCTGGCTACTGTTCATCTATTCTTCATGTACAAACAGAAATAAACAGTGGAAAAGTGGTACAACTCCAGGTCAGAGCTCAGTTAATGCCTTCACTTCATCTTCAAAGGCTTCAGCTGTCTGGACAAGGAGCTGCTAGTCATGCTTACCTTGGGATGCCTTTGGCACCAAGGCACATGTTTTTGTCTACTGGCCAGGATTCTAGGTTTTCACCCCTGGGTTCAAAGGCAGTGTTGTTACCTCCAGAGCCACTCACCACTTGGAAATTATTTCAAGTGAATCACTTTCCCTCTGTGCAAGATCTTTGTTGCTAGAAAGAAATAATCAACTTTGTCTGGCTTTCTTGTGTCTTCCAAGAAGAGGGTAGCTGGGTGTTGTATGCACGTTTGGTGAGAGGTCATTCTCTTTGTTTTTTCAATGAGGTAATTACAATCATAGCTTAGAAGTCATTGGGGAGGTATAGGACTGTCTCTTCCTAATGCAGCTTTTTGCATATGAGTGATGATTATTTGCTTCCTGATATATCTGGTTGTATCTGGTCTAAATCCATTTGGATTTCATACTGCTCTGATCCCAGATTTGCCTCTCTGTGGCTGCCAGACACATCCAGGGAAGCTAGCTGACCTCTAGCAGAGGCCTTGCAATTGTTATTTCTTACTCCTTAGTCCCATTCCCAAACTCTGGTATTGTTAAGGCAGTTTACCACCTGAACTACCTCAGCAGGACAGAGGACAGCTGTGCTGGAGTGAAATTTATGCTGGGGAAGGATATTTCAGTCAGTTTGTTTAAGTGACAGCGACATTGTGAGGGGAGTCACAAAGTAGCCAAAATACAGTGAGAAGGTTCTAGCCAAAATACAGTGGTTTAAGAGCTGTATTAATAGACCCATAATTACTAATCACATTTCAAGAATTAGGCACAACATCACTCAAGTCTGAACTTGAGATCTGGAAGCAAGCTGGCAGAGATTGGTTCTAGTTGTGAAATATCTGCAGCTGTTATAGAGTATCTTAAAAGGGGTTGACTCTGTACTGCTAAATGTTGGCTGCTTACACAAACGAGGTAGCACCAAGGGAAAAGCTGAACTGTTTTGTTTGCAATACTTCCTCCCTTTACAAACAGAGGAAGCAGTGGCTTTGGAATTAAAAAACTAAGTGCAACAACAATGCTACCTACGTTTTTGGCTGGGAAAATAATTTATTACTCCCTGTGAAATTTGCAGAGAAGGCAACCTTGAGCCAGGTCTTGTTAAACTCACCAGTTCCAGGACTGGGGAAGTCCTCCCTCTGGCTCTGGGCTCCCACTGAGTAGTCCCCACCTCTGCCCATAAGACTCATGTTCCCATCCCATGTTCCTAATCTATTTGGCTATGAAGGTCACTTCAGATAAAATAGTTCTGAATTTCACAGAATAATTCAAAAGAAGATGAAAGGAATCCTGGAGTGTATTGGTTAGAATACTCACCTGGAAGTGGTGATACTGGGATCCAGGCCAATAGAAATTACATGGTATCGTTTAAATGCAGAATAAATATGTAGTTTAGGCTGTCGGTTAGATCCTGTTGTGATATCAAGGTAACCAAGTACTTTGGTACATTTCTGTGTCTAAGTAGATGTATATCTATCTAAATCTGGTATGATCCTAGTTAGATTCTTCCAAAGGATCCAGGACACTTAAAACACCAGCTTTAAATGGGCATTTTTAGATATTTTCTTTTCCTTTGTATTTTTCTTGTAGTTGTGTGTAATGCATGAAGGAAACACTACCATGGGGAGAGGTAGTACATTCAGCCTTACCTATGTTTAAGGAAAAAAAAAAAGCACAACCTGCTATAGCGCAGAAAAATTTTGCATGTTTCTAATGTCAGGAAGAGAGCAGGGGAGTATAAACCCTAAAAACACTTGCATTTGTTAGATGCGCGTGACAGTGAGAATGCAGTGTTCAAACAGTTCTGGTAGTCTTGTTGTGCACTCAGCTATCCTGGCTCTTGAGAAATTGTTGCAAATTAAAGTGAGCTGGTAATTACCCTCCAAGTATCCCTCAGTGCTCCAAGCAGCACTGGAACAATCCTTGCTGGTTCATACACAGCCTGTGTCTCTCAACATGATTCCATGGGCTGGGCTTTGCTGCTGTTATGGTACATCTCCATGTGTCAGTAAGTATTGGAAACTGGAGACAGATAAATCTTTCCTTAAAGTACATAGCAAGCATGAGAGAAATGGAGCTAGACAAGCAATCTATAAGCTGTTATTGTAACATTTCATAGTCACTGAGTTAGAGGATTGAAAAAAAGAAAAGGTGTTTTGGGGTACATTAAGATCATGGTTATGTTGAACTGTAGTTCATCAGCCAATTCTGATCTATCAAATAATGTTGTTCTGCATAAAATCATACTTTTTAAACAGGTTTTCTGTCTCCAATTTTGTAACTTTACCAAGGGGAGATCCTTGCTTTTGTGCCCCATATGCCTCCTGCCAATGGCCCAGATCTGCTACCACAGGCTTCTGCTTTGGAGTGAAGGTTTCTCTTATGATGGGCTCCCACAAAGTCAGACATAGGTATCTCATCTCTTGCTCCCCTGGCTTGGGGTGATATCCTTGTGGCTGGATAAGAAAATCCACTAGGTGCTTAATGATGCCTAAAAGAGAGCATTTGGGACACACTGCATCTTTCAAAACTGGTTTATTTGGATGTGTGACTGGAAGGAAATCAAGTTCCTCTCAAAAAAGCAGAGCAAAACAAAATCCCACTTAAACTCCGAGGAAAGATTTAGCTCCTTGACTTTAAGCAGAAAAAAGAAAAGTTTTGTATAAATACATCCTGAACTTCACTCAGATTTGTTTACCATTAAAAGTTATCTCTAAGCTTGCAGTTGCAGAATTTGATGTTGTAAGCATGGCAGAGCCACATAGCATGTACTTTAAAGCAATTTACAGTACTGAGAATCTAATAAAGGTAGCTGACAAGATAATTGCCAAATTATAGGAATGCATTGTCACCACTCGCACACAAATGCTCTTTAATTATTTTTTGGCATCTGAGGAAAGAAAGAAGAATGCTGAGTTAACAGGCAATGTATAATCCATCTGTGTTTGTCTTGGTGCATCCTGAATTTGTGGAAGACACCGAAATGAGATGTTGTCTGGGGTACAATGACCTTTGTGTGCAGGAAAAAAATTGCCACTTGCTAGACCAACAGTGTAAAACAAGAGAGTTGCTTGTCTTTGGATTATGACCTGGTCACCTAAAGCATGTGGGAAAAATGTGTTCAGATAAAGGCTACAAAATTGTTAACACTTTGAATTACGTTTAGATTACAGAGCTTTATACAACTAGCAGTCTCCATGTTATTGAAAACCTTATCAGCTGCCATTCAGTGAATGCCCTCGCTAATAAAGTGCTCTGTGGAATTTGTGCATGTGTTTGTGCCTGGTGTTTGTCCAGCCACATCTTGGGGATTTCCTTCTGAGGCATCCATCTGATCCTAATCCCAGACAACAATAGCCATTTTATTCCATTATAGACTATCACACAGTAATTAAAGAAATTATTTCCATGCTATTGTTATTACTGTCTGTGGATGCATCACAGACGAAAATAGGAAAAATATTTCTTGTTAAGACAGTCATCTGTGGCATTATTCAGCCACTTGTCTTTTATGATTTCTTGATCCATTTACAAAATGACATCAAATTACAATGATATGGAACTCTCTAATAGCATCATTGTCTGATTTCATTCTTTCAGGTTTTCTTTAATTAAGTCAGGAGTCTATTCTATGAGGGGTAAATGATCTTCATTTATAATACTCCATTCAAAGCTTGCTGCTTCAGATAGTAGAAACAAAAGGCTTAATGAAAACTGACATAAACTAGAATAGGAAATCTTGGTCAGGCATTTCTTATGGATAGGAAAGATAAACAGATGATTCTTCTTGTGAAATACAGGTCACTGGCAGCACAGAATACCAGGATTATGTGAGCATACACCTCCCACTGATTGTGTTCAGCATCCCCAAAGTACTCTCTGGAAGCAAATGTGAAACCCTGATTTGGAGGTTTGGTTCTGCAGAAGCCCTGGATAGGCTGGGGGTCAGTGCCAGGATTCAGCACTGTAACTTTGGTGTGCTGGGGAAGGAAATGCAGCAATAGCAGTGGGAAAGTGTGGAGAGGAGCCTGGAGGAGAGGGAGTTCATGTTGTGATTGTGCCATGGCCTCAGCAGTGTGTTTTCCTTATCTGTAAGGAAAGGCTGAGAGCCTGAGCACGTGGAGCTGGAGACACCTGGCACAGCCTTATTGGATATTTTCTTATACCAGACACAACCAAGTTCTTAGGGAGAATAAAAGAGGGAACCATCTCCAATAGGGGCACAGAGCAGGGAAGTGATGACAGGTAGTAGGTGTCAGCTCAGTGAGAGTTGGTTGGAAATCCTTTCCTTTCAGAATCCAAAAGCTTGGCTGTTTCATGGGCCAAATCTATTAGTCTAGATTTCCAAATGGAATCTTCCAAGAAAAATAAAGGCTTGTCCTGAGGTGTCATTTGAAAGCCCTGATTTTGTCTTGTGGGGATGGAAATATGCTTGGGGGAAAACTTTTGGGTGGGGATTATTGTTCAATACTAGTCAAGAGGCTGCACCTCTTTTGTTTTTGTTTCCTACCTTCAGGGATTTTTGTTTGGTTTGTTGTTTCTTTTCTTCTCTTCAGAACTTCTTGGTTTTTTCCAGCAGTGCAAGGAAATCACTTCTTTAGTCACCAGGGTCATGCTCTTTAGAGACATGAAGAATTTGAGATGGACAAAAACAATGGTAGGATTTCATGTACTCGCAATACCTGGAAGAAAATTAAAACCTGATCAGGGGATTTGTGTTCACCTCCCCAGCAGCTGGTAACTCCTGGAGCCAGCACAGCCTTCAAGCATGTCTGCTACCAACCTGCTCTCCCTGGGACAAGTTCCCAGCAGCTGCCCTCACTGGGCATGCAGATCCACTGCTTTTGGCAGTGTATAATATCTGATTGTATAATATCTGAGTGCAGATATTCCTATCCCACAGAAGTTAACTGACTTGGTGTGGGTACAACAGCACTGGAGTGAAACAGCTGGATCAGCTTAGAATGCACAGGGGAACAGGTACCACTCAGCCTTGTCCCAGGTGAGGTTACCACAACCATAAAAAGACTCCATAAAAAGAAGCTCTCAATGACAGTGTAATTGTTTTGGCTAAAAATATTTCTTTTTGAAGCTTTGGAACTTCCAAGCATGTCTTCTATTTGTTGTCCAAGTCATGCCTGTGGTTACAGCTGCAGACATCACCTCTGTTCTTGTTAGCTCCTTGTGCTCAGCCAAGTCTCTGATCTGACCTCCCTGGTCCAAGCACGTGGTGCAATTGCAAGTTAATTGGCTACCAAGGTGCTTTTTCTGGGTAGGAATTTTGAGACCAGCTTCCTTCTCAGTTTTGCTATTTCCTACTCAAATCCATTCTTCACTGCCAGTGTTGGCATAAGTGGGGAAATCTTCCTCTGTGTCTTTGTCAAAATCAGAGCAAAGCCTACAGCTCTCAAAGTAGCATACAACTTTTGGGGGGATGGAGAAGGGATATTTTTAAAAATCAAAAAAATATCTAATTTTCAAAAATCTCCAGCACAGAAAAACTCATCCTTACATTAACTTTTTGTGCTCAAAAATGCATGTCTGAGCTGGTTTTCCAACAGTTTTGATCCTTTACGGTACCTAAACATGTGCATTCCATGGGTACCAATACATAATGAATAATACAACTGCAGAAGCTTTACCAGAACGTGGGTACTGAAATGTTCTGGTCTTCTGTGATCAATCTGGTTTGCAGGGTCATCAGACTGACCTGTACTTTGGTTGATGGGGAACACCCTTAAAAGGAACTCAATCCTATTAATTTTCTTTATTTCTCTGTATTTTTAGTCAATCAAAAACTGGGGAAGGACAAATGTCCTTGGTGCGCAAAATTTTCTGGAGGGTGGCAGCACACACAAAAAAATCTTCATTTACTTTAAAGATCTTTTATTTCTGCCCATACTGGATTTCTACTTTCAGAAATCCTCCAAGTATATTTTCATTCATGCTTTGAATAATCCATACTCATAACCAAATTTTGTTTGAATTTTTCTTTCTGTTTTTAAATAAGAAATAGGGTAAAATCCACAGGGTATGCATGCACTCAGCAATTTTGTCTATCGCTAGTTTTAAACAACTTTCCAATTATAAATTATCTCTCATTATGTTTTTCTTATCTAACGTCTCTGAATTAGGTTTCACCTCTGTGCAGTTAAGAATGTAAAAACAGTTTGACAAGACCTAAATAGGTGCTTAAAACTGAGGGTGTAAGCAAAGGCTTCTCTCAGATGTAAACAACTGGAAATTCACACTGATGTTGTTTTCTGAAGGGTCTGGTCTGAGTCACTTTATTCAAGCACTGCAATGGTCCTGAAGTCTGTAAAGTCCCTAATGCACGTAAAGTTAACCTTGGATAAGTGGTTGTGGCATCTGGACTTGGGTTTCAAGAATATATTTTGTAAATGTAAATATTGTCTCTCAATAGTATGCTCCAATATTTGCTGACAATGTTGTTTGTGTGAATTTCCTAGCAGAGAGATTTGCTAACAAATTATAGCTGGAGAACAGCAAAACTGAAGCAAACTCATTTGCAGGATAGAAAAAACAAAGTACACAAGGTACTACAGACAGCAGCCATTCAGTTTTTAGGGACAGCATTTGCATTTTAACACATTTGTGATTAAAAAACCCATCACAGGGACACATTAAGAGCTAGACAAGGGTCCCTCCTTGTTTTCAAGAAAAGAGCAAGTACAAAGATTCCTTTACTCTCAACACTTATTTTTCTATTTACCATTCATGATACTTCCAGTAGTTGCACTGCTAGCAGGTAGTGGAATAACTGATAAAAGCTGCTTCTTAACTATTTCTGTTTTGCTGTAACTAATTGACATAAATATTTATGCTGTAGTTATCAGTAAAATATATTTTTCTGTAAGTACTAATAACAAACCAATCCTTTAATTATGATATAGAACAGCTGGTGGCATTCAGAGAAACATTTCCTTTTGACAGATAACTCAGAGAACAGGGAACAGTGCTATTTGCACTTGGACCCTTTCAAAGAAACAGGAAAATAGGAAGGGAGTTTAAATATCGTATTCTGCATGCACATTAACTCCCACATTGTTTTCTGTCCAAGATTATAAACAATGTTCATTTGAGAGGCTTTAGATTTACTCCTATTTTAAATACTGCAGGGAATGATTAAGGATACTGAGCATTAATCTTGTGATGGTGCATCAGAGGCACTTCCAGCCTGTGCCCTGCAAGTTAAACCCTGTGCAGGCACCAATATCTGTAACTTTTCTGCTGCTCCCAGCTCATCTGGTAAAATTTTCATCAAACACTCAGCCCTTTTTTGATGTCTGCCTATATGATATTTGTCAAGAGCTGGAATGACAGTTTGGTGCTGGATAACTACTGTTTGGACCCAAAAGGCATTTAATAGCTGTGTTACAATCCCTAGAAACTGCTCAGGGATTCTTTAGCAGTAGTTAATGAATGTGCTTTAGTGATGAGAACAGAAAAAAGTCAGAGTGAGCTGAGCTCTTCCTAATGGTTTGTAAATCCTAAATACAAGATGGATTCTGCTCTTAACTTCATCCAGCAGTTTATAAGTTGATATGAGAATGAGGGTGATAGGAAGATATGGCTTAAGGTCAGCTGTTGTCTCATGGTTTTTGAGAACCAGCAGACTCAAATTCAAAGCATCTGTTGCAAAACTAAATGAATTCTAGTTGAAATTTATTTCTAGAAAAGTTGTCCATTGGGACATTCCTACAGTAAGTTGAATATTCATTTCTGTTGTGAGACATAATTGCATCTGCTGTGTGTTTTTGATTTCTGGATGTCTGGGGGCCAAATCTCAGTTGCTCTAAATGGGTAAAGCTGTTCTCCCTGTTTTTGTTATGGAAAATTCTGCTTGAGATATCAAGCTGTGGGAAAATTGTTTTGTTTTGCTTTTTCTTTGTAAGGAGGTGACTTTGGATAGCTTCATTGTTTGATGGGTTTTGGGTCTTTTTTCCTTGTGGAGATAGGGTCCAACTACAAGTAAATACTTGCAGAAATTGTGTTCTCCTGTGTCTGGAAAAAGCCTAATTTAAATAGTTACCCTAATCTTAAAAAAAAAAAAAAAAAAAAAAAAGACTGTTCTAGTAAAAGTTATTCTTTTGTTTTTCCTCAAGTTTTTATTTCCTATGAGCACAATAATATGTCATTAATAACCTAAGTATTTTCATTCAAAATGGTGGCACTGTGGCACTTCTCCTAGTTGGGAGTGTGAAACTTCATCCTTTCATGCTTCACTGTGGGCCAGGTTCCCTGGCTGAACTGAGATCCATTATGGGGAGGAACATAAACTCTTCCACTTGCTGGTTTCCACTGACAGAGATTTGGGGCTTGGGAGATCTTTTGAGGGTGTTTTTGGAGTTTTGTGTTGTTGGGTTTGTGGGTTTGTTGGTTGGTTGGGTTTTTTTAGTAAGAAAATATTTTAACATCTCTAGCTTTGATGTGTTTTTATACAAATTCCACAGCAAGGTTTTTTTTTTACTCAGTAATCATTTTGCCCTTGAGAGAGGTTTATATATCATCTCCCAAAACATCTCCCCAAAGCTTCTCCAATGTCATTTATTGCATGTTTAAGAAGGTTTTTATGGAAACAGGGGCATGCAGGCAGAGTAGGTACACATCCCTTTACATCCCCCATTGCTGATGTCCCATGCTCTGTGGATCTCAACATGAGAATCATGAGATACCTTTATCATGTTATCATTTTAATACAGAGGTTTGGGGATTTTTTTCAGGATTCTCAGCTGTTGTTTCTTAGCTCTTTTTGTAGCTACTTTGTGCATGAAATAATTCATGTGGTTTGGACATCTATTCAGGAGAAGGCTTTAAGTTCAACTTTTAAACTGTTTAGTTTGTGTATGAGAAATTTTTTCCCACTAGCTTTACTTTGGACTATTAGCCATAGCTGTATCCGGGCCAAGATTTTTCACGAAGCATCAAGAATTTACTGAGTACATATGTTCATTCTGCTTTTCCCCCTTGAGACTACCTTTCTCCTGCAATCCAGCCTGGAAAAGAAACTTACCACTGGAACAGCCTTGACACTTTGCACAACGCTTCCTATCCTTCATGTACTCCTCCTCTTGGGTTTTTCAGGAAACCACTGGGGCAGCGTACAAAACTGCAAATAAAATACAAATTTACAGTTATACCACTCATGGATAAAAATCACCATTTTAACAAATAAGTGTAAATATTGGGCATGTGCCAAAAGACAGAACAGATTAGCAAACTTAGTTGATATGCAGAAATCTTTCCTGCTTTGTTAGCATTGATACCACATGCTAGTCTGTGCTTTAGGAACTTGAAAACAAATTTCTAATCACAGAGGGTCAAAAATGGTAGCAAGGTGCTCATATTCCTTGCTTTGAACTGTAGACCTGCTCGTGTTGGGTTTTTTTTGGTTTTTTTTAACCAGACAAACTCAACAAGTTTTGACTTTTAATAGAAGATGGGTGACCCAGGAATAATAGTCCTCAGCCCCCTGATTTTTCTGACTCCATCCTCCAAAATCTTGTCCTTTCCTACTAAGCTTCCCAGGAAATGCAGCTTTGCAACAGAAGACCTGGTTTTATTATTTACACTACTTAAGATTGCCCAGCTTGAAGCAGATTTTCCAGCAAGGGTGAATGGCTCCAGCTGCTTGGGTCTTTTAAGAAGCCTTAAACTTGATAACCAAAAATCATGTAAGCAATTTACGACCACACCTGAAACTCTGGGCTGTTGTTTAGTTATATGATTTCTCACCAGATTCTTGTTTCTGTTCAAGCTGTGCATGATTATAGCAGAGGGACAGAAAATCTGCTTTAGTCCTGCATAGCCATTCTTCTGGGTGCTCACACTGTGGGGTTTGCACAGCTCTTGGTTGTCATCTGCTCTCTCTTTCCTAAGTAAAAATTGTACAAGTGTCTCTGCCCCTTCTATGTTAGTGCTAGCAGAAAGGAGGTTGCTGTAGAATGTGGATGTGAAGCAGAAGTTTTCATGGGTTTGGGTTTTATCTTAGTTGGCTAGAGTGAACTCGAGTTGGTAGAAGCGAACTTTATCTTTAAAATAAACAGTATCACTTTTTCTGTAGCTGTTGTGTGTATTCTCTTTGCCTTGGATCTCCAGGGGATCTTGTGTTTTGATTCCCAGTCACTGAGTGTGACTGGCCAAGGACTGACATGGACAGGTCAGAATCACCAGAGTAGTTTCACCTTCTCCTCTGACTGATTGTCAGGCAGAAAACAGATGCTTTCAGGTTCTCCTACTTGATATCAGGACATCAGTCTGTACGTTATTGCCTGAGGCAAATTCTCCTCATGTGCATGACTGCAAATGCTGCATAAGCATTATGTATGATGGAATGTAAGAATGTGATAGATGAAGTAGAATAAGTAACTGCACTTTGCAGAGTTCATATTTGGTATTCAGCTTGCAGCAAGAATAAGAAATTGGATGGTTTAGCCCACTATTTCTTGAGGACTATCACTAACAGTGATAAAAATGACAAGATGACAAGACCACATGTGCACTTAAAGCAGAAAAAAAAAAAAAAAAAAAAGCATGGGATAATTCAATCCGTAGATTTAATTTTCATGCTTTCGCAGTCCCTAAGGACACACATGACTGACAACTCTAATAGCAAAAATCTGGATCTGAGGGTCTTCCTTCACTGACCCAGCAAACCTTTGCCAAGTCGTGATGGCTGCCTGATGCACAGCCTGAGTGTCAGCTGAAGAAAGAGAAACACCTGGGATTCAAGACCTGAAAAAGACATTTAAAAAAGGAAATACAAGATGAAGTGGAAGATGGTCACAGGCAAAAAGCAAAGACTGGAGTAGGTAAAACTAATGGTATGGACATCGCCGGAGATGAGATTTCTCCTGCTTCATGGATCATATGGATCTCCAGGCTTGTTTTTGTCACTGGCAGCACCATGCTGTTGTGATACTACTAGTTTGAGAGTGGATCTTCTCTAAATGTCCATCATGTGGCAATGGCCTGGGCAATGGGCAGTTCTATTCCTCTGAAAAGAGTGTCAGCTACACCTGGGTGCAAGAGTGGTGAAGGATGCACCAGGGAGCAGTGGGCTGCAGGGAGAGGCTCTGCTACCAACAGGGAATGACACAGAGCTCATCTGCAGATGGGAGCTCCTATTTAATGTGATTTCCAGCAAATGTTTAATTGAGCTCATGACCAGCCTTCTTATGTCACTTTTATCTGGATCTCTCTCGTCTCACCCCATAAAAAGTGGGTTTTATGAAGATGTGGAGTAGCCTACTGCACAAATGACACATCACCTCCTGAAATCTAATAGAGCTGTCATCCTCGTGCTGCTGTTGTATCTGTTAAAGCCATCAGCTGAACATCTGTCCCTCTGTATTTTATATATTACAAACCACTTTGCCAACTGCCTCCACCCAGCCAGGTTGCCGGAAACACTGCATTTTAAATGCTTTTAGAGTGGGAGGAAAGAGGGAGTGTTTTTTTCATTTTTCAGTCAGCTGCATCTGATAAAAGAGCACTTTGTAGTGCTGGGTAACCCCAAACATGTAAAAGCCGGTTTGCAAGCCATGCTGCAGTATTATAAAAAGGACTGGAGCTCTTCAAAACTCATTCGATTGGAATCACATTGGACCCAAATTTGGCAAGAAAACCACTTAATTTCAGTGCTGAAATCTGTAACAAACTGGAAGTAATTCTCCATTAAGATGGAGTTCATATAAATCAAGGCTTCTGCTTCCAAAACTGAATTACTCACAACAGCACAAGCTATTGTTGCTTTTAGGAGCAGACATCCAAACCCAAGCATGTCCAGTTCCAGGTGTTCAATGCTATAATGGGGGCCAGGGTTTTTTGAGATACTTGAATAAGTTAAACAGCATGTTGAGCTCTCCTGAAAAAAAAACTGGTCTCCTTTTGGAAGGGATTATAACCCTTTCCCCAAAAAAATAAAAAATATCTCCTGTTTTTTTCCAATTCTGAATATTTTTAGAAGTATTCTAGATTTCTATTGAAATACTCTGATTTTCTGGCAGGACCTTTACATTTGGTTTGATGATGCCCACAGGAAAGAGCTCATGAGCCTGGACCAGCAGCAGAAGGCTGGAGAAAGCAACAATGAAACAGAGGGAACAGAAGCAGACTGCAGGGCATGGCCAGAGGAGCTTCTGTGGCAAGTCCCTCTTCCCCACACAGTTGGGTACCACAATTTCATCACATGTACCTCAAACTGAATTTGGTCTCCTTGCAAAGAGTGAGGAGCTGAGCAGATTGCTATTAAAATCAACCAGATTTCATAGTATTAACTGTAGGGTGGCAAACATGAAATAGCCAACTGCTATTTCTTTTTTACCCTTGTTTTAATGCTTTTTTGCCTAAACAGCAGCAGGTGCTCTGGGCTGCCCTGTCAGTGTTTCCATATGGGTTAGAAACTAAATCAGCTACCAAATACGGATGCAGAGTAATTAATTACTCCTGCAGTACTTCTCTTTGTTGATATTGCATTTATTTTCATTTTTGGGCTCTACCTGCCTGCAGTGGCAGTTCCCAAGGCAGTGTCTGACTTTGTTTGCAACTTGGTGCAGTGAAAAGAACATCTTTTGCTATCCCTAATTCTAAAAGTTACTAATGGGTTTTGGGTTTTTTTCGCCTGACACCCTTTTGCTCAGACAATGCTGGAGAGTCATACAATATGTAAAGATGCTGTAAGTTTAATGCACTGTGATTGGGATTGATATGGAATATGGTGTATTTGAGAGTTCATCTTGAGGGAAATGTCAGAGTACAACCAGTTTATTATCTGTGATGCTTCTTGATGTCTTGGGTAGCTCACCCTGTTGCACCTGCCAAGAAAGGCTGTCTCCTGGAACAGCTAAGGCACTTTATCTCAATAGATACTTGGATACAGCATAAAGGACACTTGCTGGCTACGTACCTGCATTCAAAATGGGTTCAGACTAAATTGTGTGTGTCTGCAGCCTGAGTATGTGCTACTGATAAACTCATAATCAAAGAAGTGAAACCCTTTTGAAGATCAAAAGAACTGTTGTGATGTGTATCTGATTACAAGCAATGGTCTACAGTGTCTTGTAGCTGCAAATACAATCACTGACACAAACGGGAGTGGTTGGGATGGATTGAAGGAGACATGGGGTTTTAGGACTCTCTTCTCTGTCTTGGGCACTCTGACCCAGTGTTAGGAGCAAAATACACATTGTTGCTGCCACATACTTTCAGTTTCTCTTACAAGCTGAGTTTTCAGTCAACTGTAGAGACTTGGGAGGAGTAGTGAAACTGTCAGATGTATTTTGTCATGGAACCATATCCTGACTTTTAGAGAGAAAGGAAAGCTGTGCTTTCTCCCCCACTTCTCCTTTTCCATATCAGACATGAACAAGAATGAGGGGGAAAAAAACCCACACTTAACTATGACATGTCTCATCCTTATATTTCCCAGTGTTATGAATTCATGTTGTATGGATTAGGCTTTGTTCTAGCCCTAAAATACTTTCTAGTGTAATAATAGTAAAAACTGAGAGCCTTCAGTGCTCATTCCTCTTCCTCAGACAGTCTCTCAGCATTCCCCTCCAGGACCATAACCTTGTCTGTCTTCTGATGTTTGAGGGATAGGGGGAATTTTTGTAGACTCAGGGCACACAGCTCAAGGAGTCCCTGAGACTAAAGTATCTATGTGCCAAGATCAGTGCTGATGGGGTGTGGAGGAGTTTGATTAATATGCTGAAACTTAAGCTGTGTCTGCCAGAGGCTGGTACTAAAATACCAAAAAAAAAAAAAAAAAAGAACAGAAAACAAAAGACTCAAAAAATTCTAACAAGATAGATGTTTGAGAAATGCTGTAACTGCCTCACGTTGTCTGGGGCACAGGGAGGAGAAACTTTCCCTTCTCTTGCACAGGCCAGATATTATTTTGTTGATAAGCATTGAGGAGCATCTGAGAAAGCATAAATGGAATATCTGGTGGCAGGGACTTCCACCAAAGCCACCTCAATGGCAGCCCCAGAGCAGGTTTCAGTCTGAAGCAGGTCACATGCACTGACATGCGCTGTAACTAACCCTTCCCTCCCACATCCTCCATTCTAGCCAAAATCATCTGTGCCTGTCAGCACTTGCAGGAGTTGTGGTGTAAAGGGGTCTGTACAGTGATTCCAGTCTCATCTAGGGTATAAAGTGATCATGCTCTTCCTCTCACCTCCTCCCCCTTCCCTATATCCCAGCAATGGATTTCCCAGAGCACTTCTGTCCCATAAATAATGCATGGTGTCATTCTTGTTTGCCTGCCAGAGAAACTGGGTAACACCTGAAAATCTGAAGAGGAAGGAAAAAAATATTTCTTTATAAGTGATTTCTAAATGAAGAATTTTAGAACAAGCAAGTCAAAAGTATATCTTGAAGAGGAGGGAGGTTCAGAAAGGCACTGTATGTTGGAAATTTCAGCTGTCGTTAATAAGAAATGCTGCATAGAATCGTAGCACAGCCCAGATTGGAAGGGATCTTGAAAGATAATCTGGTCTAACCTTGTCATAAAAAAAAAAAAAAGTGATTAAGAAAATGTCCTGGTCTTGCTATTTCCAGGCATGTTGGATTGTGCTTTGCTTTTGCCAAGGTCAGATGGTGTCACTCTGATAAAGCAGAGTGGAAATGGGGTTGGTAGCCCACTCCTATTAGTTTTCACATGCTCTATGTAACCAAAAACTGAAGCATAACCTGTTGGCATGAGGTTGTCTGTATATCCTCAGTTCAGTCAAAGAACTTTTTTGAATACTTGACATTTTCGTCTCAACCATGGTTTATATCTGAAGTAATTTGAAGGTTTATTTTGATTAGAATCTGAATAGTCATTTTTGATTAGCAGTCTGCATAGATCAGAAATTATATTGCAAATATGCAGCCCTGCTGATTGCCAAAGGTAACACATTCTCTGTGCTTACTCAGGTTTTCGGTGCTGAACTTTTTTGATGTTGAGCTGAACCATGGAATATATGTTTGTTTTGCAACTGTTGTCTAGCCATCTGCTCTAAGTTTTGCTTGATTTCAAGAAGGGTTGAATTGTTTTGGCTTTTTGTTTTTTATTAAAGATGTTGAGTGCATTAATCCTCTGAAAAATCAAAACGCCCTCAAGATTAGTTACAGATATGGGTCAGCTATTTGTTTCATTCTACCCATATGAAACAGGTGTTTGGGTTGGCAAGTCATCTGGGGCAAAGGAAGGACTTCATAGATTTTTTCTTTTTTTCCTCTGAGTTCATGGTGAAACTGAGGTTTACACTTCTCCAGGAGCCAATTTACTTCAAATGTCGTGTTCTGCAAACAATTCCTACTGGAATGGTTTCACAGAATTACAGAAAAACAGGTTGGAAGGAAAATTTACAGGTCATTTAGACCAATCCCTTCACAAAGCAAGATCATCTGCCTTTGTCTTTATCATAGCCACCCATAAGGGAGCTGGAGAAAGCAATTAGATGAACCTATCCTTAGTTCATTCCCTTCCAGGCTGAAAAAATGCCATTCTTGGTCTGTCCTGTCCTCTAGTCCTTGCCTGACTTGGGTACAGCATTTTCATGTCTTTCTTGACTGAAGTTCTTCCTATGGGAACACAGGGCAATCTGTTCCCCTTACCTGGTATGCCTACGTGTAGCCTGAAAGACTTGCATTGGGTTAGAGAGCAGTGCAGGCAAGGTGTGGGGAGATCAAATGGGAAGGCAATAAATTCACAGCTAAGACAGGCACCTTTGGCTGGCAGCTTTCAGTGGGAGGTGGTGAAAACACCATGTTTTCCCGGGGGGAATTCTCCAGTAGCATATTTCGGTGTTTCTGAGACTTGGAACCCAGGTTTGTTTTCTTTAGCTCTATTTGGCAAACAAATAATGCTTCCAGCAGCCAACAGCACTTCAAATTTGATCCAGCAGGGAGCCCTCTCATGAGGTAGAAGGGATTCAGTCTGCAGAGGTTAAGCCCAAATGCTGGAGTCCCAGTTCAGCACCCCACTCATAGGAGCTTGCTTGCCATATGCTGACAGATGACTGTCTTTTCCTCAACAACTAAACTCTTGTTTAGCTTTATTTCAAATGTTTACTCTTCTGCTGGGATTTCAATAAAAGCCCCTTGTCCTGCAGCAGCAGCAGCAAGTCATCCAGGACAAGATTGGGGTCTGTAAAACTGTCCTGGTTTTGTGCTTGTAAAGCTCTTTGAGTGAGAGTACACTACCCATCCTGTGTTTTGCTTTTGGAAGGAAGTTAAACATACATTATTTAAGTTATTTGTGTTATTGTTAGATCATGGGGACAAAGGGGCTGCCTGGTAACAAGCATAAAATAGTTGAAATATATGCCCCTATGATTCTTTTTCTAAAAAACTAAACAAAGCAAACTCCCAAAGCAGGAAAAGAAGGGGGGATAAGGGGGAGGGGGTGGGGAAGTGAAGATCAGTGGCTGTATTTTGAGTTGCTTTGGTTTATACATTGTATTTTTTTCCTTTTGAGCTCCTATTAGCCTACTGCATCTCAAGCTACCTCTGGTCCCCAGAAATAAGGCCACTTATTCAGTTTCTCTGACAGAAGAGTTGCCTTTGAAAATCAAATTCTGCAGCTAGACCACTGCTGTATTGGTCCAGTGAGGAGACAAGCACCCAGCACAGCACTTGCCCCTGTTTCCTGGTGCCTTTTCCCTCTGTTACTGCACAGTGACCAACTCCCTATCCCAGAACAAATGTTCCAGCAGCTCTGGATAGGAGCAGAAAGGTGTGTTTTAACTTTCTCTTTGCCTTTTCTGTTTCTAGCTTCAAATGGTGCTGAGTAGTGGAAAAAAACAAGCCTTAAGGCTAGAGCAGCAGGCTTGAGCCCGTGGGTGCTGCAGCCCCCGGGACCTTTGGGTGTGCCCAGAGAGATTCCTCAGCTCCCACAGCATCCTGCCCCAGTGCTGTGCTGGGTTCAGCCCTCCGACTTCTGAAGAGGAGGGAGCCACGGAAGCAAAACCTGCGAGTCCTTCTCCCCTACTGGTGTTGACTAAATCATGTGAGAGGGATTAAGGAGAGCAGTGAAGCATTTTAACCCTGCTCTCACCGCAAGAGCCCTGGGGAACTGGAGTGCTCTCTTAACAACTGGGCATGTGCATCGAAGGGGCTCGGACATGAGAGGGGGAGTGAGGCGGAGTTTGACAAAGAGCCCCTAATCCACTTAGCTCTTGATGCTGCTGATGGGGCCACAACATGGAACTAAAGGAGTGTTTGCTCCAGGATTTCCTCCCTCTGGATGCTGAGCACTAAGGATCCTTTGCTGCTTCAGGAAGGCAGCAATGCCCCAGCAGATTTGTGCGGTGCTTCCACAGCCGTTCCCAGTCCTCCCTGGAGCTTTCTGAAATCACTCTGCCTTTTGATAGTGGCCCAGCTCCCCAGTTGAGTGCCTCCTCTTTGTGCGGGCACCATGGAGTCCAGGCTGGAGGGAGATAATACTTCCTGAAGTGCTCATTTATCCCAGCGGGAGAGAGGCGGCTCGCAGCATCCACACGGGTTATTAAGCTGCACTGGAAAGAAAGAGCAAACTGCAGAGTTGTATTAGTTTATGTATTATCAGCATTTGTAAGGTACCTGTTGCCCTAGTAACGAGGAACAATGTATATAGCTTTGACCAGGCAAATCACCCTCTGGTCAGGGAAATAAAAAATTCATGGCCTTTCCTCCGGAGCCACTCCTCCAGTGCCTGGGGAGGAGGGCTTAGGACACAGAAGAAACTGAGCTGGTTGTTATGATCATACAATCCCAGTTTCTGTTCATTCACTGCTCCTGGGAACCCTGCAGAGCTGCTAACAAGCTGTGTGTATATTGAGAGCACGTAGGGATATGCTGGAGGCAGGAGGGACAGAGGGGTGGGCAAGCTCACGTAATTCAAAGTGCACTGGGCTTGGTGGTATCCTGAGCTGTCCTTTCCGTGTCCCTTCTGCTCTCATCTCCAAAGGACTGGCTGGGGACCTCACCAGTGGGGCTTCTCCTGACCCCATTCCCCTTGGGAACTAGGTTTCTTGTCATGAGAGGAGTGACAGGCTCTGCTGTTTGTGTGACAAGTGCATGTGCTGTCCCCTGTCCTCACTTCTCAAGGTTTAGTGTTTTATTATTAGATGGGAATCACAGCATTGCCAAACCTGAAAAGCTAGCACAGGTCTCACAGTAGCAATTACTCTTCTAATGAGGGCTGAATGAGTGAAGAAATAGGATGCTGTTACTGTTTGTGTCATTGGACGGTCTGAAGACCATCATGACTGGGAGCTCACCCTGGCACTGTGTTCCCACTGGTTTCCCCATCTCTGAAGCAGGGACCCTGGCTGAGTACATGCTCCTCTGGACTTTCAGATGCTTGACACTTGATATTTTCCTTATGGAAAAATAGATAGCTCTGTATAAACAGTATAACAAGATAAATACTGTGCTCAGTGTGACAACCAAGAAAAATACTGCAAGGATACCTTAAAGGCTGAGATTGGTTCAGAAGACAATGCTGACTTTGTGTCGGTGTCAGGGGGAGAGTCATTGCTCAGGTCCTGGCAGTTGTAGGAGATAAAACATCACTTTCTATTGCATGTGGGTCAGCTAGTATGGGCTTGTTCCTAGCATTGGTTCTATATGCTGGCTAATGACAATACAGTTATTGTTCTTACACCTGTTTGCAAAGGGAAATGAATTGATGACAGAATTTTAGTGCCTCTCCATGAGGCAAATGGGTCAGGTTTCTTTATTTTTGCCATTTAGTGCAGTACATCTAATCTCTCAAGTCTGAGCTGCAACCCAAGGTATATATATAGGCAACTCAGACCCTTGTTTTAACATCTTCTAAAAGACTATACAGTAAGTCATTAAAATCTCCACCACAGTGAAATAAGAGGTGAGGTTCTGATAGTTGTAAACTAGGCAGCCAGCTAAGGAGAATCCAATTATTTGTGGCACTTCAGTGTTTTGCTTCAGGATCACATCACAAGTGGTAGCCAGCAGCACAAAACTTACTTCACTTTGGCTTAATGCTTGTCACAATTACTACACTAATAGTAAAAATCCATCTGTTACTGTTCCATGTTCCTATCACTCTCTCTTTGTTGCATCAGAAGAGATTTGTCTTCACTCTCTATCAGCCACCACAGTGATTGCCTCACTGTGACTTTGACTATAATTTTAACTGTCTATTGATCCTGCACTGATCTTTCTGACACTGAAAGATTTAAGAGTAGACTTAAGCTCCATAATCGATGTTAACAAGTCTTTACTTGGGACCCTTATTTAATAAACTCTTATAGCCTCTAGGGGTGATTTACAAAACTGACCTTCACTGTCTGTAAAACCAGAAAATCAGTAAATACATTTCTTCAGAAAGTAATGGATGCTTCCTTCTTGGGAATCACCATGGCACCTGAGTCATGGCCACAGCTTTACCTTCCCCAAAGCATTACTGCCCTTACTTTTGAGTAGATGATTTATTGCCCTGTGAAGAGCAGAATAAACCCAAACTTCTTGTTAATTGCACATTAAGATATTGCAGCAGAGGTAAAAGTAGCTGATTACTTGCAGTGCAGAGCCTCTTCCCCTGTCTAGCAGAACTGACAGTGTCATTTTAAATGGTCCAAGTTATAGGAGTCTGAACCAAATGTTGTAAAAGATATGGCATGGAACAGCCAGGCTTTGATGAAGACATGGCCGGCTAACCTAACAGGCATTCCTTGGCTTAACAACCCTGCAACAAAGTGCAATGAGTTGTGTGGCTTTGAGTTCAATATGAAGGTTTCTGCTCTAAAAAGTAAAGGGTAAAAGAAGCAATTGCATTGGCATTCTGTTCCGGCAGACAACGTACAACTGGGACCATGCCCTCAGTGAAAATGCCATGGAGACAATGTGTCTGCTCCTACCCATCACATCACTTTCCATGCCAGTGGCTGACTTCAATCCTCACCCAAAATCCAGGCTGCTGGCTGCAGTGGTATTTGCAAAGGTGAAATCATGCAACTGTTACTGAAGCCTGCTCATTCCTGATCGGAAAAGTCGATAAACGTTTTACAGAGGATGGGTTTGGGCAGTGGTTCTAAATGACTCTGCCCTGCCTCCTTTTGCCCTCTGATTTGGCTGCTGGAGATGCTGTGTGTACTTCATAGAAAAGGGGTAATAAAGGATTATTAAGTGACACAAGTGTGTTAAGAAGTGCTATCCACACATCAGTGTAAAATATTCCAGGCTATTATGAGGCCCTATTACAAGAAAATGGAAGGATTTTGCATCACTTGATTAACCAGTTATGAAACTGTGCCTCTTGTTAAACTTTCATATGACATATTAAATATACAGTTGTAAATGAAAGGCGACTAGGCCATTTATTACAAAACAAATGGATTGATATGATAAAAAGGGGGCTGTGCTTTTTTGTGGGGATACTGTCAAGAGGAATAGGAAGAGCACTTCCAAAAATGAGAATGCCATGATGTGCTTTCACTTCAAAACAGAGTCCTGAATCTGCCCTGTTAGAAAAATCTATCACTGAGACTTGAGTGAAGTATTATCTAACCATCTGAGACACAGCCCTATAATTCATGGGTCATTGACACAGTAGAGAAGATCAGTTCTGGCTATTGTAGCAGCAGAGGGACTCTTAATCCATGGATTATTAACGTGGAAAATTGAAGGGGCTGTTACAGGCTTGTGGTTTATTAGACTATTGTGGATTTAGGGAGCTTTAATTTGAAGATTATGGACACAATGGAGTGCAACAGATCCTTTAACAATGTCAGTGGCAAGGCTTTTGTACAGGAGAAAGCTTCTGCCTGAATTCTGTCCTTCCCCATCCCACAGGATACTGCTTAGAAAAACACTTATGGGGCTGCAATCACCTTTGAAGCTCATTTGATCAAAGCAACTCAGAAACACACTTCTCTGAAGATAATGTTCCCTCAGCTCTCCAGTCTGGAAATAATTTTGTTCTACCAAGGCTTTTCTTGCCAGCATTGATTTTCATCCCCTATTGCTGTTTTGTCTTGCAAAAATTTGACGCTACATCATGTTTGTGTAACATCATTAGGTCCATGGGGTGCTTTGCAGGACAAGTGAACTGAATGTGTTACATGATGGAGAAGGACTAAGGAATGAAACCTTGGACCTTCACTAGCAACAGCTTTATGAAATAACCTCCTGCCCCTGATCACCATCTCCAAAGCACTGAGTGAGCTTATCTCTGCTCACCATCCACCTTGAAGGACTAACAGACATGTGAGGAGTTTGTGGGTATGGAGAGGCACAGTGTGGCTTGAACATGACCATAGTTCCAAAGACAACCAGCCTGCTCCAAAAGCCCACCAGGGAGAGTTTCTTCTCTGCCCAAGAATGTTGTACATTTTCCTTTTACCCTTTTCTCTCCCAGAAGAAGGGAAGGAAAATGGAAATTATTACAGAAAACACTGCAGGAAGGGTTGGGGTTGAGGGAGACTCAGAACTGGCATTGGGGTAAGCTCTGTAACTGCAGTGGTTCCACCGCACAGCACAGGCATGAACTGGAAACCTTCCTTCTCCATTCTCTGATTCATGTTTGCAATACAAGAGGAGGAACTGAGCAGACCAGCACAGTGTGGATGGTGGGATCAATGCTCTTGGCATGTCTCCTGTGCCCATGCTCAGCTCGAGGTGTCTGTGCCTGCACAGGTTGTTTTGCATCTCTTCCATGACTGTCTGCAGCTGGGCACTGGGCTGGGGTGAGCAGGGGGGAAAGCCAAAACACCAGCTGTGTGGGCACGGTTTGGTCCGTTGTGCTCTTGTCCAGAAAAAGCACCATTAGTTCATGGAGCTACTTGCTGCTTGAAGCTGAGGAAGCCAAAGCATGAATGGGATCAATAGAAACTGCACAAGCCCATGGTTGGTGGCTCATGAATGGCTTTTGAATGATGTCTCAGGCACAACATTGACACCAAGATTTCTCGCAATAGGGAGGACAACAGGAAGAACAGCCATGCTGGTCCTCTTATCCAGGTTATTTCCTAAACTTCCTACTTCTTCTATTAGATTTCATTTTAAGGCCAGACAAAACCTTAAAGGCTTTCCCTACAGGGGAAGGAAGAATGCAGCTACACAAAATAAACTCAGTATGTATGAATTGGGGAATGGGAAGCAAAAAAGAGGCAGAGAGTTCTCCCAGGCCAAGACAGGTGAACTGAATGCTCCAGTTTCCTGGCTCAGCATCAGTGAGATAGAGTCACTGTCAGTATGTGACAGAGAAAGCATGTGCAGGGCTTCAGAAGGCAGCTCAAGAATTTCTAGGAACAGCCCTGGGCACTGGGACAGTCCCTACCCTCTGATGCTCCAGTGTGTGTACCCAAAGGCTTGGTATATACACAAAATTCCCAGCAGTGATGCAGAGTCTTGAATAAATTGTAAAAATGGTTTAGTGATTATTTTAATTGAAAAATATGTATTTACTTGAAATAAACTTCTGTTTCTCAACTATGCTTATGTTACACAGATAGCTTGGTTTATATTTGAATAGATAATATTTAATATTCAGTCTGGGAATAGTTATTTATCACACATAACTATTTCTTCAATATTAATTTCCACTTCAAGTATTTACATTTTCTTGCTTTCCCTCCCTTGCCCTCTTCCATTCCTCTCCCCATCAAAATTTACTTATATTTACCAGGAAATATATGTGGTTTAGAGTAAAGCAAAACAAATGATGGATTGAGTGTACTTGCAATGCCCTTTGAAAACTGTCCCAGTGTTCAAATACTGCTCAGTTTTATTCCTCTAAGTATTCTATGCTTACTGCTGCAACATGTCATCTACACAGCCAGGAAGTTGTACAAGATACACAAGATTCAAGCCAACAGGATAAAATCCAAGTGATCTTTTAGCCAGCTTTTGAAATTAATAGAATTTTGTGACCCAGAACTCCAGAAATTAATATTATCTCCGCAGTCAAACACAGATGGTCCACATGAAGGTTTCTGTGTAACTTCTAATTTGACATGCGAAACATTTAATATAATTTTTAAAATATACTGTGATTTTGATCCCTATGCTATTTAATAAAGCACATATTGTTGTAAGGGAACAAAGTCCTGAGAAGTGTTTTGTTCAGGAACATTGCCAGGTTCAAGCAGCTTTTAGAATTTGTGTAGCCAAAGATACCTGATTTTTGACAAGCACTGTAATGCAACTCCATGAAATGGGTGCACACCTTTTAATGGTGATGTGCTGGACACCTGCAAGGAGTTCTGAAAAGTTCAACTGCTCTGACACACTAAACTCTCAAATAGTGGGAAACTTTCCTTTGATTTCAGCAGATGTCTCCCACAAGTATGCAAGAAAATGTTTGTCTTTATATTATCAGCAGTTTTTATATTACAAAATAGCCAAAGGTCAGAATTTCATTTTCTCTCGGGCATGGTGCTGAATGAACAATAGCTGAATAACTGTATTTGGATCCAGTCACTGATTACACTCCCTCAAGATATTCTCACAATCACTTATTCTTCCATTTGTGCCCAATAAGGTGGCTGGAGTTTTACAAACAGCTGGAGTCACAGGGGTGTGGGAGGGAAAAATTCAACTGAGGTAGGTGAGAGGTTCTCCTGGTGAGAATATGAAGGGCTGAAAGACATCAAGTTCCCAGAGCTCCAGGCATCACCCTCCCTGTGAGAGGATTGGGAAACAATGCATATTTTGGTCATTTGGTTGCTAATGTTCAGAGCAGAATTACATCCTAATTTCAAGTGTTTTGCTAGCAGATGAAGCTTTTCTACTGGAGCCTAGGAAACAGAATGGTCGTGCTTGACAAGCATGTTCAGAGGGGATCCCTGTGGCTGCTGTGAAACACTCCGTGCTGTAGGTGGTGAATAGCAGCTCTCATTGCCACTGCCATGTGAAACGCTGTGACTTGCCCCAAGGGTGCAGGGGAATAACACTGTCTGGGCAACAACTTGGAATTACTCCTACTCAGGCTACTGCTCTCCTCTGTCTTCTGGCCTTCTTGTACAGCAAGGTCACATGGGGAGCCATCAGGAGACTGCTGACACTGACTCAGAACAAGCCTGGCCACTCCTCCTCCTCAGCTTTGCCAAGATAACCATCTCTGCTGGGAAGAGCCAAGGTGGGGATGTCTTTCTTTACTTGATCAAAGCAATTCAATTCCCTCCTTTTAGAGCTTTATATATTAGCATCACATAACATCTCTTTTCACTTAACTACTCCATCCATTCATTATCCATTCAAACGGAACCTGGCAGAGCTTCCTGTATTCAAGTTTTTTTGGATCAGTAGTTATATCTGTTATTGGTCCAGAAAACATCAGCTTTCATCTGACCTCTCCCTCGCATGGAGCTTTTCCTTTCAAACCAAAATTTTTGTTTAAATATTTAAACATTTATTTATTTATTTAAGTAGCAAACCTATGCATCTCTTGTCATATGACTCTTGTCAGATTTCACTAGACTGCATTTCTCTGGCTTTCCTTGTTGTCTTATGGCTCAGCAGATAATGTATTAATGACCTGTACGAAGCCCCAGCAGGATACACCCTAGGGAAAAAATGGACAATGTCTGGATTTCTCAGTAGTCCTTCATTTCAAAATGTTACTCAGAAAGATGTTAATACTCCAATGAAAAAAATTTAGCTGCTCCTTTGCAGATACTACATCCACAAGGAAAGATCTTCCATCTTCACTTTCCTTGATTCAAAAGTTGCTGGTGTTTCCTATAGGAACACTGAGCTCTGAGTTTATTAGTCCAATAAATGGCTGTCACTTAATGCTCCAACCAATCCTCCCAGCAATTACAATCAGCAGGGTTCCCATGCTGTGCATCAGTGACGGCTGCTGAACTTGCTTCAGTAACTTCCCATGAGTTAACACAGCTGAAGCAGACTTAATTTTGTTGGGGGATTTTGAAACCTGGTTTCCTAAAGAGATTTCCACCATCACACTATAAGCCTCTACACCTGAATACGTTGTTAAGTTCCACCCAAAACTGACAGACAGCTAGGCATGTCAGCAATAGCAAGATAAACCACTGAGGAGAGATTAAATCCATGATACTGAATCAGGAACAAAAGTTGACCTGTAATCTCAAGTAAATCTCCAAATCCCTCAGACTACTCATAGGAAAAGTATTCCTGCTATAGGAGATGTTCTGACTTGGGGTTTGTGTGTTACTACCCAGACTGGCCAGCCCTGAAACAGGGAGCCAAAGGAAACAAGGCTTTGCACCTTCTGTTGCTCACAGATTGGCTTCTTGTTAAACTTCTTCCTAATTTCACTGTCAGAAATGCGTGTCAACTTTTGGACTTTTGTTTTAGATACACAAATGTGTTTTTTCCATTAAATATTGTGCAACTGTGCTGGGAGATGCATTTCCAGTACTTACTTTAGTAATAATTCTTGAGCATGGATGGGAAACTGAATATGAGGGCAGGGAGCACAGAAAGCTTTATTGTATTAGAGAGGATGGCAACCTGAGAGTATCTTTGTGTGGGACCACTGATGCCTTCTGGAGACTGACCTGGAACAGAGACTAGACAGGGCAAAGGATAAAGTAGGGATTTATTAAAAGTTCTCAATGGGTTCTCTTGGGCCTTGCAAGAGTCCAGTGGGACCACACCCAAGATACACCACAAAGTGGTCACAAAATGGACACCCGGATCATGAGGTCTTACATTTATAAAAGTTCTGGTCCATTAGCATATTAGAATCAATTGTCCAACCACAGCTTCAGGTTATGAAGCTCCATCCTCCTTGTTTTTCCTTCTCACTTCACCGTTGTTTTGATTCTTGGGCCTCAAAAGTTGCCTTGGTATCAAACTAGAGAAGGAATTGTTTTGTCTGTCTACACCATGAAGAGAGCTTAGTAACACTGAATATGAAACCTAAAACTACCTACCAAAACAGCACAAAGTCTAAAAAATATAACAGCTAAAACCTAAGGCGTCACCACAGCTTGTAGAAATTCAAAATATAAATATGCCAGATTCATATAAAGTGGTACATTGACTCCACAATCCCAGAACTCTGCCTGGGACATTTACATTTGCCCATAGTGGTCCTGTGATGAATGCTGATAGAACAGTGAGTTCCTGACAGGTCTCAGGTCTGTTGTGTGGTGGGGGCTGGTTTTAGCTCTATGTATTTAGTAGACCCTTATGACCAGCTGCACACCTGTCACTGCTGAGGAAAGGTGTTGGAGCTGAGCCCTGCTTTCATGTGTGAAACTTTCCTCTCCTCCGAATCTTCACCAGTATTTCCTGCCCAGTGGAAAAGAAGGAAAGCAGTGATGCTGTCTAGGCTCTGGGTAGCATCGTCCATGTGAGGACAGTGGTTTTGATGATAAATGTTTCATAGGTCATTCATGTCTGATAAAGGTGAGCAGCAATACATTAAACTTTTCATATGCCTTCATCTATCTCCTTTTTTCAATGACTTGTTTGCTGGAGTGCCTCACTCTCCTGATCCTTCCTGGTGAGGAAGGAAATCACTGGTTTTGACATTTTCTAAATAGGAAGAGCCAAGACAGAAAAAACTTCATCTGTTGAAGGAGATTAGGAGAGAAAGAGGCACTCAGAGCAATCCTCAAAATTCCCCCAAGATGTCCAGCTCCCTTGAGTATCAGGTATTAAAGAAATTCCTATGTTTTCTATTTTCATCTTTGCTAACATCAATCTCTCTGAATGTCTGGTACTAATTCATCTACCCATGGTTACAGAAGGAATTTGATGTATCACAGGAAACTGATCCTTTTCCAATAACAAAACCAGTGTTTAGTTGCTGTCTTTTCCATCTCACATGCTGTACCCTGGAGAGTTTGCCAGCTTGAACTAGACACTTTATGGAGGAAAACTCTCGAACTGCTTTGTGTCCGGAACAATTTGTATGTATACCTTAGTATGAAGAAGTGTATATATATAAATATACATAGCGTGTGTATGCGTATGTGTGTGCACAAAATAAATTTACAGTACTAAGAAAATAAGAAATGAGAGAGAGGTTCTGAGATTCCAAATTCTTATCCAGGGAGAATTATGCTTGTTGCCAGTGGCTTATGAAAATCTTTGAAGTGTGAGTGCTACATTGCACTACATTCCTCAAAACTTAATGATGGTAAATGAACACTAGTAAATTCTGAGTAGCTTTTTTCTTTTTTAATTTAATTTTCCTAGTAAACTCCCTCCTACCAGAAGTTCAGCTGGGAATGCTTACTTAAATTTATTTTGCTTAAAATAGGAACTGAGATTTAAAATCATTATCAATAAACAGTTTATTCTTTACAGTGAGGCATCCAATGTAAGTCATAAATTATTGTCCACTTAATTAAAGACACTCACCTTTCCAGCTGTTCTTCTAACCAGCTCAATCCAAAGCAAATAAATTCAGTGCTTTGCCAGTTCTGTCAGGGACTTTGGTGCAGGCACAAGGAGAGTCAGGGCTCCTTTCCTTACCACTCCAGGTGTTACTGGGCCCTGTTGGAGCTGATTTTCAGAGACCCTGAGACAGCCTTGAACTTCTGGGAACTCCAACTCTTCATCAGCGGATTGTCTAAGATGTGGACTTACATGCCTGACCAACAGAATGAGCTCGCCCCTTGTCTTTATTTTTTTTTTCTTATTTTCCTTGAAGCCAAGAGTGGACCTGTGAGAAATTAAAGTAATTTGGCCACAGATATCCTGGAAGAGCAAGTCTGCCAGTGATGTAGACAGCAACTTGCTCAATGACTCTTCAAGCTAACCCACATGCAATATCATTTTCTATAAAATGGAGTGGGATGTTTCAGGCAGCTGGTTGGAGAGAGGACCATGTCTGTGACTACTATTCATAGCAAAAAAAAATTCTCATTTTCAATATCTCCTACAGCTGTCTGCAAACCTCCTGAGTACAGGAGTAACCAGATAAGTCCATGAAAAACAATTCTACTGAGAGCTATGAAATACAAAGATATCACCCTGACCCCAGAAATCACTGATGAAGTTTGTTCGAGAGGCTTCAGGAGAAATGAGATGGGAAACAGAAGACATAGGTAGCTGGAAATGTCTGGGTTGGTAAAATTCACCCCACTTTTGGAGTAACCTGCAAAAGAGAGGACAGTGGGTTAACCTTTTTTTTATAGAGATGTGTCAAAGTTGTGAACTGCTCTTCTCTGCATCTCACCCTTAACTGACTCCTGTTCCCTGTCCTGGTATGCTCCAATGGCACCTGATGTGATTCATTGAGGGGTGGGAGAGAGTCTATGCTGTCTGCAGATAGGAAAAAACAAAACATGGCAATAACTACAGGTAGGTAGGTGTTATTCTGAAATCACACAGAATTTGACCAGCCAACTCTCTCTGTCATCTACTCTGTCAGGACCCAGAAAGCTGCCTTTATCCTCAGTGTTTGTGTGGGAGGGCAGACAGAAAAGGGGTGAAATGCTCCTTTTGCAATGTCTTTTCAAGCATCTAAGCCATCTCTGCTGACCAAGTAACTGCATTTTAGTGACTGTATCATCTGCCCAGTGAAATTACCACTGGTTTGCAGTTAGATAACACTTCTCAGAAAGGGAAATTCAATCTACTGGATTACTTTTTCTGAGTAACTGGAGCAAAACATACAAACAGGGAAATTTTGCAAGGCCAGAGTTTGTTTTTACTTATGACATCCTTTAAAACAAAGGTTAACCTTCTGTTCAGAGAGTTCCTTGTCAGGCTAAGGTTCAAAACTGAATGTAGCAGCCCAGCAGAAGGGCACGGCAGTAGATATGACTAGGAATTGTGTAGCAAGTTGGGGCTATGATAAACCTGAATTCTTAAGAGAATATATGAGGGCTGGAGTACTGCTATTTTGGGTTAGTCTTTCACTTTATGAATTTTTAGTATTGCTTACGATCGCAGTTGAATGGTTTGTAGTTTATTCTTTATTTTAAAAAGCCTTTTTAGGTTGGAGGGAGGTGGAAGAGAATTATGAATGCAGCCTGGGAGGCTGTACTAAACTCCTCCCTTTTCAGAGGTAGATGTCCTCTGAACCACTTGAGCTAGTTTGGGATTTTTCCCCTTAGCAGCTCTGTCCAGGGTGTGTTCCCATGAAGCAGAACCATTAACTAAAGCCTGAGGATGTTGGACCAGAGGCATTCTCTGCAGAATGGCCCCTTCATGCACTGCAGCAAAACTGGAGCTGGTGTCACTTGACTGCATTGGGCCCTGTGTTTGTGGATTTAACTTCATTTTCTGCTACAGGCCTTCTGGTATGTAAGGAAGTGAATTCAGGCTTGTCGCTGTGTGCAGTGAGGCAGCAAACTTGCAGGGGGAAATTCCCCTCCTTCTGTAGTTCATGGTGTTCTTCTAAACTATTTATAAATAGGTCTGCTGCAGCCAGTGTTTGCATTTGGACAGCCTCACTGTTCCCATTTTCAAGGCTTCTCTCAGATCTGAAAGTAAAGGTCAGGTTGACTCCCCTCATTTGAAATAGAGAGGAAGAAAGTTAACCCTGTAAGCAGGTGGCTCTAATGCCATAATTCTCAGGAAAATGAGTACATCTTCCTCTCCCTTTGGCTCCATTTTCATTTCTCTGCCCTCTTCATTAGCTGATGATAGTTCTAACTTCCTGCATCCTTTTGAAGAGATGCCCCTGCAAATCATCATCTGGGATTCATGAAATGCAGAGATCTGGTAAGCAGCACAAATCACACGCTTCTGGCCTGCACTTGCCAGAAGCCCTGGATAAGTTTTCAGCTGAGTTTATGCTTCACCTCCCTCCACTCTACAGAACAATAACATATGGGTCCATTTTCCCCAAAAAAGCTTGCACCAAAACCCAACAATCCCCTTCATGAAGGATTATTTTTTGCTGATTGAGGGGTGTTTGGAGATGACAGGCATCTGATCTCTTCTTAAGCCTTAAATTGCTGTAAATCCTGTATTGGTTTACTTTTTACTTCAACCAAATAAGATATTATCCTGCCTCCAAGTTAACACTTTCCAAGCTTGCCTCAGCTGAGTGTTGCACACCAAAGACATTTATCATCTGCCATCACTGGACAAGGCACTGCACAGAGCCACCAATTCATGTGTGACACAGCTAAAACACTAAATAGGATTACATGGCTCATAAGGCAGAAGGAGAACCAGCCAGTTAAGCAGCCTTTAAGTTGTACTACATACATGTAACAACCATTTTGCTTCTGGATGGGTCCCTTGAAGGGCAGGTAAAACACTGAAACAGCCTGAGCACTGTATTGTGGGTATGGGGAAAGGATGCAAGGCGTCGTCATCTTCCAGTTGTTGCTATCCAAAGACAGCAGTAAGAAGGGTGTCAGTGGATATTTACTTCAGTGAGGACTTCAGTGGAGGTCACAGCCTAAGTCTGAATGAAGAAAACATGAATGAGGGTGTGAAAAACTAATTTCTGAAATGGAGAACACTTATTTTTATTTTTTTTTTTTATGTCAATATTCAAGAGCACCTTACCCTCCTTTATCCCCAGGAGCTGTTTTAGCAGTCTCCTTCAGAATAGATTATCTTTGACTCAAGTAGTACATTTATTTTGGGATGGATTGCTAATAAATAGAGGTTTCTAGGTGTTCTGAATGCAGGGAATATAACTGGTAGGCAGGTACATTATGAATCTAACCAAAGAAGACTTAGAAGACTAAATATTGTTTTATTGCGTATTTAAGACTTTGAAATTAAATGTTTGTTTTAAAGAAGGTGCATTATCCCAAGACAGTGGTTTTATTCATGCTATTACTTAACACAGTGTTACAAACGCTCAAGAGATCTCTGTAAACTTTCTGACTGAGCTGTGAGTTGAGGCCAAGGTGAATGTCATGGTTTGACACAGGCCAAATGCCAGGCACCCATGAGAGTCGTTCACTTACAGTCTTCTGCTACAGCTGGGCAGAGGACAGGGAAAAAAAAAGAATTAATGAAGGGTTCATGAGTTAAGGACTAGGAGAAAAACACTCTAGGGGCAAAACAGGTTTAAATTGAGAGATATAAAGTAAACTTATTATTAACAGAGCCAGAGGAGGATAATGAGAAGTAAAATAAGTCCTTAAAACACCTTTTTTCCCCACCAGCACCTCCCTCCTTCCCAGCAACAGTGAAGGGAGAACAGGACATGGGAGATTTGGTCAGTTTGTCACTCGAGATCTTTTTATGTTTGCTCAGGGAGTCTTTTTTCTGCTATGTCGTGGGGTCCCTCCCATTGGAAAACAGTTTTCCCAAAACTGCTCTGGCATGGGTTACTTGTCCATGGGATGCAGTCCTCGAAGGATAGGCTGCTTTAGTTTGGGAGCAACTCTCTCTATCTCTGGGAACAGGGCCCTCCCTCCGTTCAGGTCTCCTGCTGGATCACAGCTTTCTCTGGCATCCATCCGATCAGGCATGAGCACTTTTCCCATGGGCTACAAGTGGATTTCTGCATCCCCCATGGACTTCATGCATTCCAGTGGGACAGTTTGTTTCACCATAGTCCTCACCATGGCCTGTAAAGGAATCTCAAGTCCAATGCTTGAAGCACCTTCTCCCTTTCATTTTTTTCCACTGACCTTGGTTCTGCCATCTTGTTTCCCTCACATGTCCTCACTTCCCCTTCTTCTCTGACTAGAAGAAAACTGCTGCTTCTGGGTACCATTGTCAACAAGTTCCACTAATTCAAAGATTCTTGCAAGATCCCACAGCATCAAGAAGTTGACCTCATCTTGGTTCTGCCTTGGGGAATCACTCGTCACGCTTCGCTGCCAGCCAGCTGGTCCCACCATGACTGCATGGACAGCGGCAGCAGCCATGGTGTTGTTCAACAACTTTACCCACGCGGGGCACTGGGAAGGGGAAGCCGCCTCTGCCCTGCCCTTCTGCCCACGGTGTGTCTGCCCAGGGGCTGCCAGGCAGTCAAGGCCAGTGGCGTGGCTGTGAAGGGGCTGCCAGGCAGACAAGGTCAGTGGCATGGCTGTGAAGGGCTAGCCAGGTAGGTAAGGTCCACAGCATGATTTTGCAGGGCTGGCCAGGTAGGCAAGGCCCTTGGTGTGTCTGTGCAGGGTTAGCCAGGTAGGCAAAGCCCACAGCATGGCCACTCCAAGATAGTGGCAGCCTTAACAGTGCATTGCCACCCACCACCCCAGGGATGGCTCTGGCAGCAGTGCTTTGCTTCTGGGAAGCCTCACTTCTCATCTTGGGGAAAAAAACCTGCCTGTGAGATGTTTTGATTGTCTTCATAAATATGTTGTCAGAGAGAAGCTGCCAACCTCTGTAACTGGCCCATTTTTGGTCAGCAGCACGTCCATCTTTAGAGCCATCAGAGATTGGCTCTGTTGGACATGGTGGAAGCTTCCAGCAGCTTCTCGCAGAAGCCAGATCGGGGGGCCTCTACTGCTATCTAAAAAATCAGGTAGTGCCAAATCAACACAATGAATTTCTCCCAGTAAGTCCCAGTCACTAGGTAAAGATGTTCCTCTTAAGGAGTTGTCCTGGTCAAAATGGCTAGAAGTGTTCTGATCAATAACACAGCCACTCCACTCAGAGCATTTTTATGGATGTGTGAGTTTTTACCCATCAGTAACACATGCAAGTATAATTTCTTTTAGCACAGAAGCACTAAATAATTAATTAATTACCACCATTCCTCTTGGAACAGCTGCTGCTTGTTGTGAACACCCCATGGGCTCTGCGGGGTGGTTTCAGTATAAGCAGTGGCTGTTACCCTGGCAAGCAAGTGTTCATCCACTGTTTAGAAATCTAATTTTCTCTGCTGGTATGTGAAAAATTGCATGGCATTCTTGTCACAAAATTCCTTTTCTAGTTTTCCTGTGTTCTGCAGTTTCACAATTCTCTTTGGCACAGCAATTATTATTGTACCAGCTGCAACGCTTACAAAAGGTGATCATAATGAAACCCTGGTAGGCATCTTGTGAAATTCCAGTGCTGATGAGTATGGATCCCACCAGAGCTTTTATTATAGATTTTGCTATTTCATTTGGGTCAGCATGTGAAGTATTTGATGTCATTTACCTCACATGCTACATCCAAGTGAATTGCCATAACTATTTACCTGTGAACCATGATTTTTTTATCTAGAAAAGTGTAGTTTGTGGCTAGTGTTTTGGCATGAACTTCTGCTCAGTGCGTTCTTTGAACTGCTTGGCACCTCAATGACACAGTTGAATGACACAGGTTTTAGTTTTGTACATCACTGAAATAAAGCAAACTTATAAAACACTGTTAATGAGAACTAGCTCCGCATTTCAACAACTGTTTTAATTATTACCAAATTATTTGTTCTACTATATTGTCATTTCAAATTTAATGTTTTGTAGCTCTGTTTCAAGTACAGAGACTGTTTCTATTTCTATTTCTATTTTTATTTCTATTTCTATTTCTATTTCTACTTATATTTATATTTATATTTTTGTATATATATTTATTCACAGAGACCTCAAAAATTTGATTTGCTTTTGTATTTTTTCCATTTACATTGATAAATATCATACACTAAGTAATTCCCATACCATTAACATATGATTTGCCCAGTTGTACTTATTTTGTCATCCTTACTTCCTCAGGTTATTTTCAACTTTAAGCCACAGCTAATCCATGACCTTAGGGCTTTCGTCTCCAGGTCTGAATTATATAAGTATTAGGGAACAAGGATTGCAATAAACTTTATTGTACAATAACAGTCAGCTGATCAGTCAGGTTTTCTGTTTCCACTAACTAGAATAATAGAGAAAATTTAATTATTTAATTAATTAATTTTAATTATTTTTTTATTTATTCTTTTTTTTCAATGTGGGAAGGCCATTTAAGAAATATTTCTAAAGGGAAAGTGGAAATGGAGGAAAATAGGAACTGTCTGCATTTCTGGGCATCCAGAATTTCTGCCAAGCACAAAGAAAGACAACTGAAGCAGGAATGTACCCTGCACTCTGCAGTGGCCACTGCAATGGTAATTGAATAAAATCTGCTGAGACAAAAAAGAGAAAACAAAAAGCACTTTGGTCACAGAGCTGAAATGGAAAAGCAGCAGCTGTTAAAAGGAACCTTTTGTAGTGTGTTTCCTCAAACTCTGTCTCCTTCCATGAGACTACTCAAAAAGCAGAACACCTGTGGAATGTCAGGTTTCCTTTCGGATGTGGGAGCAGCATCACATGGCATGGCCATGTCTCCAACAGGCTGGGAAGTTTGCTACTGCTCCTGTTCCAGCCAAGCTGATTGATTCTCATTTGAAATGCTATCTCTAAGCTGCTTTTGTTCAATTGCTTACTTTCCTGAAAGGTTATAATCAAAAGGCCAGACTTCAGGAATAATTTGGCTCCCTTGTTTGATACTGGTTTCCAAGCGGCATGTAAATAAGGGGTCACATTTTCCAAAGAGAGCACTGCCCCACCATCAGTGCTGTGAGAAATCTGCTTCACAGCTCCATGGCTGAATTTAGGGGGAAGCATTGCTGACAGGCTGAGTCAGTGGCCCAAATTCTTCTCCCTTTATCCATATAACCACATGAAAATTGTGCCTCCTATCCACAGAATGTGCATGAATAATTTGCTTGGCATGGGACTGGAGCTAGCTAGCACAATAACTATGCCTTTGTAAGCTCCATATGTCCCTTGCCTTGGAGCTTTTCAGATGATACAAAACCCTGGTACTGTGACTAAAATGAGAAAGGCCTGGGCAATGACTTCAGAAGCAATTGGGAGTGACCTAAATCTCATAAAGGATTCTTGGCTTCAATGATGTTGACTCAGGTCCATCACACTTACAAGTAACATCCAGACCTTATCAAGATCCTGGAATGACCCCTGCAGTCCGCAGAGATGGGTTTTTAAACCCTGCAAGGGAATCCAAATTTCCACTTCAGAAACACCAGACTCTTTAACTGTACTTTTTGATATAAGTTCAAGAAACGAGCGCACACACTGCCTATCCCTCTCCTTTTTGCACTCAACATTTTTGGTGCAGGAGAGTTCAGTAACGGAAGTGTAAACCTTCTGTTTACATCTATAAACAAGATAAGGTACAAATTGCTGCAATACAAACTTCCTTGCTCTGGCCCTCCGCTGACCTCAGCTATAAATGACAAAGACCCTTCTTTCTCACAGTTGCAGGAGTCTCCAGTCTCTAGGGCAAAGTTTAAACCAGCAAATGTGCTTACAAGATCTTCTGTGTGAATTTTTCTGACTGCTGTGCTAGTTACACAGCACTCAGGGACAGGGGATGATGCCTGTGATGTGAGGGACAGATGCAGCTGGACCTACAGTTGGAGGGTGCCCCAGACACTTCCATCTGCAGGGTGAGCCTGGTTGCATTTGCATCCATTTCCTGAAGTCAAGGAACAAGCTACGTGCAGTTTTGCTGAAGGGCTTGGATGGAGAAGGGCACGCCTGTACCACATTTTAGACTGACAGGAGTCACTGTATTCATGTCACTGTATCTCACACTCAAGTCTTCTCCTGGAAGCTCTATGCTCGGTCAAATAAATTGGTTACAAAATATCCAAGATTATGCCAAGTAAACACAAGAATAATTGGATTTAAAAGCTACTCACGCATTGTCTTATTTTTATAGATTTCAATGGGTGCAGAAAGAAGAGCTGCCAATAACACAAAAGCTGTTCTAGGCACGGGAACCAAACTCCTTGGTGACCAGGACAGATGACACATGGCCTGAGGGAACAACACAAGAAGAGAGCTGGGGCATGAGAAAAATCTTAGGGAGTGAGGAAGAAAAGTAAAAGGGAATTCTGAACTTCACAGCTGTAAATATATCTCCATGCCCTGAGAGATCTCACAGCCACTGGCAGTCACACACACATCATTGAGACTATGGTGGGTCACACACACATCATTGAGACTATTCCTAATTGGAATTGCTAATCTGGGATTTCTGTTCTGGGTGGTGAAAGTAGAAACTAAACAGGTTTGGTACTGACATCAGACCGCAGGGCAGTGCAAGGTGGGGCTGTTGAACACCAGCACTGTATTTGTACAAGGGTGACAGTTACAGTGACATTTGTGTGTCTCCAGGCAGGACGTGTATCCCTCTCCTCCTGAAGCAGTTCAGCAGAGGAGCACAAGGACATCACCTCTGGCATGGGTCACCCAACTGCAGATTCCTGGAAGATGGACTCATGCTCAGGCATGGCCCTGTAAGCTTTCCTTGTTCCTGTCACCACTGAATGCTCACCATTGGTATGCCCTGGAGAGAGTGTGAAATGGCTCTAAGAGGGCCAGGTCAGTAGTTCTTGTGTGTTTAAGCAATGCAAAAACTCCTCTTTTCTCCCTAGTGCTGTGCAGTAGGTTGAAGGAGAGTAACTCAGGAGTATCGGCAAGAGAGAAGGGCCACAGGGATAGTTCTTGGTCACTGCTGTTAATGATGCTGCAGAGAGGTGGTGACACTGGATCGCTCACAATGTTTTCAGCAGAAGTGTGTCAGCTTCTGAAAAGCACCAGCTCCTGGCCCAGAGGCCTATTTTCTACACATAATGGTATCCCAATACATTTTCATGCAATTATATACAACTTCCCTAAACCACATGGTTTTGTATGTGTATAACCAGGACTAAAAAGTTCAATTCTCACTGTTCAGAGGAGTTATGATGCACAGAACCAAGCAGGATAACATGTGTTTGTTTTGGAAGTTGCACTTTTGGCTCTCCATGTGTTTCACAAGCTATGACAGGTCTAGGAGTCTCAGCCATGGGTGAGCATCTCCCTGTCCTGCTGTTGTAGGAACACAAACATCCACTTCATTGGTAGATGAAGTGGCTCAGATTTGGATAATTCTCCGTTTTGACTATGGGTTTTGTGTCACAAAGAATCATGTGCTGGAACCTCCTGTGAAAACAGCAGAGAGAAAGAATGCTGCTGGTGTGTATGAGATTTCTCCTCTCTGTGACAAACGCTATTCTTAGCTGTCTGGCTGGTGTGGAGTAACGCATTAACTGAGTGTGATAAGGCAGGGGAACACCGATACTGGCCCCATTTTCAGTCCTGTGTTTGCTCTGCCATTAAACAATGGGGTCTTGGTCCTCTAGGAGGCCCTGACATGTCAAAACCATGTCAGTTAAGTCAACAAATATCCTTGTGTTCCTCATTTCAAAATCATGCTTTGTCCCTTTAAAAATCCTGAATGGAAAGGTTAGGCATATTTAAGAATTAAAGATGATAAAATATGGAGAGACAACATGGAAACAGTTAGCTTACAAACATGAGCCTAATTTCTATCACCAGCATTTGTTAATGTTATTTATGTTGTAATGCATATGAGAAAGTTGAAAGATCTGAAAAACATGACATGTATACATCAACATCCATGTGTTATAGGGCAGGAAATTACCCCCTTAGCAGAGCTGCCACACCTCCAGACATACAAGGTGTGCTGCCCACATGCACATCTCCTTGAGTGTGCCATGCACCTGTAGGTGATGAGGAGCTCCAGCAGGGCCATGGCTCTCAGGAAGGTCCAAATGGTCCAAATCCTTTAGATAATTTGGGGTGACACTTCTGGCTGGGAAAGAAATGTCATACCCTTGCACTGGGTATATGGAAGATCAGTTCCTGGTGTCATTGAATTCAGCCCAATGTTGTGGGTAACAGTGCTATAATCCCTACTGCAAACTGATCACACCTGGATTTAGAAGTGAGATGGGTGTATAAAAGCAACATTGAGATTACTGACAGGCTGCTTATTCCTACTGGCATCCTTATGGCTCCTGTCCCAGCTCATCCCTCCTTGCATGCAAAAGACAAAATAAGGCTCACTTGAAAAGTCTTGGGAATTTTGAGGTCTGCCCCATGTTCTTGTGTGCTTAGAGTTGGCAAAATTAGCTGCTCACTTCATTGGCTGAAAACAGATGAAAAGAAATCCCTCCTTGTGCTATGAATAATTCATCAGTGAAAGAAAGTGCTTCAGGATAGTATTTGGGATGAAAACTGCATAACAGTCAGTAGTCTCACAAGTCAATTTGCTACCTATAAAGGAAGGGATTTCTGTTGGCTGTCCTCTCTTCAAGAAAAAAAAAAAACAACCTCCTCTTAACACTGTCTGCATTTGGAAACAACCTACATTTTAAGTAATTAAAACTGATGTTCCTGACAAACATTGCCTCCAAAGAAATGGTCTATTGTAAACGTAAACTCTCAAGATCCTTCCAGGCATACCAGCAGACTGTCTCCTAAAAATTCTTCCCAAGCCATCTGGTGCCTTATCTCTGTAGCCAAGCCATACAATAACTTTGAAAGAGGATTGTTGCTTGCAGGGTTTAGTCTCAGGACTACAGATTCCCTTGGAAGTATCCCTGTTCACTCTGAACCCGTTAGACAGGCAGTTCTGGCTGTGTGAATTCTCCACTACTTTTAATCAAGACCCAAAATGTGCAGCTGTGGTTCTCTGGGGAGATCCCTGCTTCCTGTGGTTTGTAAAGGGAATGAAGGAGTTACAGGGAGAAGCTGGAGACTTCCAAACAGGGATTTACACTCCATTAATTCTCTCTCCGGCATCCCAGCCAGAGTGGCATGACATGAATGTGGTTAGGAAGGCTGCAGCCAATTCACATCACTCTTGTAGCTCTCCCCACACCTGCAAGGGGAACGTATGGATTCCAGGTTTGCTCCTAGACAGCCTTTGCCATCAAAAAAAAAGGTATTTAGTGAGTGAGAAGGCATGAAGGCGTAGAGCAGAGGTGGCTGATGGAAACAGCTGGGAAGAAAAAGACAATTTTGTTTCAGCTTTGGAGATCATCTAGAGTTTGCTCTCCCTTGGTTGCATCCTGCTACTTTTATGTCTGCTTTTTAATATCTCACCTAAACTCTTATCTTCTAAGAAACTGAATTCTTACTGTTAAGTCCCCTATTTTGAGTGCAAAAGCAGAGCCCGACAGCGAAATTAAGTAGCAAAGCCAAGGCTGCAGGCATCTGACAGCAAAGCAGTAGTTAAGGCACAAACCAGAGTGAGGGATCCTGTGTTAGATGTGCCCAACCATCCAGGCAGTGACAGCCATCATTGAGAAACAGCATACAGTGTGTGGCTGAAAACAGAACTTGTCCACCACTCCTTCATCCAGGGCAAACACAGCATAGCTGGGGAGAGACCAAATCCCTTTTTGGATTTTTGTCCTGTGCTTATATGCTGAATGTTTCATATTAAGCATTTCTAGCCTGTTCCTTATCAATGCTGCTTTCAGAGGAAAGGAGAAAACTGGGTGCAAGAACATAGGAGCACCTATAAGAAGAGAGCTATTTCCTCAACATATCCTGCAAGTTGGAGACTGCTTACAGATCAGAAGCATCCCATTTAAGCAGCACCTCTTAATCATTTAGCATGGGGGGGCAATGGCTCTGGGTCTGTTGCACATTCTGGCCACGGTAATGATGTGGTACCAGCAGTGTTACAAAGTGATGGGCTACCATTAGATTATCTTCTCCCTCCCGTGCCCATCTGTTCTGGGAACCCGCAGCTACCTGAGAAGAATTTTAAAACACCCTACTTTTGGGTACAGCAACTGAGCAAGCACAGACATTTTTCTAAGTTAAAAAGAAACAGGGTTTTTTTCAGGCTGTTGCATGTTAGTAAAGAAATACTGGATGTTCTATGTGCTTGTCAGGTGGATATTAATGAGCAAGATGTGATGCTGTAAAATAGCTCCTGGAAATGACAGAGATTCTGCACTTCTCCAAGTCAGTGGAAGTTTTGATGATGAGTTTTGACAGGCACTGAATTAGGCCTAAAACATTCCCAACGTTTTGGCCATTGATAATTTTTTTGACAGTTTTATAACCGGTAGAGACTTCCTACCACAATACAAATACGTCAACATTGTAAAGACTTCCCCCAGGGAGATGTCTTTGCCTTTAGCTGGGCACCTTGTTACACCCCAAGGGAAATCAAACAGTGTAGGGAAAAAGAACTTGATATCTGTAAAGTTGCTTAGCTTTTTCCCTGCTGTACTGGATATTTGTATTTTGTTATCTCTGGAGACAATCTACTATTTGGTAAAAGAATGAAAACAACCCTCCTAAAATAGAGTTTTACAGTTTAATGATCCCTGAAATACTACATTATACACTTAGGCTGCACACAAGATGGAGAGGGAGGGTGGAACTACCATGAGGTCAGAGCTCCATGACCCCATGTTCCTTGCCAAATCAATCATCTGTCTCCTCTTCATAAGGTGATGGTGACACTTCACAGAGCTGTTATGATAATTTGTTTATATAATAAAAGTACATGGCTCGAGGGATAAAGCTTTTTGTACCTGCATAATTTCCAACATTCCCAGGTTGCCTTTTGGTGTGGGATTACAGAACATCTGCTCTATTTAGTCTCCCTAGTATTACTGTTAATGTTTTGGCAAAGGCACCTGGAACACAGTATAGATGTGCACGTACATAATATCAAAAGTCATGAGGAGTGTATTCAGGTCCTGTTTGATTTATAGCGTGTCAAACACAAAAGATAAACCAATATAATGTTTAGCTTGATGTGGCTTAATTTGCACAAAAATGGGAAGATTCAGAATTAAGCGTTCCTAGCTACCTTAGGACTTGTCCCAGCTTTACCTGTAGGAAAAAGGGAGATGGGATCTATAACTGCTTATTAGGCCAAAGGAACTGCCAGGCTACAGCAAGACCCAGAAGCTGGGATACCCTGAGAACTTTCCACGTGGCAGATAAGAGGTGTAAGGAAAAGGAGCAGTGTGTGAACAGTCAGCAGCAGTGCTGGGAGCAGGGGAGGGGCAAGCTGGATCCAGCAGTTTCAAGTGGAGAGCCTCAAGGGATCATTATGTCCGTCTGTGCTGACCTGAAGATGAAAATCCCACACATTTACAGTGTCTACGTGGGCTTTGCTGTACCTCCCACCCAGTCCCTAGTTCCTACTCATCTATCTGTTTTCCAGGGTCAAAGTTGATTCTGAGGCAAACTGAGCGCCAGTTTTCTTGCATGTGAGTGGAGCGGTGTAACAGACTTGTTTGCTTTGCCTCCTTCAACTTCTGTTCCCAAATGGTAGTTCCCTACCCAGGCAAAGAGCAGGGATGATATCTGCAAGGACAAGGCTACACTGCATTCCCACTGTGCCCCACCTTGCAGCTCTGTGCAGAGCAATGGATGGCTCCCACAGGACACAGCTCCTGCTGCAATGCACAGGCTGGGAAGATGTTTGAGTTACACAGTTTGACCCAGGACCGAGATGCAGGATGTTTAGGTATTTTTTCCCTGTGTAACTTTTAGTCACCTCAATGTGTATATCTCAGCACTCAGGGCAGTGGGATGGTACTGATGGCTCTGCAGCATCCTGGCACATCATTTCACATCTCTCTCAGCCACTGGCCCTAAAATGGGGACCAGGACATGGGCCCACAGAGGGCAAGTTGTGACAGCAGTGATAGCAGTGCTGTGCTGTTATTGCTGGGAATGGCAGGGAGCACTTCCTAGCCTCCTATGGGTCAGAGGAGCAAACTCCCAAACAACCCAGCGATTCAGATCTTGATGGCAGCAGCACACTACATGGGGTAAGAAGAGAACCTCAGGGAGGAAGCAGGAGCTTAAAGGACTACAGTAGATGAGTGTATTTAAATCCTTTTAACGAGGACAAAAAGTGTTGGCTTGGCATAGATAAAAAGTTTGAAAATTAAGTATACACCAAGAACTTGCAAGTCAGTCCCTCCAAACAGATGTGAAAGGCTTACAACAACTTAAAAATCCAGCTTTGACACAACTGCTGAAAATGTCTTAAGGAGAAGCCTTCATGAGAGCAGAAAAAGGCAGCCCAGAGTGGCATACTTGTTACCAGCATCAGCAGATGAATGAGAAGCAGGAGAGGGCGGTCAGCTGTTTGAAGGGAATGAAATCTTTCACTTTCTGACCACACAGATTAGACAGAAGGAGAAAAGTTGGCTGTTTTCAGATGTCTTGTAGCATTAAGGAGCAACCATCAAAGGGAAACTGTCTGCCTTGTGGGATAATCGTTGGGCAAGCAAGAGGATGCAGCAGATAAAGGAAGATGGCACTTACCCGAGAGGCTGAGCCACAAAAAACAAAGATTAGTACTGGGGATAGCCTCACCTATAGGGAAAAGGAAATGGTAACAAGGGGGGAAAGCAGTGCAAAAATCTCAGGAAATCTGGGTTCTTCAAGTGTGTTCTTGCAGCAGTGTGCACTGCCTTAAATTTCTTACTGAAGTTTTGCTGTTGTGATCAAGTTCTGATTTCGTAGTTTATAGAAGAGCCATTTGCAGCTCAAGTTCTGCAGTATTTACACAGGCAAAATTCCCAGTGTTTTAAGGGGATTTTTCCATGGGTAGGTGTGGGCTCTTAAGGCTTACTTTTGACTGGGTGAGGACTTGGAGTCTGCAAATTACCATATCGTAAGTATTAATAGAGCCTTCCTAATAGGAAAGTTATTTGAATTTAAGATTGCAGCTTAGTTTCTCTAAACTCCACATAATCTATTTACTTAGAGCACAGCTTTCTTTCTGCACTTCCTAATCTCCAGCTGTAAAGATCCAAAATGCCAAACAACATACAACTTGTGCATATTGATGGAAATGGCTCTGGAAGTCATTCCATGCTGTATGACATGCATAAATGTATGTTTAGTGACATTGCAAAGCCAGGACTTGATCCTGAGAGGCTTCAGACTGCTCCAAACTCTGCCCCATAATGGAGTCCCATGAGTTGGATCCCCTCTTCTGAATGATGGAGTTGTCTTTCTTGCCTTCCCTCAGACTGGTGGTTTCAGATCAGTGGGTGGGGCTGTGATGATGTTCCACATAACAACTTTGCTCCATTCAGCACAGTGCCAAAAAAGGAAAGGGTCCTACCCAACCAAGTCACAGATACATGCTGCCACTTCTCACTATGTGCCAGCTCCTGAGCTACATCAAACCTCACCTCAGAGCCAAATTAACTGGCCACTTTGTAAAAAACTAAGGAGAAAAAAACCTCAGTGAGCTGAACAGAAGCAAGGCATCTCTCACCAGCACCTGACATGTTGCCTGTTAGTAAATAAATACTGGATGGCACAGTGGATGCTGAGGCTGAGAATGGTCAGATGTGGGATTTTTGTGAGATGGGGACGCCCTGAGGCACTCTGCAGCCCAGATAAACCCGACCTGTTTCCCAACATTATGCTGATCTGAGGACTGAAGGCTGCAGGCCTCTTTCACAGGACACCGGCAAGACTAGCTCCACGGCAAGACTAGCTCCACGTAAACCTCCTCCCCTCCCCTCTGACTCAGCCCTAATGCTATGATCAGCTTTTCACCTCTCCTTCCTCAGGCAACTTGGTTCACTTTTCCTCACTCCCCCTCTGCTGACCAGCTGCTCAATATTGCTCCCACACCCAACTGGCAGCACAGGCTCCCCCTGGCACTCCTGGGAAATGTGTCCACACCCACCTGAGTTAGGGATACAGCCTACCCTTCCTCCTTCCACCATGATTTCTGGAGCATTATTCCAAGCCCAAGCACCCTGTATCTCTCTCTGTGAAGACTGAAAGCTTTGGGGTACATATGGACATTGTAGGAAGGTGGTCAGGGCTCAGGGTGCTCTGCAGCACTGCAGCTCAGAGAGATATGGGTGAGTTATCTCACAGTAAGTAGCCGAGATTTGAATTAAATCTGGTTTATAAGCGTGTCACGATGCCATGAAGGGAGGTTATGTGCCATTACACCTTGCCCTAAGGGTGTGCTGACTTGGATCTCCACAATCCTGGAGATGCCTGCACTGCTGAGGCTCTGCCTCCCAGCCCTGCAATCCTGGACAGCCAGTCACAGAGTTGATGCAGGTGATGCTTTACTTACTTTGACTCTAATGTTCATCATACAAAATTAATAATTGACTCTAAATAGTTGAGGTCTGTAGGACTTCACCAGTTTTTTGAAGAGTCAGGAGGTGCCATTTTGCCCAGAAGTGGATTGTGAATTGATTTTTATTTTAAAACTTTCCTTTTCTGCAGCAAATGCCAACATTTCTGTGCCTTGTCCCAAAGTTAAGTGAAGAATGTAAAAGAACTTTGATATTTTCTATGGAAGTGCAAATTGAACTTCCAAACTTCTCTTTTGCTTGCTTACAGGCTTAAAAGGTTTAAAAACCTTTTAGAAAAAGGCTAGGAGTTTGATCTGAAGAAGGAGTAGAAGACAATGCTGAATTACATATAGGTCTAAAGGATGTCTTAAATTTTTACAGAGACCTTTCAAACTGTAAAACAAAACAAAATTAACTCAGATAAGGATGTAATCTTCCTTTTCAGGGTGCCTGAAAAATGCGCAACACAAATCTAATCCTGAACAAAAGTTGCTTGAATCTGAGAAGTGCAGAAGAAAACAACTGCTATAAGAAGTGCCACACACGGGATTCTTCAGTTGCTGGTCCACTCCTTCAAGCTGCCTTGGGAAAAAAAAAAAAAAAAAAAGGGAAAACGTTAATTATGTAAAAAAACCTCAGCTCTCCTCCCAGTGAGTGACAAAGTGACTCATCCACACCAGGACCTGGCAGAGCAGGCAGCTGCCGGTGCCGCTGTGCCCGGGCTACTTTGGGATTTTAAAGCCTTTAGGAAGGAGCCGGCAGGGAGCGGGCGCCGAACCCGGGTGTGCGGAGCCGTGGCTTGGATTCCCCCTGCCCGCTCCGTCCAGCTCCAGCGATGGCTTTTCTTGACCAAAACCTGCGACTTCGGCAATGAAAAAAGAAAGTGACATATTGGAAGGAGTGGAGTGGGGGGGAGCGGAGGAGGGCGGGCTTTCTCCTGCTTGATCTATGGAGCACGCCCCTTTTTAAACTGAATCCCGGCAGCTCTCGTCCACCAGCCCGACGGGGGGAGAGGCGGAAAGCGAGGGAGAGCAGGCAGGCAGGCGGGCGGGCGGGCGGCTCCCCCGTCCCGGCCCGTCGGTCCCGACCCCGGCCCGTCCGCCCCCGCGCACCATGCGCGGCCCCCGGCGCCCTGCGCGCCGCCCGCCCGCCCGCCCCTAACGCTGCCCGGCTCCTGCGCCTTCCCGCGGCAGCGCTCCGGGGGCCGGCAGGGGGGCCACGAGGAAAAAAAAAAAAAAAAAAAAAAAACATTAAAAGAGGGAAAGGGAAGAAAAAGGAGGCGAAGAAGCGGAGGCGGGGAAGGCTGCTCCTCCGAGGACAGCGCGCAGCACCATGCAGCTGGCGCCGCTGGCGCTGGCACTCACCACGCTCTTCATCGACGGCTTGAGGACGGCAGCGAGGAGGCAGAAGCTGCACCCCAGGCAAGGTAAGGGGGTGCTCGGGGAGGGGCGCGGGGAGTGCTGCGCTGCCGCCCCCCAGGGGCTCGGCCACCTCACTCAGCGGCATATGCGTCTGTCCCCTCGCAGCCCAGCTGCTGGAGAAACTCAGCGAGTACGAGATCGTGACTCCTACCCGAGTGAATGAGTTCGGTGAGCCCTTCCCCACCGATGTCCACTTCAGGCGGCGCCGGCGGAGCACCAGTGCTGCCCCCGACGCCTGGACGGCGGCCGCCGCCGCCTCCCCGAAGGCACACTACAGACTGTCCGCTTTCGGGCAGCAGTTCCTCTTCAACCTGACGGCCAGCTCGGCCTTCATCGCCCCGCTCTTCACCGTCAGCCTCCTGGGAGAGCCCGCCGCAGACCAGCGGCGCCTCTACGCCGAGGCGGCTGACGCCGACGTGAAGCACTGCTTCTACCGGGGGCACGTCAACGCCCGCCCTCGGCTCACCGCCGTTATCAGCCTCTGCTCCGGGATGGTGAGACCCGCGCCCCGGCCGCCGGCCCGGCCCCGCCCCGCCGAGGGCCAGGGGCGGAAGCGGGAGGAGGAGGAGCGGGAGGAGCGGGGTGAGGGAGGGTGGGCCGGCAGAACGATGGGGCCCGCCCCTTCCCCTCACCGCAGCGGGCGGCTCCGGCCCACCCCGGCCGGTGGGGTTCTCCCGTGCCGCTCTTAGGAGCTCGGGTGGTGGGATGCGCCGCTCCTGCTCCTCGGGTTTTGGGAGAAAAAAGGCCACCCACCGACACCCGAGGGGGGCGGTCCGCGGGCCAGACCTGGGCACCGCCTGCCCCCGGAGTGCCGGTGTGGGCTGGCTGCGGGTTTATCACCAGCGCTGGCACCGGAGCCATCCAGCACCCCGCACCCGTCCCTGGTACCCCAGTTAGGTGCCCTTCGATGCAGGAATGTTGGCATCGGGATGAACAGAAGCTCCGAAAAGGGCTGGCTTTTCTGTCTGTCCTGGTGCCTTTCGATCCCAGGGACTCTCCGGAGGTTTCTGCTGGTTTCATTCAGTCCAGGACTTCCTCTGGGTGCATGTGTTCACCTAGGCTTGGCAACATATGTGTGTGTGGCTTCGTTCACAGATACTGGCCATGAATCCCAGTATGGAATGGCTACAGAATGTTTTGTCTTGGATATTTTTTCACTTACCCACCAACTATCTACATTCATAGTTGTATTTAACTAGGAGTGTTGATGTCTTCTCATAAGCAAGGATTTCACTAGCTAAACACCTTCCTTTGGTCCATATATGGGTTAAAAGCCTGTCTCAGGGAGACATGCTGTGTGACACCAGCACATGATGGGGTTGCACTGGGGCCTCCAGCACACAGCATCACCATCACCCTTCGGGCAGGACTGGCTTATTAACGTCACTGGCATAAGGACAGGGTCTGGTAGACGTGCCCCCTGCCTGTAAGTTAGTAGTTAGCCATCTGTAAGCACCAGTTGGATGGCTGTGCAGCCCAGGGTGGGTGTAAGCAGTGTGACCAAGCTGGAGCACCAGCCGGTGCCTTCACAGGGGATGCCACAGAGCTAGGCACACCTCCCTCATTAACTGCTCACTTTGTGGGGTAGTGCTGCTAGGTGGCTTGTCATCGCTCAAAGCTGACCTCCTGTTCCTCTCTCTGGTCCCTCTCAGCTAGGCACATTCAAGTCTGATGATGGGGACTATTTTGTAGAGCCACTCCTATCGCTTGAGGAACAGGAGTATGAAGAAGAGCACAATAAACCACATCTTGTCTACCGACACCGGACACCTCCAACCAACTCTTCAGGGGACAGGCAGACTTGCAATACTCCAGGTACTCATTTTGTTACTGCCTTGGATGACTTGATACTTGGAAGTGCTATTTGCAGTTAAAAGGCAGTAGTTTTGTGTGGGAAAGAAGGGATGTGAAGTTGAGGGACTCCTCTAGAAATGGTTCTGTGAGTGTTAGGACTGAGCTTGTGGTGGTAACACTGTCCTGGAGAGACATGGTGCACCCATGCTTTCTAGGAATTGGTTATAAGGAAGTTGTGGTCAGGAAAAATGTTGCCGTTTCCCTTTGATTCCTGATGTAAAGCTGGCAAGAGAGCTTCTGATCTGTCTTACCTTAAGTACCCTGTGAGCCCTTAAACTTGTTTTCTGTTCTCTCCTACATGTAATTCCCAGTCATCCTTATCTGATATAATCTCTGTCTGATACTCTGTCCTTTAAATGACAACCTTCTGTCTTGGACTTGCTGTGCTCCTGGTCTTCCTTCCCCAAATCTGGCTGTGAGTTGCCACGTCTTAGTTCTTTCTAGTGGGAATGAGGAGGTCCTAACACCAACCCTGACAGTTCTTCCCTTAGTAATCATTTTTCCATGGTTCATTTTCAAAAGCTTTTTTTTTTCAAAAGTTTTTTTTCCCTCCTGACCCTTCTTCCAGCAGCATCATCTCCCTGACCTCCTCACTCCCTCTCTCTAGTCCTTGCACATATGAAAGAGCACAAGTCTTTTTCTCTCCGCCCTCATGTGCCTTGATGAGCAATAGCCTTGCTCCTACTGTCCCTATTATCTGCAGTGGCCTCCTGCTGCTCTCTGCTTCCTTGACTTCCTGATGTTCACAGCTAATCCTTCCCTTTGGCAGCAAATACCTAAATTTTCTCTGAAGAAGCTTATTCCTTCGGTCTCCTGTTTCACCTGCTGTTTTGCCCTCCTCCTTTGGCCTGCAGCTAGATCTACAGGAACTTTAAAGCCTAAACAGAGTAGACCTTGACTGGGTTCCCTTGTGGGCTGCAAGCTACTCATATGCTGCAAACTAGGTGGAGTTGCTCAGGAAGTAAAGGTACCACTGGAGGTATCACCATGGCCACTTTGGGCATGGTGCCCAAATTAGACTGAAATTAGCACGCATTACCTGTTCAGCCCCCGTGACTGTGGATCGTGGCTGTGCTGTTGAGCTGTCAGTCTGTTCAGCTTGCAGTAACCATGCTAAGTCCAAAGATGTTCTGATACTCTGTGACCAGCCAGAGCAACATGTGTTTCTTCTAGAATACATGTGAATCCACGTCCACATGCAAACCTATGTGCCAGGGGTACAGTGGCACCTCTCACAAGGCTGTCATTGTTTGTTCTTCCAAGGGTTGCTGCTGGAATATGCCATTCTGGTTTCTCTCTTCCAGCTGTTTCTGCTCCCTTCTTTGAGATCAGATGCAGGAGACTCAGAACAGTTGGAAAGAAACATGGAATCTGGCACATTGCATCAGTAACCCTTGGAGGAATGGAGCAGCAGATCACAGGACTCATTGAATCAAAGGTAGCTGGGAGGGCTCTGAATTTTGGTTGTGGACTTGACTCTGTGCTGCTGTAACAGACTGCTGTATTTCACCCCACTGTATCATAGCTCCCATTTAGGATATTATTCCTCTGTATTGTAATTCACAAGAATAGTACTCCATCTGTGATTTTACCAGTGCGGTGTATATCTCTTCCTCCTTTGTTCCAATATGCTTTGCTTCTTGCTTGTCTTTGTTTTCTTGCTCTTCTCAGTTGCTTCATGTAGTGGAGGGAGGAGTTCTCACCTCTCAAACACAAGCTTAAGTGGTCCAGATAGGCATGAGAGTCTTCTTTGTCTTCCTGACCTCTTTCCCTTCATCTCTCCCTCTTTACTGTCTCTTCTTTTTGTCATCGTCCAAGCTTTTGAAAGGGAATGATGCTATGGCCATACGTGTATGGTGAACAAGTCTTGGTTATTTCATTTAAGGAGCAAGTTCAGAGCAACTTGGGCAGTGCTGAACCTTAGCATCCTACCTGAGGTTACATCTGCTGAGCGAAGGTGCCTTGCATGTCTTTGCAGCAGAGGTGAACATGCAAAATCTAGCAGCACTTACTATTATAGACAAGCTGTATCTCTTACTCCTGCCAGAGAAGAATGGTTTCATAAGAGTTTGCAAGTTAGTCATAATTGTAGGGTGTTGGATGAATCCAGTCTTTTGTCAGAAGAATGTGTGAAACAGTGCATTTGCTTTGCAGGCTTCTGGCAGGGGTGGAAATTTGCTCCATGAGGAAATTCATGTGAGGGAAATCTAAGGTACCCCCCCTGAAGTGTGCAAGGGACCCCATGTTGCCAGGCAGTGGTGCTATTAAGAATGACTTTCTGATAGTCATCTTCCTGGAAATGATTAATAGGCAACATACTGGTGTGCCCTTGCCATAATGATGTAATTTTAGACTTCTTGAGGTATTCAGGAAAGTTTCCCTTGTGAATTGACTAACAGATTGAGTAAAAGCTTTCATTTGCAGCAGTCCCCCTGGTCTTACTTTTAGTTTTCAGCATCCTGAGGTCAGCTTAGAAAACCAGGTATTTGCTTTTGTTAAGTTTTAATTAGCAGTTTCTGATAACAGTTTTAGGTCCTCTGACATAAAAGATACTCTGCAGGTGTTCTGGAAAAAGATCTTTTTCCTCTGAGCACTGATGGATATCAAATGGAAGCTGTGCTCTGCAGATGAACTTCCATAGCACAGCACTGGGGTATCTGGCAATGCATTTCAGCTGTCTGGCATACAGCTCAGCCACTGCAAGAAAAGCTTTGGACAGAGTTTTCCTTGGGGTAACAGGTTAATGTAGTTTCAGTCGTCGGAAACGGTGCATTTTGCTCTCCTTCTTTTCTTTTAGTTAGTGCCGTGAATCAGTTTGTCATCTGGCCGGGGATCTGGCAGAGTAATTAGTTGTGTTTTACTGAATAGCCCTGACGGGATGAGGACTTGGCCAGGTTGACAGCATGATGTCACTATAGGTGCAGCACCACTACCACCCATCGCTTCAGGATAGCAAGCTCTTCCGACCCAATTATTAAATATCCGCTTTTTTGAGGTGGAGGAGGAAGAGAAAAGAAATTGCGATCCTAAAAAAAGAAAAAAAGGAAGTGGCTCATTGCAAGGCTGGAGAGCACAGCTTTCCTGCACCCCACGGAGGAACAATCTGACTCCAGTGATAAAGGCGTGGAGCTGCATCCTGCCTTCATGAGGCCAGCAGCACCTCCCCAAGCCCCCATCCAGGGGGACCTTCTGCCAGGAGCAGACCTGTGAGCCCTTTGCATGTGAAACACTCAAGGTTTGGTCTTGCAGAGAGATGTCCAGCTCCAGATGCCAATAGGACACTGCCTTTGGTCATCACTTAAATAAACCACTTTCAGGCTGCTTTTTTGCTCTGGGTCTTATGTCCATTTCTGCTGCTTCTCCTTTCTATCATATTTGCCATGTTTTTTCTCACTGGTGTGTATATATATATATATATATATATATATATATATATATATATATAGGTATGTATATTTTAATTGTTGAGTTCTCTGGAGCTCTTCTCTTCCAGTTTTGTTGGGGTCTGTGATAGCTTTAGCCTTTTACTGAACCTTTGCAATCAATCTGCCTGTTGGCCACCCCTTGCTCTGAGACAGATGTTGCCTCCACCTGCCTGGTTGCACTGAGCCACAATTCCCCTGTGTCTGTGAGTATAATTGCAAGTATTGTGCACTTTCATCACCCTGCTTCTGTTGCCTGCCCAGCTCTTGCTCCAAACTTAGCAAATTCTGTGCAGCTTTTACTGTGACCCCGATGCAGGACTCCTGACTAAACTTTTTGGGGCAGCTCCTTCTTTGTACCCACTGCCTTCATGTGGCTGATCTGTGCTTCCAGTTTCCATCCCAGTTTCATTGGTCAAATACCATTCTGTTCTTGCCTCATTTCTCATAATTATTTTATATTCAAGACCTGTCTGGGGCTGAGATGAATAAACCAAGGACTGAGTGTATAATGAGTAAAAGCTGCTCCCTCACTGCTGGTCGGCTGTGCCCACCCTGAGTCTGGCATTGGACCTGGGTTTTGGGACTGCATGTGAGGATCCTGCACAAAGTCCTCGCTCCTTAATGAGAGCATTTAAAGCAGGAGTATCCTCCACGGGCAAAATTCCTCATGCAGAAGCAGCAATAACACTCTGATGGTGCCAAACTAGTAGGAAGACGATTAGAGCTGTTCCTGTTTCTGGAGGGGAGCCAAGGGGCTGTAGCCAGCAAAGAGGCCTTCCAGCAGTTTGTGCTGAGGTGGTGAGGTTTTGGAAGCAGGCTCAGATGAGTGCAGGACAGAGCAGGTCTTACCTGCACTGTGCTGACTGTGCCCCCACCCACTGCTGGCAGAGCTGGGAATGCCCTGAGGCTGCTTTCCAAAATCCACCAAATATTATCAGCACAAATGGCTGTGGGACACAACCTGCAAGCTTAGCACATCCCAGTACCTGCCAGAAACAGATGCAAAAGGGTCTCAAATTTGCTGGTGTTTTGTTGGGTGTTACAGCAGTTTGGCTACTGGAGAGTACATGTGTGGCCAGGCTCCACAACAGCTCCACAAAGGGAAGCCCCACATGGTCCAGATGAGGAGGAGAGAAGCTCTGTGTGTAAGTGTGCTGAGAAGGGTCCTGCAAAAAGCACAGGAGAAACCAGCAGCATGAACCAAGTCTTGCCACTGAGCTAGCATGGCACAGGCATACTCAGTAATGTGTCACTGATTTTTCAGTTGCATTAATGAGTAATTTGTAACAGATTACCCTTTCATAGTAACTGTAACAACCTTTCCCATTGAACATGATGCTGGGGAATCACCAGAGCAGGAGTGCTGCCCTGTGTCTTTATCAAGCAGATGCCCAGTGCTGCCGCAGCTCAATGATTGTGATCTTGTTTCTGCATGATAATTAGCACCATCCTGCTCTCCTAATGCCAGCCAGCTGCATGGGAAGTCACTGGTGAACCCATGGCACAAGCAGGAGAGGTTCCTGTCACCATGTTCCCATGTGCTTGGAAGGGGTGGTCAGGTTGAGTTGCCAGAACAGGGGTTTGTTAGTGTGTTATCAGTGCCATGACCAGGGAGGAGACCCGGGGAAGGATGTGTTAGGGATCTGCTACTGTGGCTAAAACCTGACTTTGTAGAGTGGTCTTTCACTGGTGCAGGGAGGGGATGAGCTTTTGTTACTACTGGAGCTGTGGTTCAAGGTGTGTCCACAGTGTTACAACTGGCAATGGAGTGGAATCGGGGCCAGCAATGGAAAATTTCCTGCTTCTTCTACAGACCCTTTGTATGTGTTATGTTCTTACTTTAGAGCACTTTTGAGGCAGATACTTTGAATTTCTTTTCCACAGGACTCAATGTTTCTGCTCTTGTGAGTGGTCTGTGTTGAAATCTCAGATCCTTTGCACTTGGATTGTTGGTCTAGAGCCCTTTAGTGTTTTTGCTGCTTCTTTTGGACTGTCTCGCTTCCACCTGTTTTTTTGGGTTTTTTGGGGGGGGGTTTTTTGGTGGGTTTTTTTGGGGGGTTTTTTGGGGTTTTTTTTTGGTTTGTTTTCAACTCATTCAGCAGACTTTTGCATTCTAGGTGTTTGGTTTCCAGGCAGGTCTTCAGGCAAATTCTGTACTGTTGAGTGTCACGTAAACTCAGGGTTGCAGGAGATCTGCAGGGAGGTTTTCTTAAGCCTTTACTTCCAGGTTGAGCAATCCTTGAGCTCCTTCAAGAGTCTGTTTAAGCTGTCAGCTTTGCTTTTGGCCTCAGGGTAAAACACTGACTTTGTTCTTTTCCTCAGAAAAGTTTCTTATCTTAAAGAAGTGGATTGTAATTTTTAGTCAGATAGTAATTAATTCAGGTTTCCTTCCCTCCCAGAATAAAGAAGAGAATTGCATCACAACTCCCATATGCTAATGTAATTAATTCTATTTCTGCCTCCCTGTTGAGGTAACAGCACAGTAAGATCCAGCTGGTATTTGGTCAGATGGGCCTGGGAGCACAAGCTTTTGCCATGCTGAGCTGGGGGTCAGTCTGTAGTGTCTGAGGTATCTTGTGATGTTGACAAGTGAAATAAGGTAATAGACTGACTTCAGTTAAAAAACATTGATCACAGTCAATGATTCAGATCCCATAATTAGTTTTGGTTTAAGATTTCTCAATGTGAGTTAAAACTAAAGTGCATGCACTTTGTTGTTACTCTTAGTATTGAAAATGTATCAAGCATCCATCCAGCATCCTAGAGGTGTGAGATTTAAGATTGTGACTAAACAAATTATTGTTGGTCGGTTATTGTTCTGCAATTTAAACAATGGTAATTGGTTAGAGTTAAGTTATTCTCCTGATATCAAAATGGACATACTTTTGCCTCATCTATGTGGACATTCACTGAAGGAGGACAGGTGGGAGAAGCAGGGAGGATCACTTTGTTGCTTTCTCTCTGTTCCTTATGGCATATACTACTGAAAATAAACAAGCTGACTATTCTGTGACTTCTTTTCCCATATGCCTGTAATGTCACTATCAACATCCCTATGGCCAATTGCTGGACAATTTCTTTTTTTATCTAATTGGATATTTTGTCTTATCTTTTACTGACCGTCAGTAAAAAGTTGTGGTGGCCTCAGTGTTTTTCTTGTTGGCATGGTACCTCAAAGGTGTCACTAGACACAAGTGTGGGACACAGGTTGGTGTACTTGTGACAGTTGTGCGTTGGAAGTTGCCTGAAGAGCATGTGTGGGAGTTCTGTAAGATGATCTTGAATCATTTTCTGCCACATGTTCAGCTCATGTGTTAGTATCTCCTTCCTTAAGGATTTATTGTTTTGTTCATTAATCTACTTTCTGTCTACTGTGCAAAATTGACAGCGTTCACTTACGACTTTTTACCTTAGGCAGAAAAATAATCTTTCAGGCTGGAATGCACTCTGATATTCATCACCAGGAAAGAAAACATCTGGAGTATGTGTGGTCTTTAGTGTTAGCATGGTATAAACCAGAGAATATTTTACTGCTAAGGGAAGTTGATTGCTGCTCACTTCACATCCATGGTTCTCAGCATTCTGTTCAAGCAGTGAGAAGAAAGGCAGGGTCACCCTGACAGACATCAGGGTTCAGCATCACTTTGAGCTTTGGCACCTCTAAGTCTCTATAGTTACAGGATGCAGTGAGTGAACTGAGGTGGAACTGTTGGTTTTTGGATCAGTGATGCTTCCTGCCAGTCTGAACTTCTCATGGCTTTATAGCTTTGCTTTCTGGCCATAATATTTTCACACAGTGCAAATACAAATTCTGGGCTTGACACATGGGGCTGATTTCAGCATGGATGGGGCTGACTTCCACTGGACATGGACCTGTCTGTGAATCTGAACATTGCTCCAGTTTATTTTATATTAATTAGTTGGACATTTAGACAACCAGTTTAGTAAAGTGCATGTGCAAAGTTCAAAGCAGAGGAAGGTGAGAAGATTAACAAGCAGGTGTGCCTTGGTCCTGAGGGCTTATGATCCATGCAAATATTTTTCTTAGTAGCAAAGTAGAAGCCCAAGATTTTGCTTCTCTTGTAACAGTTTGGGAGGGAAAAATCCTGAGCCCAGATTGTTTCTTAATTCAAAGGGAAGTATGAACAACATGAACAAATGAAAGCTTCCTTCCTTTGTGTTGCTCTAAGAGTGGCATTTGTGAAAGTGCTGATATTTACTGCATTTTCAATAATTCCAACCATGAAAGTTTGATCTATGCAGTTTTGTTCAGCTCTTGCTGCTGAAGGTTGAAATCCCAGTTGATGTCAATTGAGTGGGCTCAGATTAATTTGCAGTTGAGCACTTTCTCATTTGCAAGTTTGAAAATTCAAGCAAACTTTCATTTCCACTCTTAGTGCAGAATATCTTTCTCTTTGGATCCCAGCTGGCCCGGATCCTTCATTTCCCTTCCAATGTAGCTGATTGATCTCACCTCTATTAATAAAACCTCTTTTCTCTCCCCAGCTATAGCAGCAGCTCTGGTTGCACAGTCAAGGAGCTGTCCAGAGGGAAGGCAGGATTAGTCCTGCTCATAGGACTGATCACCTCAGTGTGGTACAGGGCAAGGCAGTGGCTGGTCCCCCATTATGTTTCTATCCTTGGCTATTGTCTGAGCAGGGTGTGAAGCTGCTGGCAGAGAAGGTGTGTTCAGCTCTGGGTTCTGCTGATCACAGCAGCACCCCACAGTAACAGAGGTGAGATTTTGGCCTCATGCAAATCCATCTGAGATAGATTAGTAGATGTATAGATAGTTAGATAGAGATGCAAAACATCTTGATAGAGAATTAAGACAGACCCAGGGCTAGAAAAATTCTTTGGTCCAGCTTAGGACCTGTTTGTGTCCTAAAGAGGAGCCAGTTTCCATTCCACTTCTTGGCAAGGAGAGCCTAAAAATGTGGTTCATTTTCAACCAGTCTGATCTCTGCATGAAGGCAAATCCATTTTGCCTCTCTCCTCTGTTTCCCAGGTGATGGCAGCTGCTGTTGTACCAGCTACAGGCAGCAAATCCAGCCAGGCAGCTGGAGCTGGAACTTGTACTGAAACTTTTGGCCAGGGTTTGCTCCTGTGGAGTTGAGGGAGACATGTCACACACTGATTGACTGCCTGAGGGGAGCTCAGCTGAATTTTGGTCTGTTTTATGGAGGTGTGCAATAAATAATTCTTCCAAAGAATAGTTTTATTATCTGTGCAACTGGATCAGAGCAGGGCTAGAACTGATGTTGGCCAACTGCTGAGTGGCAAACTTTGTTAAGAATCCTAGGTCACACATTCAGAAAAGTTATTATCATAAGTTGGTTTGAAAGGATCACACTTTTTTTCTAGCAGGGAGATGTTGTTAGCTCAAGAAAGAATTTTTCCCCCCTCTTCTCTTGCTCTCTCTGTTTTACATTTTTTTTCTCTGCTATGTGCAGCTCTTATGAAGTTGGAGCTGAACTGGAATTGCTTGAATTGTTACATGTCTTACTTAATTGTGCAAATTGCTTTCTATTCCAAGGACTAGTTAATGTAGAAATGGAAAGGATTAGGACTGTTGGGCTAAGTGATCATTCCATCTTTTAGTATTTGGGTTTAGTATAACAATAGCTACTATGTCAAAAGCAGATCCTGACTCTGCCCTGTCACCCTTTCATGCAAGCAAAGTACTCACATAGGACCTGAATCTTTCCTGCCCTCTTTCTTGTGTTAGATCCAAAGTACATTAACCAGCAGGAAACATCCATAAATCAGCTGAATGGTTCTGGGCTAAGGCTTCTTGCCCAAGAAAAAATAAATGGCATTAGTGGGAAGTTACCATCAGGAAGCAATATCCTTTCACAGGATTTGGTCTCCTTTGCAAGTCCCACATTACAAAGAAGAAACTAAACAGAAAAAAATTAAGATAAACTACCAGGTCTGTCTAAAGACTGTGAAAACAGCACAGATTGCCTTAGTAAAGCATGCAGTAAAATGGACATTATTCTAGCTTTTACCTGCCTCTCCAATGAATATGAACTGTTGAATCAGGGCATGGACTTGCCTGGTACTTGAATTATTGAACTGTAGTTTGCATGGTTTTAAAGGGTTTGTCTAGTCACTGGAGTTTGGGTTTTGTACAATGTGAAACAGAAAATGTTTTGTTTCTTAAACTCATTCAGTTACTGCTAAGTAGATGTGTTTCAGGTCATTGCAAAGATTGAGGGCTTGCCAAGCAGACCATTTTTCTTCCTGATTTTAGCGCAGTAGGAAAAAAAAAGGGAAATAAGGTGGAAAAATATCACACCCTTTTCTGATGTTATGTGTGGCAGTAGGAAGATGATGCTGCAAAATCACAGTTTTGTGTAATGTGAGAGATTTTCCCTTCTGCCTGATGGAAGGGCAGCACATTGCACCAGTCAGTGAGAGAGCCCTGCTGTTGTGGCCATTGTAATGGAGTGGGATATCAACAGAATCAGGCACACAGAGTTCCTGGCAGTGCCTGTTTGCAGCTCCCATTAACATGGTCAGTTTTACAGATGGGTTGAGAGCACTGCACAGCCATTAGCATTTAATTTTTTATAGGTGGGTGCACACTGTCTACTTGCAAGAAAGATGGGTGAAGATAACAGTTCACTACTACCAAAGTCCAGGAGTGGCTTTCCCTGCAGTGCCTCCCCATCACTGGTGCCTGCTTTTCCAGTAACCAAGCTGACAAACACCCAATACATGACGTGTCCAAATAGCACACTGCAAGTGTTGGAGTGACTTTGTGAGTGGAAATCATTCAGTTGTTTTGGAAGTGATGATGTGTCTGACTTCATTTGTGTGCTGGATGGGGAAACGCTGATACTGTACCAACATTTGGCAGCATTAGGTTAATGATTAGACTTGATGATCTTAAGTATCTTTTCCAACCTAAATGATTCTGTGACTGTGCCAGATCTCGGCACAAAAAGGAAAGTCATTTTTCCTCTGTGCTGGGCATACCTGGCTGTGTTGGGCTCTGATTCCCCTGCATGATCAGAGGCAGGCCAGGGCTCTCAGAAAAAGATATGGAATTTCATGTGGTATTCTCTGGGTTTTGGGTGGGTTTGTGGGAGATTTTTTAGCATGTGACACCAGCTGCAGGATTTCAGTGCAAGCCCAGTGAATATCAATTAATTCCTTTTTTACACCTTTCTGTGTGATATGTGTCTTAAAAGACAGATGTCTTTGCAATTCCCTGGTTTTTTGCCATCTGACTTCCCTGTGCCTGGATGGTTGGAGGAGAAGGCACCTGAGCCTCATGGTGGTGCCACGTGGGGCCCTGCAGAGCTCTGCCTTCTCTCTGCGGCCTTGTTTTCTGCCTCACTTGAGCCCTCTTGAGCATCTCCCTTTCCTTAACATTTTTCCTTAGGCACCTGCTCCTTTTGGAAGTGAGTTATTTAAAAGGGAAATTTGAGTGGTGGGCTGAGGGTGCAGAGAGGAAGAGGAGCTGGCTGAAGGGCTGGGGTTAGCACTTTCTCCTCAGTCTGGTCCTCTCCTCACCTTGAAGTTATTTGTATGCATAGTTGGCTCCCCAAGCTGATTGGCACTGAATGAGTCGGGGTAATGTCATGGTTGCCCACGAAGCAGTGCCAGCATGAGAGCACAACCTTGCCAACACAAGGGCATTGATTAGAGCAGAGGAACTAGGGCAATCCAATTATAACCACAAATGCCATTGGCTTTCTCAAATTCTTACTCAAATAACTGCAGACTCTCTGCTGTATTAAGGTGGTCTGGACTATATCAAGGAAGGAGAATTTAGAGGACTTAGGTAGTGCAGAGTAGTCAGGATTTAATTCTTAACTACAATATTGCCTATTTACACATAGGGCTAAAGGATAATATTTTTAGATAGGTAAAAGCTGGCTGATACCATTTGCCTGCCATGATACAGCACAACGTATTTCTTCTTTTGGAAATTATTACAAATATTCCTAAAAGGAAACTACACAGGAAAAATAACTAAGAAGTTTCCTATCATTTCATCTTGCTCAGCATTGAATATTCCTTTGTTCCCTAATATTATGCTTCCTCTAACCTACTCAATGGGTCAGATAAGGAAATGTGATAGTTTTCACCACCATGACGAAATTAAACTATAGCTACAAAGAGCATGAGGGTTGTAGCCTGGAGTCCTAGATGAGTAGTTCAGATCTGGCTTTATATTAAATGCAGAAGTGAACAGTCTTTCGTGGATGAATCACATTCAATTAGCTACTTCCTATGATGAACTGATTAAAAATTAAGTGGCATCAAATAAGCCTGATTCTGATCTTACATTTAAATAATGCTATAATTACATACTAATCAGATGGTAAATCTTAATTGTACATGTTCCATATGTTTTATATGGCTGTTCTCCCTCTTCACTTTGTCGTCTTTGTATCAGCATGGAGTATATTTTCAGGCTGCTTTTATGTTTGGCCTAATTGAATATCAAAAGCAGTATATGTGAAACTTCCTGAATTCTATTCTTTCGCCAGTGGCAGCTGTGCTATTAGATGACCTTTACCATTCCTGTAGCACAGAATAATAAAGGGAGGGGGGGAACTGAAGCCTAGCCGTGTTATTGTTAGAGACAGAAATAAATCATATATAATTGCTTTGCTGTGAAGGCCAAATCCTGCCGTCCTTCATGCCTGAGTTAGAAATACAGGATTTGGACCTTTGTTTCCTGTGGTTTCCTGGCCACCTTGGACGTGCCCAGAATCCTCACGCTGCTGCTGCAGTGGCTAATTACCATTGCAGGGCTCCATCCCTCCTGTATGGGCCAGGAGCTGGCTCTGCTGCAGGGAACGTCCACCTCTAAGTGCTACTGGCTTCCCCAAGATAGCTTTAAAAATGAAGTCTTAGATGTTGAATTAACTTGGTGGGCTTCTGTTTCAGTTCTCTGCTTGCTTGGAGCAAGCCCACACAACTTTGTTGAGGTAATAGGTATTTTGACTTAACATACATGTGGTGTTAATTTTATTCACTCCAGAATGTGCTGTATGTTTTTTCTGCTTTTTAACCATAGATCATGACCACAGTCACAAAAAGAACAAGCAGAAACACTGGAGAAGGCAGTGGGCAGAGAGCAGCATTTTATCTGATGTGGAGATGTTGAAACACAGCCTGGAAGTGAATTCTTTTTCTGGGGACAGCAACAAGACGGGGCCCATTGGAGAAAAGAAGAGCCACAAGCGAACAAAGCGGTTCTTGTCCTACCCACGTTTTGTGGAGGTGATGGTGGTGGCTGACAGCAGGATGGTTGCCTACCACGGAGCCAACCTACAGCACTATGTCTTAACCCTGATGTCAATAGTGAGTGTTCAACCAGGGCGAGTAGATTCACCCACAAATCATTTTCTAGTGGTTACAGAGCCCCTTTCTGCTGCGTTCATATGCAATGCCATCAGTTTGCCTTCCCTAGGCATGGAGATAATGCTGGGGTTACATTAAAGATGGTAAAACGTGGCTGGAAAACTCTGGTTAGAGTCTTCTTTCCCAGATCCATTACTCTTCCTGATCCTTCTCACACCTCTCTCTTCCAGCTTTCTGAACAGCAGACACCATGAGCAATATTACTGGTTGTTTAGTCCACACGCTGCACTCTTCTTTTTATTTAAGCCCACATGAAATAACAGCTAAATTAAAAAGTTACTTTGGGTACTGTGCCTTCCAGGGAACTGATGCTGGTAGATTATGCAGTTGCCTGACTTCCCTTGCTATCACAAGGAGAAGGAGCCTGTGTTCACTTTGATCCTTAGCATAATTCTCAAGTTGGTTTTCCAGGCTGAGAACAAGCATCTTAGCATCTGCAGGTACTAGGATGCAGTAGTGCAGCTTCCAAACAGGCAGTTCTGTAGATGCAGAGTGACTGGCAGGGAGTATCCAACATATTTGTGTCTCTGGAGGGATGTTCATCCTGTTTGAGGGTAGAAATGCAGTGAATATGTGTTCTGAAACTGCCATGTCAAAATCAGCACTTGGAAGAATAAGTTGCTTTTGACAGTCTTGGCTGGTGGTCTTTGTGTCTCAGAGCAGAATGATCCCTTAATTTGGTGAAATGTGTGCTAAAGCAAAAAGAAATGTTGGGTTTCTGTGATACCAGCAGGTTTTTTTATTCTAAAATTGTGCTTCTGCCAGGAGGTCTCTCCATAGCATCAGAGCACTGAACAAGGCAGAAGAGCAGCCCAGGAGAAAAACAGTTGCAAAATGGAAAATATGTGTGTTGTCTTAATTGTTTGTTGCCTTGAATGTTAACAGTAATGCCAAATATTGCTTTTTGAAACAGGTGGCTTCTATCTACAAAGACCCAAGCATTGGAAATTTAATTAATATTGTTATTGTGAAATTGGTCGTGATACATAATGAGCAGGTAATGGAAATTATTTTCTTCACCTTCTGCTTGACAATGGCATTTGTAGTGAGCATTGTCATGAATAATTAAAATACCTGCTTTCTGTGTGTTGCTTATCAGGATGGCCCTGCAATATCTTACAATGCCCAGACAACATTAAAAAACTTCTGCCAATGGCAGCAGTCTCAAAACCACCCAGAGGGAAGTCACCTTCGGCATGATACGGCCGTGCTTGTTACCAGGTGTGGTGAATATTCTCATGAAAACTGTAGCCAGTTCTGTGTCAGGGGCTGTGAGCGTGTAATATATGGGAAATGTTCAGGTTTTGATGTGGATGTAATGATATTTGCAGTTGTGGAAGCATGTGTCCACCATAGCAAGAGATGAGTTTGAGAGGTTCAAGACTAAGGTCTGCCCATGGGTTTAGCATAAGATGAAAAACTCTGACTATGGTGGGAAGTTAGTTTGGACTCTGGATGATGTGGCAAATCAGCATGAGAAGGTCCATTGGAGGACCAAGAGCTGTTTCTGCTGTTGTTAGCATGCTTGTGCCTTAACTCACTGCTGCGCTGGGAATTAATGTGTCAGGTCTGTTCTGCTTTCAGACAGGACATTTGTAGAGCGCACGACAAATGTGATACTCTGGGTAAGGAAAACCTTTTATTTGTCTTTTAATAACTTTTTTTGTAGTGACAATGTTAGTTGCCTATGCTGAACTGTGAGTGGCATTTCTTTTTCTATCATAAACCTCTCTGTTCTCTCCTAGGTCTGGCAGAACTGGGCACAGTCTGTGACCCATACAGGAGTTGTTCAATTAGTGAAGATAACGGACTGAGCACTGCTTTCACAATAGCACATGAACTTGGCCATGTGTATGTTTTATGTAAATACATTTACATTTAAATAGACCAATATTTATGTTAACTAGGGCTTGCCAGCCAGGCTGGGAATTGGTACTGCTGAGCCTAATTATTTGAGGACAGATCAGTATGCTTGGCTAGAAGATGCACCACTGAGGTAGATGAAACTGTGGGGTGCTCTGGAGCCTACCTGAGAGCAGCAAGACCAGCAGGGTCTCCTTTTGGGAAGGATGAATGACAGAGCACATAAGCAGCACCTAAACAATGACATCTTGACCAAGCCATTGGAACTAGCAAGGATTTTGGGCAGAGATGGGAGGTGCTAGGTGCCTTGGGGATGACCAAGGAAGGGATGCTGGCGTATCTTGACTATCTTTTGGGACTGCAGTCTTCTCTGAGAGCAGGTCCTCAGCCTGTCACAATTTGTCCCACAGCTGTGTGTGGTGCTGGTAAAGGCAGTGCAGCAGCTGGTGTGAAGGAGGAACCTACCCAGGGCATCTGCAAGGTGATGAGGTGTATGAATGAGCTTGACTCAGCTCTTGAACTGTTTCACCATGGAAAATCTTATGCTGCTGCACATCCCCAGAAGAGACGCTGCCATTCCCCTCCTCCGATGGAAATTTCTTTCAAATGATTTTTGCTTTTCCTCACTACTGAGACTTTTTCTCACTATTAACCAGTCATGAGAAAAATCCTCTTAGATCACATACTCCTTTACCCCTGGCTACAACCTGAGGCAGCTGATTCAGTCCCAAACCACCACACGCCTGCTTTGCAGTGGAGGTCTGTAGGTGTGAGATGGATGAGTACTTGGGAACAGATCTCTCATTGTTCTAAACTCTGTTTTTTCTTCATGGAGAGCTGGCTGAGACAGTCTATTTTTAACTACAGTAGTATTTGTTTAAATGAAACTTCCTGACAGAAAGTCCCTGAAGTTTTGGTGTTCCCCACACCTAACCTGTGACTAATTCATTCGTTAATGCTGCCCCAGAGCTGCTGGGGAGGTTAGCAATGCTCCCGAGCAGGAAACGCCTCTGTGCTCTTTTTTTTCAGAGAGCAGAGTGAAAAGATGGTTTGTTGGAGGTAATCTTAATGGAATACAAACTCCCCAGCCTTGGAACACAGGATCACACCAGGTCACTTCCCCTTCCCCACTTCAAACAGTGCAGGGCTTTAAGCCGCTCTGTCTCCATTAGCGAATTTACCACATTCTTCAAGGTGTCATGTGCTGCAAACTTCACATTGGTTTCTGCTGATACCAATGCTTGCTGGCATTTTGTAAACCTGCCACATAAAGCATAGGAGCCAAGTCCATCCCTGGTGCAACCCTGCTTAGGCAGCAGTGTATTCAACCAGGGTATTCAACTGCATTAGAAAATATTTTGGATCCAACATGGTATTGCCTGTGTGCATAAGGGTTTGCAATCAGTGGGCTCAAATCAATCATCTTCAGAATTCCCTCAGATCAACTCTTGGATCTGTGGTCAGTTCCAGATTATTTGCCATTTTTATGAAGGAGGGGCCAGACCTCCAGCCTGTCTGCAGGATAACAACCATCAGCTGAAAAGGAACATGCAGCTGGATTTGCATCTTGCTCCAGGCTCCGTGGATGACTTCTCTGGCTAAATAAATGCAGTCATGGAGTGGAGAGCTTAGCAGGGTGCTGCACAGCTTTATCCTGATGAGTGCTAGGAACCCTGTTCATTAACACTTTGTGTATTAATACTTCCATTCTGTAATATCTCTCAGCAGCATATTTAGGAAAAAATCTTGGGTTTGCTTGCATTTAGTTCACACTGTTGCCCTTGCTATGCTAAATACTTGATGTTTTGACTCTACTTTTCACTGCTCTTTTCCTCTTAGATTTAACATGCCACATGATGACAATCACAAGTGCAAGGAAGATGGAGGTAAAAATCAACAGCATGTCATGGCACCAACATTGAACTTCTACACCAATCCCTGGATGTGGTCAAAATGCAGTAGGAAATACATCACTGAATTTCTGGAGTAAGGCCTTGCATATGCATGTGTTTGGCTGTTTTCACATGTCCATGTGTCCCATGGAGTTCTTCAGTTAATTTGGAGTCCTAGTGTGCAGCGTTTGGAGGAAATCAGAGGGATTTGTGTGTGCACACATCCTTTACATAGAGCAGGAATGCACCCCTGGCATCCAGTCCCTGCCAGTTCAGCCTCATGATAAGCTGGCAAGGACCAGCCTCTCAATGGGGAAGAATAAGTCTTCCTCCATGGATATTGCTTTTAAGGAATGTGTGTTCTCCTCAAACCTGAAGAATGACTTTTCCAAGCCTTGTGGCCCAGATACGGAGCTGTGTTTTAGAAGGCAGATTGAATCTGCCTTTCTGCTCCACAGGTCAAGATAAAGCCCTGGCACTAATCCATGGTGGGAACACCGTTCCAGGAGCCCACGGGTCAGTTTGATGCATAGTGATTCGCCCATTTTGCTGTGATGCCTTCCTGTGTGTTGTGGTGTGGAGCAGAATGAGAGCCATGATGGTGTTCTGGCAAATCCAGGAGCTCAGTCCCTTGGGCAGTTCTGCTAATCAGTGATTTTTTTTTCTCTCTGAATTCTTTATAATGTGCCAGTGCTTGCTCAGCAACTAAATGCACACTCAGAAATGCTTTTGCCATGGTAGCTGACTGTGCTGTGGTGGATGGTTGCTGTCACAGCACAGGGGTGGTGGTGTATGGGTAACACACCCTCCTGTGCTTGAGTTTGAAATAGCTCTTGTAGTGCTTGTTAAATATGGCAAACGTGGTGTGCAACTGCCCTAAGGCTAATTCAGGCAAACATAAGTGGGTTCTGATCTCACCACCTCCTGTTTAACACCATTATTCTGATTTGTGTTGTAGCACTGGTTATGGGGAATGTTTGCTTGATGAACCTTCATCAAGAACTTACACATTGCCTCAGCAGCTCCCTGGGCTGATTTATGACGTCAACAAACAATGTGAGTTAATTTTTGGACCCGGATCCCAAGTGTGCCCCTATATGGTAAGTGAAATTTCACACCTTATTTTTCCTGGTTTTGCCAGAGCAAAATAAGGTCTCCTGGGGTTGGATGAATGGCAGACTCACAATCCATCAACTTACTGTCAAGCTTGTGAGTTAATGATAAATCCTAGGGGGATAATTTCATAAAGGATCATCTGTCTGGTAAGGCATGTGGCACATATTTCATGTTTTGATCTCTGCAATCACTTAAGCAGATGCAGTGTCGGAGACTTTGGTGTATCAACGTCGATGGTGCTCACAAGGGATGTCGAACCCAACACACACCTTGGGCTGATGGGACAGAATGTGAGCCTGGAAAGGTCTGTAATATCTTGTGGTTTGTGTCTTGTGACTGTTTCCTTGGGGTCAGGCTGAGCATATCAGTCAAAATCATCCTACCCTAATGCCAGCTGTGTGGCATGGCTCTGACTGCAGTGGTGGAAGCCCAAAACAGCTCAATGTGTTTTAAGCCTGGTGGTGCCTGGGACATCTCTAGCCCAGATAACATGATGTAAGTCAACTTCTTGGCATAACAATGTTCAAAGCAGGTATTCCTTCCGGAGTGCTTATCTTTTTAAATTAATGCCCTTGAATGAACTTTTGAGCAAAACTTTTGCAAAGCTTCCCTAAGCTTTTGTTAGAAATTGCCTATGTGATGTGAGTAATTAGTAATTCTGCGTAACATAAACTTGTCAGCTGGCTTTTCATCCTGACAACTTCAGAGTAAAATATAGAATTGGTTGACATTTTCTGTATGGAACATTTTTGGCAGTAATTCATAGAAACTTTCCATTTTCATGTGCAATGTTAATTTCCAGCTAGCATTGTGGTTTCTAGGATAAGTATTTAATTTTTAGTTGTTTGTATCTGTAGAAAAATAGTTGAGAGGATTTTTCTTTTATTGAGATACTGAAGCTTTTGAATAAAGATGCTAACTGGTTCTTACTATTTGTGTCTGAACAAAAGTATTCTCCATCTGTGTCTAGTAAAAATAGTGTGGTGTTATTCTACATGGTATAGCTTAAAATTTTGCTTTTCTGGCTCTTAAGATCAACATTAATAACAAGGATGTTTTTTTTAGAAAGAGTCAAAGTTTTAAACCATAGCCTCTCAAATGTACTTTAATAAAAATTCTGGATACTATTTTAAATATAGTTTTCCATACAGGCTGAGGAACTTTTTTGAAATTTATCTTTTGATGCAACTGAAAACTCAATTGTCAAATGACAGTTGACTGATTTCCTTCAGGACAATGAGCATAATGTATCAATTTGCCTTCCTTTCTTAGGGAAAAGTAAAACTGCAGATTTGTTTTTATTGTTGAGAATGTTCATTAGGGATGTAATTGGAATGTCTAATGTTTCTGTGAAAATCCCCATTTTGAGCATAGATATCTGCTGAGTCCCTGTGACTTGAGACCTTATGCCCTCAACTTCTTTTCAGCTGCTCACTGCTGAAATATCAGCAATAACTTTAAAATTCTCTTGAAATTCAAAAAATCTGGGCTGCAGCAAACCTGCCCTTACCCTTGGATATGACCAGAGTGATGTGCAAACAGCAGCAGCAGAGCAGATCAGCACCCCCTCAGAGCCACCTCATGTCATGCAGTGTCCAGCTGCATGGCTCTTAATAAAGACCGTGTGAGCAAAAACAAATTTAGACAATCTGACAAGTTTAGACAAAGTAGACAAGTGTGATCTGAACATCTCAGCTGAGAGCAGATGGGCTCATAAGAAAAGCTAATGCAGCCCACTCGTGTTCGGGCATTTAAGTGTGTTCTCACAAAAGGGCTTTATGGAGTAATTTTTCTGTCTGTTTGTTCGTCTAATTCAAGCTTAAAGTTTGGATCATTGTAAACTCTGTCCTGCTTTGTATTTACTTGGGCTTGTAAAGTGCTGAGGTGTGAGTCTGAAGTGCTTTTCCTTGGAATAAATTGCTATTTTGGTACTCTGCTGTGGCCAGGAGCCTGTCAAACTGCTACTTGCTGACTAATGCCTCAAGTCTGCATGTTTAAAGCCCATGCTGTATGGGTTGGCAGATGGAGAAAATACCATACCGTTTTTTATGGAGATATCTTTGGAAATAAGAGAGCCTGAATAGCTAAAAAAAAGATCTAGCTAAAATTCCTGGGATGTAGATTTAACTGGGCTCTAAATTTACTCTTAAATCAAGGGCATTAAAAAACATGGGAGTATTAACTTACACATATTTTGCATGTGAGGACACTGAATCTGATACTGCTAAATCAAGCCATAAGCCCAGCCCAGAATCTGTCTTTGCTGGGTGATGGTTTTACCATGTTCCACAGAACCAGCTCATTGTTGGGTGGAGATAAATCTCTAAAAGAAGATAAAGGGGGTTGTAAATTTGGGCCACTCTGCTGTGATTTTCGGAGCTGTTTAAAGAATGGTAACAGAAGAGTAGGTGAACAGTGATGATTTGTATCTGCTGCCCTGTGGCAGCAGGTTATGTTATGCATGCATGGAGCTGCACAGCCCTTTCTGCCCCCTGCTACTCCATTCAGCCAGCCAGCCCAAGGATGGGAGCTGGATTTGGGGAATTATCTGAAACTCCAGTGTCAAGAAAAAGGAAAGGAAAGTCTGCTGTAATGTCTTCCATCCCTGCCAGTGCTCTTCAGCTCCACTCTGTGTCTAAGATATTTTGAATTTGCTCCAGACAATCTGCCTTTTATTCTCTTCATTCTGTGAGCTGTAAGCTCATAGGAAAGAGGACCCTGGCAGGCCTTTTAGTATTTCTGCTGTATCTCAACATAGAAATTATTTTTAAAATACAAAAGGCACAAAGGTTGCAGAGTCAGACTGTTCACAGTGTGGTTCCAAAAGCACCATTGCGTTTTCATAAGATAATCTTGCCATTTATTTAAAACAGCTGCTCTTTTCTCCTGCTGTGCTTTCCCATCAACTCCAACCCCCAAATTTTTAATAAAATCAATGGATGTAGATGACTTCCTGGTTAATACTCAACCATGGGATGGGAGACATATAGGTCATGTCATGGTCTGTTAGCTGTGTTCATTCACTAGTTAGCTATTCAGTCGTCTTCCCTGGGTCAGTGGTGCCAGGCATGACTCTGGTTAGATATTTAGCTGTGAGCATCAACATTGCTGCAAGAAGTTCTCCACTGGGACAGCACTGTTGGATTGGTGTCATGTATTTCTGTCGTTCAGTGATAGCTGTCAGACCTCTTTGGGCCTTTATAGCGACCCCAACCTTCAGGTTTTCAGCCTCTAAATGCCAGGAGGAGTTGTGAAGGTTTGTCCTGCAGCAAAGAAACAGGCATTTCAGCTAATTTTATTGCTGTCCTTCACTGTAGCAGATGGGTTTTAGTCAGTTTTATCTGGGGAATCAGATCTTCAGATGAAAGCATTTTACAGCCTAGAGACCATGCTTGCTTCTGAGTAAACACCACATGCAGGACTCAAATTATGAGATCTTCAGCTGTCCTGCAAACCATGTGCATGAGCAAATGCAGCTGGGATCAGCTTTCTTCATCAGCAAAGCTATGTAACAAGTCAGCCTTCATGGGCAAAAGGTGTCCCGTGTGCTGCAGAGCTTGTGGGATGCACAGCCCCATGACAGCTTGATTCTGCTCTGTTTTCCTAGATAGCTTTATCCAAGATGGTTCATTAGGGTGTCTAAAAAAACTGGATGAGCTTGTGGTGTGTCTTGACACAACCTTGTTGTGCTATTAGTGGAAGGACTGGAAAAACATGGTGCATCAGCAAATTTGACCTTGTTCCCATAAGGATCATCAGATCTGAACAGCACCTGGTGCATAGAAATACTGCAAGGGAATATTTTAGTGATGCTCTCTACCTGTATTGTATAGTCTGTAGCCTCTTCCAATCTGTGAGCAATCAGGAATGTTTGGGCTTTCCATAATTACAAAGCTTTAGGCATCTGCATGTCTCTGAGTATAAATCTACTGTAGCAAACACTGTTCACTGAGAGGGGCCATTTTTCCATTTATTCTGGTGAGGCCAGAAGGTGACTCTTCCCTAGACCTCACTTCTGCAGAAGTCTGTGTAGTCCATCTAGTAAATATACCTCAAAGGACACAATTTATACCGTGAAAATAGGGATGGGGGCTTGCCAAGGTAACTTAATCCAGTTTTCCAAACAAAAGAAAACAATAGTCATAGCTAGAAAACGGAAGTGTAGATCAGGTCTTGGCAAGTCCCAAGTTATGTCTGAGTGTAAAAGAAAAATAAAAAAACACTTGGGGTTGAGGAATTAATTTGTCTGTTTTATTTGCTTTTGGATTTGGAAGTTTCCTGCTTTGGGTAGCTGTGGGGAGGTTTGAGTTTTCCCTGGTGTTTCTCCTCATTGTTTGTCCCCTCCCCTGCCACGGCACAGTTTCTGCATCTCTCCAGGAAATCAGATAAAGAAGCTTTTTGAAAAGCCAGTGCCATGGGCTTGCCATGCTGCTTAGCACCAGTGAACAGGGAATATTCAGTGGTTGCTGTTGTCCTTAGTGTTCATCCCAAAAATCATTCCACAGACTCAGCACCTTGCCTTCATTTTTCCATTTAAGGGCATGGAGAAAGAAAAATACGGGGGTGACAGACAAAATATAAAGTAGTTCAGTTTTATTTGATTGCAAAATCATTGTGTGTGGCTGAGAAATAAGTGAGGCTGGGTCTTGTTGCCCAGCTCGGTCGCTCGTAATGCAAAGCAGCACAATCCCACCTTTGCCATGTCTCTCCTTCACATGCAGCACTGCAGGTTTGGGATGTGTGTGCCCAAGGAGCGAGAGGCACCGGTGACAGATGGAGCCTGGGGCACCTGGAGCCCCTTTGGGACCTGCTCGAGGACCTGCGGTGGCGGCATAAAGACGGCGATTCGGGAGTGCAACAGGCCTGAGTGAGTGCACAGAGGGGAAGGGCAGGGGCTGAGATAGGGAAAAGCAGTTTGGGCTGCCCAAATGGGCTGAAATCAGCTTTGGCTGTTGCTGCTCCTTGCAGGTGCCAAGGACAGGTGGCTCTGGCCTGGGGATGGGTGGCTTTGCCCATAGGTGAGGTAGGATCTGGTCACTGGCATGTGCATGAAGTGCTCTAAAAAGGGATCCATTCAACAATGAGGGATAAAGAGCTGATACCTCCACAGGGTTTATTACTTTCTGTTTTCCTGTGGAGCTGGGGTCCTACTTCCAGAGGTGTTTCTTTTCCTCCAAAGCTGCGATTCAGAAAGGAGGGAGAAAGGAAGGAGCCTTCCTTTTCCAGCATTTTACCCCTTTTTTACCTTGGTTGCTTTTGCAGCTGTGCCTATAGGCCTTTATTATAAAGTTTTCTACCGTTTTCTTCCTGCTTTGTCTGGTTTTGCAGCTTTTGGCTGCTTTTGCAGCTGATCCTTTATACAGTTACGTTTCAACTGGTGCAGACTAGCCAAACCTCAGCAGAAATCTGTGCCCCATTAAAAAGTGGCACTCAAAAATGTTTGCTATCAGCCTGGAATGCAAAATCCTGCACCCTTTGAAATGGCAGGGAGTTTTGCTGTAGGCTTCAAGTAGACAAATATGTAGCTGGTGTAATGGTACTAGCTTGAGCAACTGGTATGAAAGCAGCCTGTTTATGTAAATTGTGAATTGTGCTGGTTTTTGTTTAACTGCCTTCTTGCAGAAGAAGAGTTGGGCAGGAGGCTTTCTGGGCTTTTATTTGGGACTGAGATGTAGAGAGGAAAGGGGTCTGTCAGGCTGGTTGCCTTGAGGGGTCTTAAAAAGATTCCTGTTTCTCATCACTGGTGTTGGATGGTTTATTGCCAAGGAAATTGCTTCTAGGGATGTGCCCATGATAGTTTCATCACTACTAATGGGAGAAGGGAGAGCTTATACCTATGACACTGGTGGTGTAGTAACAGGAGAAGCTGCTCAGCACAGCTGGACAAGTGTCAAAAGTTGAAGCTGAGAGAGTAGGACACCAGCACGTTAATTAAAACAATGCTAAGAAAAACACAAGTGCAAAGAGCTCTCATCTGGCTGTGCTGAGTCAGCACACTCCATATGGTCTTTGGTAGCCATGGAAAGACAAAAACAAAGCATCTTTCCAGCTCTGCTGCTGAAACTTTGTATGCTGTCAGCTTGTTGTATTCCTGTCTTCTGAGAGGCATCTGTTCAGACTGAAATTTTTGTGATAGAAAATCTCCTTTTTCCTAAAGGCTAGCCAAGGGATTTGAAATTCCATCTTCCCTGACAGCTTGTGGTTTGTATCCTGATGCTTCAAGTAGGTGTATTGCTGTGGCTGGGATTTGCAAAAGCACCTAAACACACTCAGCACCAAGCTGCCCAAGAAATCCTTATGATTGATAGTGGTTATTTTCCAGGCCCCCTTTCCTGAGCCCTGTGCTCTCTCCAGCCCCTTACAAGGTCTCAGTGAGCAGACTGTCCTGGCACCATCTACAGAGCTTGCCACTGGTTGTTGGCTTGTGCCTGTAATTTGACACTATAGTGTGAGCTCCCACCACCTGTGTCACCATTATCATGGGGCTGCTAAAATGATGCAAATGGAGACCCCACTGGATACTCTCTTGCCTTTTCCCCTTCTCAATGTACTTCAAAAAGAGCCAGTCCTCCTCTGTTGTAGAAATCAGCAAACCCAACCCAGGGACCTCAAATAAGGTCTGAAATAATTCTCAAAAACTCTTGTATATTCAAAGATGGTTTAGCTTTTTAAAGGGTTTTTTTTTTTTTTTTTTGTGCATGAGGATCTGGGGTGGGATCTTGCATCCAGTAAAAAAATTGTGTTAAATCTGGCATTGAAAATTACATCCATTTCCTCCATGGTACAGAAAGTAAGGCTGCAGCTCCTGCCTCTCTTTGTAGAGTGCTCTGACACCTACATGGATGAGTATCCTGCTGGGATGTAGGAAGAGCTGTAAGCCTCTGGAATGGCAACAGACTGTTTTGACATACTCTGAAGGAATGTGTTTTCTAACCAGACCAGACCCTTCCTACTGAGATTGCCCACATGGGAATTTGAGCCTGGCTGGTGGACAAAGCCCACGGCTGTGGTGCATCATCAGAGGGTCTGTGGTGCAAACCCTGGTTTTCAAAGAAAGACGCGTTGCAGAATTATGGGAAAGGGCATATTCGATAAGATGTCAATACCAGAAGCCCTGTTTCAGGAATGGCTTTTTTGGATGGGGGAGTGTTATCTCTGGATGTGAGTCAGATCACATTTGCATTTTAGTCCATCACAGAAGTATCTACCTGCGCTGAAAAATGCCTGAGCCTGATATGCAAACACATGTGTAGATAGTTGTGCTAGCCACCAACCAATTCCCAGTCCTAGGGCTTCCTGGAATGTGAGCAAAGATATCTCAAACTGATCTGTGCATACTGGAGCTTTACAGGTTTTTCTGCAGTCTCACTTGAGCACAGGTGCATGGGCAAATGTGCAGATGAATACATGTAGTTAATTCTCCTGGGGCTTTTCCTTGTGATAACCTCAGTGCTCCCAGGCAGAGCTGCTGCCCATGGGGCAAGTGCAAAGCACCCCAAAAAAAACTTCTTGGCAGGGTGTCAGTACCTGGTGCTCCTGGACTGCTGGGAGCTGGGTGCTGCCTCAAAATCTTCAAGTGAAAATGTTCATGGTGATGGATTAAGCACCATGTATTTCAGACCTGCTGGGGTGGGAATGGGTATGAGACTCCATCATTCCCTGTGCCTCAGAGTTTCTTGGCTGCTGGGAGGAGTGCAGTGGGTCTGGGGTGTGTGCAGGGGATTGATACTGCATTGAAAGTGGGTCCACGCTGGCTGTTAATTGGTCAAATAGATGATTCAGAGAGAAGGGAAATAGAAGCAAAACAAGGATGTTTCTGTGCATTTACTGCTTTCCCTTCTGTCTCTGTGGTACATTGTTGGTGATCCAAAAAAATATTACACAGAATGAAGTATGCTGTATTTCTTCATGACACTGAAAATCAATGTTATATTAGGGTGACTTATTTTTCAGGGTCAGTTCTTTCTGTCCCTCAGCTTCTGTGAGAAGCAATGCTGGCTAAAAACACTCTGAAACTGTCAGGGGAGTTTGGAGCTGTTTTTAAGTGTCAGAAGTGTGAGTGTGCTTCGGCCCCCAGCACTGTCTGCAAGGAGATTTACTGCCAGGGTTACAAAGGTGACAGTTTGCAACACAGTGAGAAGCTTTAGCATCCTTCAGTTTGTGGTGTGTCCAGGTGTCAATGTTATCTTAATCTCAGGGGTCATGTCTAGAAAAGAGAAAACTAAATAGTAGTTTGGGATTTGGGGATTTTATACCTTAAACAAAAAAAAAAAAAAAAAAGGCTCCTGCATGTTCTCCATGTTCTCCTTAACTGAATAGTTGAGTTTCATTTTATTTAAATTGATTTATATTGGAAGCAATGTGATTGCCATAAAAATGTTGTGATTGCAATTTTTTCAGACAGAAATGCCCTCTTAAAGGTTTGTATACTCAGGCTTTGTCAAACTGTAACAGTCTTGCAGAGGTACAAATGCTTTTGAAGTGAAAATGATGAATCCTGTTAATTCCCCCATGAATGACTCAAACTCAGCCAGGTCTGGAATGTGCTGCTGGTATGATTAAGAAGTTTTCCCCCATGTGCTGTGTAGTAAGATGGTTGAGATGTCCCTTTGTAGCTAGAGGTACTTCATGTGCCTCCATGGGAATAGTCCATGGGATGGTCTCTGGTATTGGGAAACCCCCAGCAATTGCCATTGTGCCTGCAAGGCAAGGAATTTGGGCTGTGTCTGCAGGGGCTGCTGTGCTGAGATAGCCTTGGAGCTGTCCCAAGTGTAATCAAGTAAGTTCTTTGAAGTTGTTTGTCAAAACAAGGTGGACAACAGACTAAATCAGTAAAAACCAGGTTTAGACTTACTCCTCCAGTAGGGACTGTAAAGGTGGAAAATCAGTCTGTAATCAGGAATCTGCAATGGACACAATTGCAATGCAATTGCTTGGGGGTTTTATCACTGGTACTTGCATAATTGCAAACAGCAGAAACCTTTGTAAGTGACAGGCATTTCACTTCCAGATGGTGTGTGAGAACTGCCCTCAGAGCAGGTAGAGCTGGTGCTTGTAGCTATTGCTCAGGGCTGTGCCTGAGGACAAATCATACCCTGTGGCATTTAGGATAGGACTAGAGGGGTCTGCACCACAGCAGTGAGGATCTCAGTCACTGGAGGATGTTGGCAGGAAAAATCCCGTGTGTGTAACTGTTGGTGCTCAGCATCTCACCTGCAGCTGCTCAAGGAGACAACTAACTCCGTCTGCCAAACCTGTGAGCATCCCTAATGTGGTGCTGGTGGGGTGGTGGGAAGTCTGCCTGCCTTTCCTGGTTTTGAAGGCAACTTTTGGCAAGGGCGAGCTGTTCTGTGCTTCTGTCTCTCATTTGTTTCACAGGAACTCTGCTGCTTGAGTCACAAGGAATTTTCAAGCATAAGAGTGAAGAATTGTTATTTGTGGGAGAAAAGGCACTGCTGGGCTTCCTGGGTGGTGGAGGTGCAGAGATGCTAAAAAATTCTGTTCAGCTGCAGGAATTTGTTGACTCACTGTGTGTAGAGACCATTGTGCATGTGCAGGGGGGTACTGTCCCTTTTGTTAGAGGTGCTGACTGCAATGCTGGCAAACATCTCTGTTCTCAGGGGTGGGGTAGTTCCCATTTATCACTCATTCGTCTGCATCTTGAAGGGTTCTCCAAGTGTGCAAACCTTGTGTGTGTTCCTTTCCAACCGAGCTCCAAGGGAAGGGGCATTCTACCAGCATCCCTGGTCCCCAGGCAGGGCAGAGCTGATCCTGAAGAACAGCCCTGGAAGGCAGGAGTTGTGGGTGCCAGGATGCTGGAGCCTGTCAAGTCGCTCTTCTGATTGCACTTTTTGCTAGTGCAGGCACTCATTTTTCAGGGAATGTAAGTTTGGTGGTTATTTTGATGTGCAGTCATTCTTGCACCACTACTGGCAGGAGATAGGAGTGGTTCTTTCAGTCCCCAGAGTGATGTACTCTGGTAACGGCTTCATCTACATATGAGAAAAATACTTTTATGGCTACAGCCCTGAATATGTGAGTCAGGAAATTTAAAATGATAGCTTCTCCTAGATTTATCTACTGGGTTTTATGTTGCTTGGATGGGATCTCTCTTCCCAGTTTATTCCAGTGTCATCCTGCTATAAAATGGGGGTAAGTTATTTATTTGCCATCTTTGGTGCTTTCTGGAATATATGGAGGTAAAGTTGTTTCAAAGTGCTCAGCCATTACCATTTCTAGCATTTAGGGCTAGAAATCCTGAAGGACTAAGTGCTGCCTGACCTTTCAGCCCCTGCAGGGAGGGAAGCCTTTTCTCCTATAACGTTTAGTTATTTGCAACCCACTAGATCAAAGGCAAAATCCATAGGATTGATGGGGTTGTAAGGAGACGTGGGCTTGAGTGGGATCTCTCACTGTGAAAATAAATCCTCAGGTGGGGAAGAAGAAGTTGCTCTTCCTTTATGGTTTCCTCTCACTACCGTGGCATCCATCGGAAAGCAAATATTCTCTTTTTCATCCCTTTTTATTGAATATGTGGGGGTTTTTATAAGACACGAGCATCAGCATAACATTTCCTGCTTGTCAACCTGGGATATTAATTAAAGATATGCACAAAGACAGAGCCTAGAAAATGTTGTTGCAAATCCCGACTGTACTGAACAGGTGGCAGAATTGCAATTCCACCTCATTTCCAGCCTGGTGTTGTCTCTGCAGACCCAAAAACGGTGGGAAATACTGCGTGGGTCGTCGCATGAAGTTTAAATCCTGCAACACGGAACCATGCTCAAAGCTGAAGAAGGATTTCCGGGATGAGCAGTGCGCCGACTTCGACGGGAAGCACTTCAACATCAACGGGCTGCCCACGAATGTGCGCTGGGTTCCCAAATACAGCGGCAGTAAGTGGCTGGGGGGGATGCAGAGCCTGCCTCCTGATTGCTGCCGTGGGGTGAGGGTGTTCAGATAACGTGCTGCTGGTCTCCCTCCCTCCCCTGCAGTCCTGATGAAGGATCGGTGCAAGCTGTTCTGCCGGGTGGCGGGGAACACGGCCTATTACCAACTGCGGGACCGGGTCATCGACGGGACACCCTGCGGCCCCGACACCAACGACATCTGCGTGCAGGGCCTCTGCCGGGTAATCTTCATCCCTCCTCTTCATCACAGGGGCATGGCAGTTTTGTAGGGCAGCCTGGCGCTTCTGCACCGTGCTCCGGGCAGTTGTTGGCATGTCCTCTTCGCTCAGAGGATGCCAGCAGCATCTGCAGACTCTGTAAGCCCCAACTGGTCTGAAACTTGTGTCAGCTTCCAGATTTGCCAAAGAGCCGCACATGGAATCATAGGATGATTTAGGTTGGAAAAGACCTTTAAGATCAAGTCAAGCTGTTAACCCAGCACTGCCAAGTCCACCACTAAACCATGTCCCCAAGTTCCATATCTACATGTCTTCTAATACCATCAGGGAGGGTGACTCCCATCACTGCCTTGAGCAGCCTGTTCCATTGTTTGACAACCTTTTTGGTGAAGAATTATTTCCTGATATCAAATCAAAGCCTCCCCTGTTGAGTGTGAGGCTGTTTTCTCTTGTCCTGTTGCTTGTTACCTGTGAAAAGAGCCTGACCCCCACCTGGCTACACCTTCCTTTCAGGTAGTGGTAGAGAGTGAGAAAGTCTCTCCTGAGCCTCTTTTTCTCCAGGCTGAGCTCCCCAGCCCCCTCAGTCACTCCTCATCTTACTCTAGACCATTCACCAGCTCTTCTTGGGACACACTCAAGTGGAAGATGTTTGCACATCTGCCCTAAGTTACTGAGGGCAGTGAAGTCTCAGGCTATATCCCTGTGTTACTTCTGTGCTTTGCCCCAGTTCTTCCTGATCAGACCCCAGAGCCCTACATTTCCATTCACAATTGTTCTTCACACTTTTCTCTATGGGAACAATTGATGCAAGAGTTTTTTTTTGTAGTGAAGGCATTACCTGGAGCAAACAGTTGTTCTGATTCTTGCTTTTTAAAAAAGCTTTTTGTTGTAAAACCTTGTGGGATGGCCACACTATAAATCAGTGGAAAAATGTGGGGAAGCAAACCAGTTTATCTCACAGTGGCCTTTTGTATACACAGCTTTTGTGTGCCTTAATTAGGAGATTTGTCAGTGCTGTTCTAGTCTGTATTTGCTCAATATTTTTTTTCAATTTTTCTCTTAAAGCAAGCTGGATGTGATCATGTGCTGAATTCAAAAGCAAGAAGAGATAAATGTGGTGTTTGTGGTGGGGATAATTCTTCATGCAAAACTGTTGCAGGCACATTTAACACGGTGCATTATGGTAAGAATCTGTTGCTAAAAACTTTATAGTGAAAAATGTGGGTCTATAAAAGCCATTATGATACTTAATCTACAAAAACACTTGTGTAAAACACAAAATCCTTCTAGCTATGGTATATTCCATTTTACAACTATTTATGCTATTCCTAAATGAAAAGTATCAGCTTGTGTAATGTGGGGTAACTTAGGCTCATTTCCCTTCCCCTGTAGAAAACAAATCAAATGCCTGTGTAATAGCCTTGACTTTCTGTTAAATCTTTCCTAGGTTATAACATTGTGGTTCGCATCCCAGCTGGTGCCACTAATATTGATGTGCGTCAGCACAGTTACTCAGGGAAACCAGAGGATGACAACTACCTGGGTGAGTTGTGCTCCTTATTTCACTCCAGAAATCTGCTTGGTTGTCTGGTTGTGGGGATATATCTGCTGGCAGCTCTCTGCTAGGGAGGTTGAAGAATTCATTTAAGGAAGATGTTTTCTTGGTGAGAATTTTTCTATGTCTACCAAACATTCAGCCTTATCTTCTTCCTTTTTTTTTTTTTTGTTCATCCCATCCTAGATGCAAAGTTTGGGAGGTTCAGCAATTATAAGAAATATTCCCTTAGGGTGTGTCTAGGGCTGTGAAGGACTGTTGAGCCTGGGTGGGAGCTGAGGGACAAAGCTGGGAACCAAACAGGATTCTGAGCTCTTCTGGAGTCTCTTCACTGCAACTTTATTTCTGCTGTCATCATGCTTTGGCTGGTGCCTTGTCCTGGAAGATGTTTGTGCAAACACATACAAAGAGACATTATTTTCTATTCTTCTGGGAATAATAATTCTGATTTTATTTAGAGTGAGGCTTTCTTGTCCCTGCCTGATACTGACATGTAACTGTAAAGAAATATCCTGCACCAAAGATGTTGGTTTGATTTAAACCTAGCAGTAACTTGGCCTTTGGCTGCTGGACTTTTGTCACTGTTTTCTCTAATCTGTGGCTGTGTCTTTAGAGGCAGATGAAAGTGCTTGTGCTGCTGTGTTATACCACTCTGCTACATGCACAGTTATGCTTTTAGCATGACCATGACTGTCTTTTCTACTGTGGTCACTAACTCACCCCATAGATAGTTCTGTTTGGGTTCAATAGCAGAGATAATACAAATGAACATCACAACTGATGTTACACTTGCCAGTTAAAGACTGATTTTGCCATTAAGTCCTGTTTGGGGTCTCTCAGAGACTCTGGTCCTCCTCTTTTGCACACCCTGTGCCTTGCACCACCAGCTGAGTTCCTGTAGCACAGGGTCCTGTACTTATATCTTTGAACAGGACACTTCATCTTGTTCTATCTCAACAAGTAACTAGTTATGTTAAAAAGGGGAGTTGGCTGGTTGCCCCCAACCTATCAAAGGCAAAGGGACTCATTTAAGAAACAAGTACCGGAGACTCCCATGGACCAAAGGGAGGCAATGCTGACAGCCTTGGCTGTTGCTCTGAAATGCCATCCATGTGCCTCCACTGAGGCAAAAAGTTAAAGTGGTGCAGCATGAATGTACATCAGCACCAAAAAATACATTATTGAGGTCTCAGAGTTTTCTGACTTGGAGAAGGGAGCCAAATTTTATTTTTCCTCTTCCCTGGAAAAAGCAATCCTCCCTATGTTGTGCTATTCTAACTGGTTCACCCCAGAAGGAGCCCCAAACTTCTCAGCTCTTCTTGGAGGGCCTTTAATCTTCTTGGGAAACAATGCAGTCAAATCTTCTTTAATGTTGCTTTAATATTGCTGGGAAAGCATCTCTTCACATTAGGCCTGACTGGAAGCAAATGAGAAGTGTGCATGTGTCCACTTACTTTGCAGCTCACTGAGTGTGAAATCTTGGGCCCTCAGTTACTGTGAACCTTGTAGTTGCTTAACAATTTAGGAGGAATTTGATGTTGTCATCAAGTGCAAGATGTACCTGCTGTTATAGGAGATACAGTAAAAGAGAAGGAATCCTTTAATGAGTTTGGCTACTGCCTAATAACATTAAAACGTCCAAAGTGTGAAACTTGGTTGAGAGTAGCCTCTACTTTTTGAGGTTTTCTCCATCTATGTCTGTTTGCTACTGAGCAGTGTTTTGCTTCATTATCTTTCCTCATTTGATGGAAAAAACCTTCCCTTTGGTGTTTTGGTGTTTAGATTTTTCTGTACAGGGGCTTTTTAGTAATGTAGCTGTGATGGGTGAAATGGTGGGGAAACTAACTTAGGAAATTAGCTACATAATCGCATTAGTGTGAAGCTGTGCAGCAGACTGCTGTTTTCAGGAAACTGTTCCTTTTATAAAGCATTTAGGCTTTAAGCCTCCAGTGCTCTCACATACCTTAAGATTTGGAATAATAAAAAGTATGGGGGGAGGAGGGAGAGGGAGACAAAGACGGAGATATTGACCAAACTCCCTGTAATTATATACTAGAAAATTATGTTTAGGTAATTAGGGTGTGTACATTTACCCTAAGAACACACCTGGAAATGCAAGGGAAGTCACCCTATGCACACAGCTAATGAAAAAGTTTGGGCAGGATTATTTGTGTGGTATATGTGGAGATACAGCTTATGTGTGCTCCTTGCAGCAGCCAGCCCAGAATGCCTTTTGGATATCTCTGCACTGGGTTATGGATGAACTGTTTAGCAACAACTTCAGGAATTCAGCCTTCATTTTTAGGAGGCTTTCCAGGGGGAAAAAGGACAATGTCTGCAAGAGCTCTCCTGCTCATTTTACATCCTTTCTGTTTGAGAGTGCCAGTGGGCTTTTCCCCCCACCCCCAAGGGAAAGGAGCACTGAGAGCACATGACCCACGTTGTTATGTACGTATGAGTTAATTCTGCCTCTTTAGTTCTTGTTTTTTGCACCTATGCAGCCTTATCTAACAGTCAAGGAGACTTTATATTAAATGGAGACTTTGTCGTCAGTATGTTTAAAAGGGAAATCAAAGTTGGGAATGCTGTGATCGAATATAGCGGCTCCGATAATACTATTGAAAGGATTAATTCTACAGATCGGATTGAGCAAGAAATAACACTTCAGGTGAAGTATATGTTGTGTGTATGGACAAGTCTGCCCAGCATTGTTGGACTGAAAACAGTAGGCAGTAATATCTTTTGGTTTACTCTGCTTCATTTTTCTTCCTCTCAGGTTTTATCAGTGGGCAATTTGTACAATCCTGACGTTCGTTACACATTCAATATCCCTATTGAGGACAAGCCTCAGCAGTTTTACTGGAATGAGCATGGCCCATGGCAACCCTGCAGTAAGCTCTGCCAAGGTGGGTGCTTGGGAAGGCTTCATTTTGTCCTGAATTCATCTGGGGTCTGGGCATTGCTGTCAGATCACTCTGTTTGATTTCTTCCAAGATTCTCACCCTGTGGGTATGATTACAGCCCCTCCCAGCCAGGTGAGCATCACAACCTGGTTTGCAGGTGAGGAAGCTGAGGCACAGGAAAGGTCATGAGGGCATTTCCTAAGGCTGCAAAATGTACCAGTGCCTGGTTCTGGGTCTGACACCCAATCATTGCCAGTGCCCACCCTGATAAATACTCACTCAGAACCCATCCTTATGGGGTACTGCAGCTCTCTGTCTGCATCCATCCCATCTGTGATAAAACCCCTTCTGCTCTGCTTAGTTTTAAACCCCCTCCCTGTTTCTGACAGAGGTAGAAAAGCACACCTAAACATCTGTTAAATACTACTATGAAAGGTGTAAGAGAAATAACTGAATCGATCACTTTGCTGCATGATTCAAACCAAGTGCTGGTTTTCTCTGTGCAGGAGAACGAAAAAGGAAGCCTGTGTGTAAGAGGGAGTCAGATCAGCTCACGGTGTCAGACCAGCGATGTGATCGAATTCCCCAGCCTGACCCCACCACTGAGCCTTGTAACACAGAATGTGAATTAAGGTGCACTGTACTCAGCCATGTATATAAATAACATTGTGTACTTTTTATTTACTCCTCTTTCCTTTCACTTCTACCATAATTCCCTTTCTCACCAGTCTGTATGAAATTTTGAAAAAGAAAAGGATTGGTAGTTGCCTCTTCATCAACCAAGAGGGATTGTCATCCACCAGCAGTGTTTTGAAAGGCACTTTTCAGTGTTTTTACATTTCTCTTGCTGGATTCAATTAGGGCTAACTATAACAAAAATTCTCTAATGTTGAAAAATCTCCCTGTGCAATACAGGGCCTGAAATTTGCATCTGCTTGGATCAGAAATGCTCAGTGCCATTCTACATACAGCCTGCAAAGAGGGGAAAACATACTCTTTAAAGCAAAAAAGTAGCTAAGACTTGGATTTATCTCTGTTTATTTAAAGCAAAGAATAGGCTTAAGTGTAGAATGGGTTCAGGGCTGTCCCCGGACAATTCCTGGCAAGCTGGAATTGATGAAGCACAGCCGAAATCATCACAACCCATTTTCCTTTAAAAAGCAATCTGTTTTCCTTTCTGGGGCTTAAATATGGTGGCATTAAGCTGCTGCTGGTGAGGCAGTTCAGATGGCCGAGTTTCCCGAGGGCTTTCTCCAGCCCTGTTAAACCCGGGCTGTGCAGGGGCTGTGCAGGGCCGGGTTGTCGCGGTAACAGCTGTTGCCATTGCAACAGGTTGGAAACTTGAGAAGGGCAAAGCAGGAGACTGAAAAGCATGCAGGGATGTGAGGCTCCCACCAGTCAGGAGCTATTGATTCCAAATCCCCTTGATCTTATTCTTCTCCAGGCTGTGATAGAGTTCGCTCTCTTGGCTTGGGAGCGGGGCTCTGTGCTCCCTGTACAGGCACAGGAAGCAGCCTGAGGGTCTCCAGGACCCTCAGAGGATGTCACTGCCTCCTGCCCAGAAGCCACCCCTGCCAGGTGTGAGGAGCAATGGGCTCCTGTTGGCTTCAGAGTCTCCAGAATCTCCCTAGATCAGACCTCATGTCCAGCATCTCTTTCCAGAGCTGGGCTGATGTGAAACAGGGGTGTATCCCACTGAGGGCCTCAAGTACCATCCTCATTGTCCATCTCAGGGAGGAGGCAGCAGAATGGAAATCTGTCTGTCAAGAGAGAACACTTCTAATCCTTGCTGACACAGCTAGGGCCTGAGTGTCTTGTAGCAAGTCATTTGCTTATCCTTTGGAGAGCTGAAACTGCTTGTGCGTTATGGGTGTCCTGCAAAGTGAAACACCTCTCAAGCCTCTGCAGATCATTTTCCGATGCTGTACTTTCCAGCTTTTAGTTTTTAGTGGCTGAGGTAGCAGGTGCAGGAGAATATGGGGTGGAAAGCTTTCAGAAGCTTTCAGAGCACTGTGCCTTGATTGGCCATGAACTCCCCTTGCACCTTGGCAGGTCCCACAGGGTTAGAGTGTGTCTTTGCTGTCTTTCTTTTGCTTAAGAGAGACCTGCTGACAGTTTCCTCCCTTCAAACAGCAATGCCAGAGTAATTGTAAGTCCCAAAGCACTGGGAAGTGTGACACAGAGCCAAAACTTCCTGTTGAAGAGCTTATATTCCTTATTTCTGTCAAACACCCTTGAGCACGTTCCCTGCAGAGCCCGGGGCTGATGTTTGCTGTCCTCGGCACAGGTGGCACATCGCGAGGAAGAGCGAGTGCACGGCGCAGTGCGGGCTGGGCTACCGCACCCTGGAGATCTACTGCTCCAAGTACAGCCAGCTGGAGGGCAAGATAGAGAAGGTGGATGACCGCTTCTGCAACAGCCAGGCCAAGCCCAGCACGAGGGAGAAGTGCACAGGAGACTGTAATGTGGGAGGATGGCGATACTCGGCCTGGACTGAGGTAAGGATTGCTCCGTGGCACGGCGAATGCTGCTCCTTGCACAGGAGTACGTTGGGCTGTTTAGGTTGCTAACAGAATATATGTAAAATACGGCCACAGTGGTTCTGCTTTCATTGCTTCCTCTGGAGGACACTTGAGTCTGATTCAGCCTGGTACTCCTTATCTTCCACTGCAAATAATCTATACTTTAAGTATCTGTCATTATTACATGAAGCTCTGCTAGCTGTCTTCTGCTATCAAAGCTGCCAGGAGCTGGGGAGGACATGTTGCCATCATCAGAGGACTTCTGAAATTTGTTTCCTTTACACATCTTAGCTTTTGCATGAACAAGAAAATTCCTGAATGCAGGCACCAAGAGATTGACGAGCCTGGGGATTTCCAGGGAGAGCACAGTGAAGGGACGCTGGCTGGTCAGAGAGAGTTTAATCTCTCTTAAAATGAGAACAAGCAGCGGCCATTTAGGAGAACTGAAAGGCAACACTTGTAAAAGTAATAATAGGGTTATAACCTGTAATGAATTTGTGAAACACGTTGCCACGACATTTTATTAAGCTTAGCAAGATTAGCTTTTAAAAGCAATACATAAAGTAAAAGCCTGCTACTTAAAGTATAAATTGTTGTTCCGGAGGTTTCCTGCAGTCACTCCACAGTGACTGCAGAGAGGGAGGAGGCAATAGCAGTAGAGTTGCAGGAAATGCTGACTGGATGGTGTGCCTCACAGTGCTCCAAGAGCTGTGGCGGGGGCACGCGGCGGCGGCGAGCCATGTGTGTGAACACCTACAATGATGTCCTGGATGACAGCAAGTGCAGCCAGCAGGAGAAGCTGACAGTGCAGCGATGCAGTGACTTCTCGTGCCCACAGTGGAAAACCGGCGACTGGTCCGAGGTAGGTGCTGGTCACCAGGGTGGGCTCACCCTGCTGGTCCTCCACCCTGAGGAGTTAGTATGTGCAAAGAGGCATCTCCATCCCTGCTTGTCATGATTTGTTTGTGCCTCCTGCAGAACGTGGCAATCCTATGCACAGGAAGGCTTCAGACAGGCGGCAAAGTCATTGGCCTTGTAACCACTGGTCAAGTGGCCACTTTCCTCCCTGCAAAGCCACAGGGGGTTAATGTCTCTCCAATCTTGCAGTCATTTGTCCCAGCTTTTCTGTAGCTATGCTCTACATTTGGGAAGAAAAATACCTTCTGCCCTCATTTTCCCTTGAGATTGTCCTCAAGAGCCCTGGCAATTCTGGCTGTCACTTGAGGGCAGGATTGCACCCTGCTGATGTTTTGCTCAGCCTCTCTCTGCTGTTTATTACCTCTTCCACTGCTGCTGGTGTTTTTTGCAATGCAACAAAACTATCTTGATAGGTTTGTCTCTGCAGCAGGACTGGGGGTGCTGGAAAACAGTCTTCAAAGGGTGCTCATCATCATTGTGGCCAAATTTCTCTTGTTTCTGTGAGTCATGTTCTTTTAGGGCATAATGAAAGCAATTAAATGGGAACATGGATTGTTCTCTACCAAATGCGTCTTCTGATTTGAGCTGGTGGCAGTCCAAGCCACACCAGAGGAGTGGAAGAGGCGCTCACAGCCTGCAGAAGCCAAGACCCTTAAAATGCACACTCAGAAAGAACGAGTTTTTTAGAAGCACCCTGTTGTGCACAGCTAAAACCCCACAGGGCAGTGCTGTGCCTTTGCCCATGTCTCACAGCTGCTGGAAGTCAAGAGCCTTTGTGATCTCACTTTGCCCATGCTGAAGGATTCTGGCCCAGCTGTGCTTTCCATGCTCCAGTCCCTGCACTAGACCAGCTCCAGAGAGCAATCTTCTTGTTGACAAGACACTCCCCTGTCTTGCAGGACACGTTGATGTTAGCTAAAGAGCTGCACTTCAGCACCAAGCTTTTTTAAGCAGTGTTTGCAGTAGGTCTCCAGGTTTATATTTTCCAGTGCCAGGGGGCAGGTGCTGAGTTGGCAGTGCATCCCCAGCACCACCTGAGCTTGCACTTTTCTCCTTACAGTGCTTGGTCACCTGTGGAAAAGGGCACAAGCACCGCCAGACGTGGTGCCAGTTTGGAGAAGATCGATTGAACGACAGGTTTTGTGACCCCAAGATGAAGCCGGAGTCGGTGCAGATGTGCCAGCAGCAGGAGTGTGCCTCGTGGCAAGTGGGGCCCTGGGGCCAGGTACCACACAGCCCCACAGGGCTCCTGGCTGTGGGGACCAGAATAAGGGTGGCTGGGTCTGGGCTCTGCCCTTTCATCCAAATTCAGCAGCATAACTGTGTTAATTGATTTGCGCACCAAAGCAGCCCTCTGTTTGCTTGGGTTCAGTGGATAGGCAGCAATAACAGTACCTGCTCTTTGTGCTAAATTTAATCTCTGTCATACTAAATTGGCCGTGATTTTAAAAAAAAAAAAGGGTTTCCAAGGTTACACTCCTAAATCCATATTTAGGCACATAAATACATGGCCTAATTTTCACAGAAAAGCTGCTCACGTTGAGTAACTTTTGTTGCTTTTAATGTTTTCCAGTTTCTGGGTTAGTGAAGGGTTTCTTTCTGTTAAAATACAAGTTATTCATTCCTCCCAGAGTGTTCTGGCATCTGCTTTTTCACAAAGCTGTTAGCTCTTGACTTAAAAAACAGCAACAAACCCAAACCAGTTGTCCCAATCAGACATATTTCCCATCAGTAAAATTATTCATTAGCTGCCTGTGCTACCATGGGTATGAACAACCAGTTTTAAAGAAGGCTATCATGCAGGTCCTACCAGACTCTGATTCTAATGTGTGCAGTAAAGTAAGTCATTTCAGTGCTCACACCTTCCTTCCTGAAGTAGCAAGTGAAGCGTGCAAGGCACTGGTGGCTGCAGCGAGTTAAAACTTTGACCTAATTTAAAGCTGAAATGCATGAAGTGGAGAGAAACCAGAAGGGAAGCTGTCTTTTATTTTTGCTGCTCTTGCTACGTGCCTAAACAGAGGGTGGGCTGATTAATACTTTCTAACCAAAGCACCTACTCAGACCCAGTGTTCCTTTCTCCTATCTTTCCCCCAGTGCACTGTGACTTGTGGCCAAGGCTACCAGATGAGAGCAGTGAAATGTGTTGTGGGCACCTACGTGTCTGTGGTGGATGATAATGAGTGTAACGCTGCCACCAGGCCTACAGATACCCAGGTAAATCCTGTTGTCTTGTCTCCATCTTTTCCCAGTGTGTGTATAAAGGCATCCAGGCTACGGGTTCAGGGGACATCTTGCAGCAAGCAAAGCTTTGCCCTGAATGCCAGCCCTGCAGACCTGCAGAGCAGTACTTTGGGCTGCTGATAGTTGTTGGAAAGATGCAGCACAGCACCCTGCTTTGGTAGAAATGGGACAGATGGACTGTGTTCAGGGAGTTCCCATCCAGATCTCCATGTGGTTCACCTTACACTCTGAAGCACCAGATTGCCAGGAAGGCAGCAGACAGCCTGTGAGGGTATCAGGACTTTGTGGGTAAAGATTAATTACCTGTGCTTATGATTTATATCTATAGAGCTCTAATCATACAATGGGATGTGAGTGTGTGTTCAGGTGCAGCACTAAAGCTGGACTCATGAGCTAAAGAAGCTGCAGTGAATGAATATGGGATAACAAGAGACCACAAGGCTGAGACAGTACTTACTGGCTTCAGAGGTTCAGGTCTTGACACAGTAGACACCTTCTTTGGCTTGCATGGAGTTGAGGATGCTTGGCTGCAGTTTGGGCTCATCTGGCTGCAGGACTGTTGCTGTTGCCCCTCACCACAAATGATGGTGAGAGGCTGTAATTTGTTGTCTGCTACGCATGACAGTGTAATGTTTGTGACAGCTACAGTTCCAGACAGGTCAGATAAATCGAGAAATGTTGCCCACCCTTTGCAAATTTGCTAAAAAACCTAACATTTCCATGCAGTGTATTTGGAAGCAAACATGTAAATTCCCATTTCAAGCAGAGGGATATGTCCAAGGTGTCTGGAGGAGCTGAATAAAACAGAACATTACTATCTATCTGTCATCTAGGAGAGTTGTAGTGCTTGTGCCTATGCTCTTTGCAGCTTCAGTCTTGCATAAACTCTGAGAGTTTAACTAAGGCCACAACATTTGGGAAAGAGCTGGTTTCCTCATGTATGGAGACCAGTTGCACTACAGCCAAGGGGTAACAAACTCACCTGTCATCAGCCATCATTTGTCATGCATGCCTCCAGCATAAATGAAATCACAACAAAATGGAAATCGGGTTTGCCATTTGTAAGAAGCTGCTCTCCCCCACATAGGGACAATCACTGTTAATTTCATTTTTGGCAAGGACTACACTTAATGGAGTAAAGTCATGGATATTCATAGTTTCTGCCACCGACCTCCCAGGAGGTCCAGGCAGGACCTGAGCCCTCCTGTGAGTCACTGTACAAAGACTGAGCAGAATGACATGCCTGTCCCCAAAACCTCACATTGCTTGGTGTGTGGTGGAGATCAGCACATGGATATAGGTGGTCTGGTGGGCTGCAGGGAATCAAAGGGCTGAAATCAGCAGCATAACCTTTATTGTGTGGGCTGCAGGTCTCACACTGAAGGAAGGGAGCTTTGAAGGGAGATAAAGTTGCTGTTTTGCAGATGTGTGTTCATGCCAGAACCTTAACGAACTTTCATCTTTTGCCTCAAAAACATCTGGTTTTAATGCATGGACATGGCACATGGTTATGGGGATCCCTATTGCAGAGTTCCTAATAAGTCAAAAGTCCACACAGGCTACTGCATATGAGGGCCTCAGGATATTGATACTGAGTTTTGCTGATTCACCAAGAGGATGCAGAGAGGAAGCCTGCTTGCACAACGTGTGCAGGTCACAGAGTTTCAAGATGTTGCATGTTCATAATTACATTGAAGAGGACGTGGTTTAATCAAAACCTCTGCAAATTCTTTATTTCCTGCTTTTCCCCCATGTATTTCCTGTACAGGACTGTGAAATAGCTGTATGTCCTTCCCATCCAAATAGTCCCGAAGCCAAGAGAGCCATATCAGGCATTCACAGGACACAGTGGAGATTTGGATCCTGGACACCGGTAAGCACACATAATACTTTCAGGATTATTTTACAGCAGACAATGTGATATTTTAAAGTCCATGTGCCCAACTTTTCATTGCAAAGTCCTTGCAATGTATGTCAGGCAACTTCCTATTGCAGTGCCCTTTGCTCTTCCCTAGTGCTCTGCAACATGTGGGAAGGGAACCCGGATGAGATACGTCAGCTGCCGCGATGACCAGGGTTCCGTGGCTGATGAGTCAGCTTGTTTCCACCTTCCAAAGCCATCAGCCACAGAAATGTGCACCGTGACACCGTGCGGGCAGTGGAAAGCCTTGGAGTGGAGCTCTGTAAGCATTACACTGTCTCTTGCAAGAGACCTCATTGCTGGAAATGTGCTTCATTAATCTATCGCACTTGCCCTTTTATAAGTGAGGTTATTTGGGGTTTCTGCTGTTCGTTATTAGCAAGAGCTGGTTTTCAAAACTGGAAATGTGACTGTGTCTCTTTTTCCCACTGTAACGCAGTGCTCGGTGACTTGTGGTCAAGGTAAGGCAACGCGACAAGTGATCTGCATCAATTACAGTGACCAGCTGGTGGATAGGAGCGAGTGTGACCCAGATGACCTCCCTGCCACTGAGCAAGACTGCTCCATGTCTCCTTGTCATCCAAACAGCCATGACTACGGCAGGCCCATCCCCCCTTTCCTCTATCCGGATCATCGCCTCAAACCACACCCTGGGGGCAGCCCGAACCGAAACCGTGCACATATACCAGGAGGCAATCAGTGGAGGATTGGCCCCTGGGGTGCTGTAAGTGCCCTGATTCTCTTATTCCTGGGTTTTGTTGGGTTTTGTTTCCAAAGCTAATCCAGTCTTTTCTTAAAGTCAGCACAAAGGGAAGAGAGGGACCTTTCTCCCCACTGTCTGCTCCCTGCTCACACAAAAAAGTGTTGCAGATGGGTTCAGGCATCACTTGTCAACCTCTCATACTTCATATCTCCAAAGTAGTCTAGGCAGAAAGCTGACAGCATCATTTTCCATGAGGTAAAGGCCAGTCTCTGCTTCTTGGCTGTCTCCTGGGACATTTACAGCTGTGCAGAGTTGTTGCCAAAGCCCAGCAGGGCCTCAGTGCCAGCTCCTCTCACTGCACACAATATGCAATGCTTTATCACGGAAGCCTCTAAAAGGAATTAAGCACAAATGGGATGTCGAACGCTCCAGCACAGATTACTCACCTGCTTAAAACTAGGCTGGCATTTACTTCCTTTGCTTAGTCAAGCCCCTAAATCATTGCACTGCTATTAGTAATAGCTGGGGTTTGAAGTTTAATAATGCCTGTTAACTGTATTAAACTTCTAGCGGTGCATTCCCACGGTGCAAGGCACTGGGGAGGAGCTGGGAATGCAAACTTATTCCTGGACTCAATGGAGCTGTGGGCAATTGTGTCTTCCAGTGCTCTAGCACATGTGCGGGGGGGTTCCAGCGGCGGGTCGTGGTGTGCCAGGATGAAAACGGATACACCGCAAATAACTGCGATGAGAAAAGCAAACCCATGGAGCAGAGATCATGTGAATCTGGCCCCTGCCCTCAGTGGGCCTATGGCAACTGGGGAGAGGTGAGTGCACCATCCATCTGGGCTCCCTGCCCAGGGCAAGACTTTCATTAGCAGGTGGCTGAAAAATGGGAGAAAAGAGGGGTATTGTGGTGACATTTATTAGAAAGATTGGAACTTGAAGGGCAGCCTCTGATAAATGAGTGAACCCAAGCAATTACTGGGTGGTGCTTTCGTTTCTATTTGTCATGGGAAAACTTTCTTCCCAGGCAAAAGTAAATTTTACAAAAATGAAGATTTCTTTTTTAAGAGAAGCCTAGTTTAACTGGAGACCTTTTTTTCCTTTTTTTTTAATAAAAGCACTGCTCCTTTTTGAAAATTAATCTGAGATGAGCAATTGGAGATGTAACTCTCCACCATCACATTGATTTGGGCAATATCATGGTGGAGCAGCATGAACAGCTTTAGGAGGAGAGAAGCTGTAGCAGCTGAAGGTCCATCTGAGGCTCATGAGGGGGATTTGGCTGGAGAGGGTTAGTTGGGAACAGAAACTACCACTGTTTTTTTGAGGTGCTAGTGCTTTGGGCAGCAAATGAGCAGTATTTTTGCTGTCCCAATGGTGATTGCTCTGTTCTCTGCTGACTTGCAGTGCACAAAGCCATGCGGAGCAGGGACAAGGACACGGCTGGTGGTGTGCCAGCGTCCTAATGGAGAAAGGTTTACGGATCTGAGCTGTGAAATCCTTGACAAGCCACCAGACAGAGAGCAGTGCAATGTGCAGGACTGTCCTAGAGATGCTGCCTGGAGTGCTGGTCCTTGGAGCTCGGTACGACCATAAACTCTTTCTCTTTGTGAACCGTTTTGTAGATATCCCCTAACAACATTTAATTTGCTTCAAACCAAGGTGCTAATGCTTCATGTCTTAAAACTGCACTTACAGAGGATTATTTACAATATATTCAGAATAACACCTGTTCAGGAAGGGTTTGTATTAGGGGAGCTTGAGTCCCTTAATTTAAAAGGCACTTTCTGCTAAGTAGCCACCTTTGTCCATTTTATTACACTGTGCAAGTGCTGTGCATTATGAATCTTGGTTCTGACTAAATTTTTGCATATGGATTTAAACCTGGAATTTAAGCAGTATATTTCCATTGAAGTTAAATTGTTCTGCTCTTTAATGGTAATACTGCACTGGGCACCTACTGGTTTAGCATTCATGTGTTCTCTGTCAAAAGCAAGATAAGTGGGGAGAATGTGCTAAATGGCATAAGTTCCCAGGCATGTATAAGTGTGTATAAATGTGTGTGATGTCCCTACCTGCCCACACACAGACCTACTTAGAAACATGTGTGCCTTCACACCTGTGCTCTATTTCTGTTCCTGTGTATATAATAAGACTGTGATGTACAGTGCAAAGGCACCTGTAAGCTATTCTCTTGCATCTCTCTGGTTCTGGAGAGTGATTGTCTAGCTTGATCTCCAGCTGCTGCTCTATAACTAAACCAGCAAATGATCAGCAAGGTGCTGGAAGGCTTAAAACCCTGGGAGTTTCCCTATAACAAAATAGTATTTGGAGCAGAGGTGTCTTACATTGCTCCTTTGCTGCTGGAGGAGTCTGCTACAGAGATGCTCTTGTGAGGACAGAGCAGCCCTGAACCACAGGGTTTGGGTGCCACACCTTTGCAATTCTCCCTGCCCAGAGCAGCAACCTCTGCTCTGATCCTGCACCAAAGCAAGTGCCACCTGAGGTGCTTCTGGAGCCCTGGAAAACCACGGACCTGTCCATTTTGGAGTGGCCTTCAAACAGATGTCAACCTTTATTGTGTATTTTGTTATAAAAGCATTTGAAGACATTTTTTAAAAATCTGATTCAAAAGCACTTTATAAGAAAAGAAAAAAAAAGAGGCCTGTTTTTTAATGTATTGGACTTCCTTAATTGTCATAGTTTGGAAAGTCACCTCACCAAAACCTGCTCTCCTTCTTTGGGTGCTTTCGGTAACATGGATGCCTTCAGTAACACTCTTCAATATTTTTATCATACCTCAGTGAGTTCTGCAATAGCCATAAAACTGCTGAACTGGTGTGTATCCGGTGCTTCACCAGTACAAGAGACAGTGCTATGAAATATTTCATTTGAGGTGCTAATGTACCCTTTGTCCATCAACCTGGCTGGTGCTAAGGACGAGCGAGGTGAGGTAAGCAGAGGTAGCAATGTGTGTGCTGGCTGCCCTGCAGGATTTGCCAGCTGGGAGGTGCTGCCATCCTTGGTTTTTATCTGTGCTGGACCATTTGCAAGAGCCAAAGGTGTGGACAGAGTTGTTTCTGGTGTCACTCAGCCTCTTTGTGGCTGTTCAGGAGCAGGCTCCAGGGCTGCACCTGCTTCTCTGTGTTGGAAACACAGGGTGCAGTCTCCTAGTCTGATGGTTTTCTTTTCACCCAGGAAAAGTTCCCTTGGCTCCACTCTGTTGTATTTGTCTCAGCGAGCTGTCCTTGCTCTCCTGGGAGCAGGTGGGACATCTGGCAGACAGGTGGAGGCAGGGACACCCTGTCCTTCCTGCAGTGTCTCCTCCCAGCTGACACAGGGTCACAGCCCTGGGGAAGGGCTGCAGGACTGAGCCCCCATCACCGCCGTGAACTGATTTGATTTTTCAGTCTCATTTACCAAGGTGTCCTTGGGCTCTGACATAGGGGACCCAGAGCTGTTTGAAGACTGAGAAGTATCTGTGGGGTCCCCAGGGCTTCATGTCCCTCCAGCAGAACACTCCATGTGTATGTCTACCTCGTGCTACTACTGTAGGTAGTAACGGCCAAATTTTCCTCCTTTAGTGTGGTGTCACCTGGATTTGCTTTAGCTCTGTCATCGGTTGCAAACATCATTCTGTAGCTGTACATACTTCATCTGTTGGGATGGAGTGTCACTACCATATTTTTTTGGTCACTTTTGAAACAAGAGTATAGTATTAGCTGAAACTTTTCAGCAGTATGGATTTATGTATTTATGTAAAAGTGTATTTATTTTTCCAGTACTGTTATTTAATTTTATATAAATATTGCATACATTTACAATGTTTAATGTTAATGTTGAACAGTGAAAATTAAAGACAAGTAGAATGTAATCATAAATGAATTTGTATAACGATTTTTTGAGTCTTTTGCTAAATTCAGATCATATACTTAGTTTTGGTAACTTTTGCTAAATTTTCTGAAGTGGTTCTGCAATGTTCCATCTTTTATCTGGCTTTTCTTTTACTTGCTTTGTTCTCCAACAGAAATTGTCATTCTCAATGATTAAACAAACGCAGTTAAAAGTATATGAATTACAAAGTTTGGATAACTAATTTCTTGCAATCATCTGACTGGCTTAGCATTATTCAAGTTTCAGTGAAATTAGTACTGTAAAATACATACAAATTAAAGCAGAGAGAGCCTGAAGCATCCAACCCACAGTCCTCGGGCAAAATTCCACTGGGATTTTATTCAGTAAACAAGTGATCTTTATCTGGCTGGTTAAATCCAGGTTTGGAAGAGATAATTAAATGGATAAACAGATTGTATGTGTAAATGATAATTTTACAACAGGAGACTGGTGAGATGTCATTACAATGTATGTTCAAAGGGGACTAAGAGGAGGTGACACATTTATTCCCATGCTTATTTAAGAACATGTATTTACCCACTGCAGAATTGTACACCATGTGATAGACCTGACCTCTTTATTAAAACCATGTTTTAGAAAACGTGCACTGACTGTCACCAGAATACAGAGAGTGTTTTTTCTCCTGAATGCTTTATGGTATGAATGCAGATCTCCATACACACTCTCGCATCACAAGAGGAAATCTTGCCATGTTCTCCAGAATGAGGGAGATGTTCACAATGAGAATTACCCATTGCTTCACTTAAAACCTGAGGTTTGGTTTTAATAAATATACCCATATATATACCACATATATAAAATATATGCATAACCTCCCTTAAAGCACCTGCCTTGGAGCAGATTTGCTCCGTGCAATAATCTCTGATATTTTGAGTTTGCCTTAATATCCAACTGTGTCCTGATACAATTTATGAATACTGCTGAATTAACTTCTTGTGGGCGTCTCATTCTTTCCAAGTTAGGAAATGGTCACAGATAAGGGAAAACAATTATATCTTGCAGCACCCTGTTTCAGTTGAGTGAGTCATTTGGGCTTCACTGCACAGGGCAGTGATCATTTGACTCTGAACTCTGGAAAATGGGTGGGTGAGGTTTAGATTTATTTGGGGTTTGTTTGGCTTTTTCCAAAAAAGTATTACAATTTTAAAAGTAGTCTGCCTTGTAAAGTACTTGTTATTCTTGGGTATCTAAAGTTCAAGCTGTTAGTGGTTGTGTAGCTCTCAGTGCTTCCCAGCTCTGTATCCTGTAGGCAGAGGTGCTGGTATCAGAGTCTTTGAGGGCCTTTTGCTCTAATGAAGAATCAGAAGCTTCCCGTCAAACAATTAGAATGTTGACCAGCTAAGTTCCAAACTCTGTTATTGTGGATGAGAGTTCAGGTTTGGGCTAGGACAGCATTTGTTTCCCTTAGCAGGAAGCTGGTGGCATTGATGGCTTTGCAGGCCTCTTTGGCTGCACACAGGGACAGAACAGCAAAGGGGCTCTGAACTGGCCAGGAAGTGGAAGAACTGCCTGGCCAGTATCTGTGTCAGGCAGCTGGTGCTCAGGAATTCTAATCTTAAAGTTGGTGTCAGTGAAAACTATGGTTATTCGTATTTAATTCTGCCAAAGCCCCAGCATGTTGTTTGCAAAATGCCTTCCCCATGCAGCTGCCTGAAAATTGGCTGCTCAACAGCAATATTCTCTGTGTTGTTATTCTGATAATGTTCATAGCAGGCAGGATATCAGGTCTTGCTAAGGCAGAAGTGATAACCAGGGACAGATTTGGTTGCAAGTGTATATAACTCTTCTGTTCCCTTCCTCTCCTCTGCAGAAAATGAATTTGCTGTGACAGCAGCATTGCTGAAATGCTGTTGGGGTTTTGTTTGAAGAGTTTCAGTCTGTTGCTCCTCTGAGGCAGTGGTGATGGATGCTCATGCATCTCTCTCCTCACCTCACTGCCCACAGCTGGTGGCTCCAAGGCAATCACAGGTGGGCAAAGCCAGTGGTACCCAGCTGCCCAGTAGAGGAACATCTTTTTCTTCATCTCTTTTTACCCTAAAATCTCCGAATTTTTGTTTTCCTTTCTTTTTTTTTCTTTTTTTTCTTTTTTTTTTTTTTGCCTATTATCAGCATCTTTAATTGCTCCTTCTGTTTCTACTTAAATAGGAGAATTATGTAGCAATACTTTTGTTATCAGTTCTCTGTCTCCTCTTTGCTGGTGTTGATGCTCCATTAGCAGGAAAACAAGCATGGATGCCCATCAGCTGCATCCTGCAGGTGAGGGACCATCCTGGGGCATTGTGTGCCTAACACTGAGCCACCACCTTAGTGATTCCTGGGTCAACTCCTCACAGGACTGATTTCCTGCAACTTAAAGCTCAGCTGTTGCAATCCACTCTCCCCCTTGCAGGCTCCCATTAGTCTTTACACCCCTCATGAACTTGTAGTCTGATGGAGAAGTAAAAGGACTGGTCAGCAATGTCCCTTCTGACCTCCCTAATCTGGTCACTAAATTCAGAAGTACCAGTGGAAAGGAGCTGCAGGGAATCTCATCTGCTGTCCTTCAACAACCTCTCTTGTTGCCACTGCCAGGACAGACAGGAGCTGGACCAGTGGCTAGACTCACAAAGGTTATTTTTAGGTATCTTCTCATTCCTTTGCCCCCAGCCAGTGCATCTTCTCCCCAAGTTCCTCAATGCACTTTCCCACTCAGAGCAATCTCTTTCCTCCCATAGTGCAGTGGCTGTTTGACTGCATTTGGCATGCCTCTGTGGTTGCCTTTCTACACCTCTCTTACACATTTTCTCAATGAAATAGTAATTTTCTAGGCCTAAACAACAAGTGGTGAGGCTGCTGTTCAGTGATGACTGGCTTCAGTCCTTGTGTTATGGGTGGCCCATTCCCTGGCTGCAGATCTCCTGCACATCTGCACATCCCACACAGAAGTAAGGCAATAAATAAAAGGGCAATTGTTGGGAATATTTGTCTCCCAAAGCACTGGCTCTGAGTACAGGAATGCAAGGGATGCATTGAAGCAGTAACACACTTTCAGGGATGAGCTGTGAAATACAGCATCTTCAGGCAGATCCCTGAGCTGGATTTTGGGAGGTCTGCCTGTGGTTTTTCCCATTTTCCAGAGTCACACTGTATACTCCAACTGCAATTATTGCTGTTGCTCAGATCCTAGAGGTTTAGAAACAAGGATGTATAACAATGAGGAACACTAATCACAAAGAGATTTACTGTGCTTCTAACTTTCCCAGTGACTGATTTGTGCAGTTATTAAGAAAAAATGATGTAGTCAGTCCTGTTCCAAAGGCACTTAAAGCTCTATTCATATTTTAATTTCACTAGCTCACAGGGGAGGCGAGTGAGCCAGCAGTATGGATGAAAATCTGTCTGATGCCCAATACTGTATGCAGATTTTTTATTTATTTATCCCTAGTGCAGTATTTATCCCTAGTGCAGTATTTATCCCTAGTGCATTAAGCCAAGATTCTTCTTTATTAAATGGGGGAGCAAGCATCAGCCCAGTGCTCCTACACACCCCCCACCCTCCCCAGTGTGATGCACACCTGTGAAACAGGGCTGACATTTCTTGGAGAGTTTTACTCCATCCGACACAGTGAATTCCTATTCTGGAACAGAATATCTAAATGGCATTGTAGTACCACTGTTCACTAAAAATATGATGTGTCAGTTAGCTGAGGCACCTTGCTGCTTCAATTGGTACTCTCCTAAAAGTGCCACAGCATGGAAAATAGGCTTCATCAGTACCTTCCAAAACCCACTGTACTGGTGTCCTTCGGGTAGCTCATACATCTCCTCCTCATTCGAGGACATGCTGTCTAATGCCTCCCTCCCTGGAGAGACCTGCAGTGGCTCTATGGGGCTTTTGTTTGTTTGTTGTTCAAGGTAAATAGTGTGGAGAAGGGCAGGGACACAGCTTTTAGGAGAGCTTTGTGTGCTCCCTGCTAACTTCTGTGCCTGGTGAAGTCTTTTGTGGTGTTACATCAGGGCAGGGAAAAGAGGGGGTGAAGGTGCTGCTTACTGGGTGGATGCTGCAGAAGACAGATGCATGGCTTCTCCTGCTGCAGTTACCTCTTTCTTCCCATATATCTTGTGAGGTTTTCCAGCTTGGGGAAATTATTGTATTGACTTTGGCACTCAGGGCCTTAAATCTTGCAGGAGTTAAAGAACCCAAGAGCGTCCTTTCCTCTGGGCAATTTGTGCTGGAGCGATGGGCTCCAGACACCAGCTGTTTCTTCCACTGCAGCAACACTTCAAATTGCACCCTTTCTTCTGAGAAATTATCCCCTTTTTTTTCTGATTTTTTTTTTTAATATATTATAAGACATCATCTGAGGCCATTCACCAGTCCCCACAGCTGAGTTTGGTGGTGGGAAGGCAAAGATTTGGTGGATTGTTTCATTTCTCACTTTTGCACTAATGACTTGGAAAGCTCTGTGTCTCTGCTCCAAGCCAAAACCAGGGTCTCTGGAGGATGGAGACCCTGTAAGCACTGCAGAGACAGGCAGGCCAGCATGGAAATAGTCCTTCTTGCCCATGCCTAGGGCAATGAGGGCTCCTGGGAATACTGGGGCAAAGCTTGCTCTTGTTCAGACTGGGGGCTGTCCTCCAGCTCTAAGAGGGCTCCTCAAAACACTTCCACAGGGGCTCTGGACAATGCTCACAAACACATTCAGACTATACATTCAAAATCCCTAACGTTCATGCCCTTTTTTTAATCACCCCATTTCTCTGAGTCAGTTTGGATTAAACATTTTGAAAGCCTCTTTCAAAACTGCAGTGCAGTGCTTTGGTGTGTTTTGTTCAGGTCTCTGGTCCATTTGCCCTCCCTTGAATGTAAAGACCCCCTCTGCCCTTTTAAATGTACAAGAATGACATGTATTTTCTGGCCATGCACCAGCTAAAATCACCATGACCATACACACTCAGCATCCATGTTCCTTAAGTCATGGCTCCTTAGTTTGTCAGGAAATGAAGGCCAAGCTGGGCGACTCCTGTCCTGCATGTATCCCCACCCAATTTTATGGATTTCTCACCATGCCAATGCAGATGGGCACAGGACTGTGCTAAAACACATCAGAGGGAGAAACAGGGCTTCAGAGCAGCAATAAATATTTCCTAAACATTTCCTAAAGTGCTGCAGCCTTGCTTTCAGCCTGTCGCAGTGAAGCCAAAGGCATTTCCTGCTGAAAATACCTTGCTGTTGTGGAGCTAGTTTGGTTTGGATGCTACAGAGCCCCTGTTGCTGGACAGCACACCAAAGTTCCAGCATTTTAAGATTCCTGGTAAAGGTTCAGCTGTTGAGGAAGGATCCAGGCTTTCCTTGGTGGTGTGTCTGTTGATGTCCTTTGTGCTCAAGAGACTTCAGAGGTACAGAAGTCACTGGCATATGGTTTAAGTATCTGACAGGAGCAGTGTTAGTGGTAGTAAAAGGTGATACAGACCAACTGTAATAAAGCTGAAAGGTAGCTATGAGGGTACATTGTTGGGTTTGCCTGTAGTTGGAGAAGTTTGCTGGCATCCAGGAACACAGCCCTCTTGGAAAATGGGTGTAAAGCACTGGAGGGCTCTCTTGCTTTTCTGTTTTATTTCATCCAACACATTTTGTCTCAGATTGTTGGAAAGGATGAACCAGGGCTTACTTACAGCTGCTGACTTTCCATAAAATCCTTAATGTGGGGAAGCCTAAATCTACAAGGATTGATTTTAATTTCCTCCAAAAAGTTGCTCTTGGCAGAATCTGATAAAGCCATTTTTAGTCTAATCCTTCCCAGCCCTGCCCTTGCTGAGCTATCAGAGCATACCTATCTTTGGGAATTCATTTGGTGAGCACCACAGCTTGCATTCATTGTCTTAAATACCTCCCAAATCGTCGGCTGATGCACGGTAGGTCTGAAAAGTGGTCTGACAGCATTTTCTGCAACTTTTCACTTCTGGGGGAGAGTGTTCCCAGGTTCTTGCTTGGGATGTGCCCTTCTGCCCTTTGTGGAACTGCTCCTTCAATGCACTAAGTTTACAACGAGCAGCCATTCCATTTCCTCTTGACTGTTCTGTGGTGCCTTCTTCTTGTTGAGATTTGTGCCCAGGGCTCTTGCAGTCCTCTTGGTGCTGGACTGACCCCGCTCCCAGAAATTCACCTGGAATTTTGTACAAATTTTTAAGAGATTTTGAATGTACTCTGGTTTTCTGCTGCCAGCCCTGTGCATCAAGTAGCAGCCTTTCTATTTTAGGGAGTTCTTAATGAACGAGATGTAACCTCTTCTTCCAAACGATCAGATCAGGAAATGCAGAAAGGGTTATTTTAAAGTAATTTGCACACATTTGGTAAAACAGAATGGTCATCTCCTAAACTCTGAAACAGAAAACAAAACACAAGCAGAGCACAGCAAGGCATTGCAGGAGATGTTTAGCATCATGTTCTGACCTTTATGGAAACAGTTGATCTGGAAATATTTCTGCAGTATTTATTTAAACTTTTTTCCTTGCATTTATTTGAATTAGGAATTATATTTATTTGAAAATATCAGCAGCATGCCAATCTCCAGTTCTTGGCACGCTAATAACACTAATCATGCAATAAACATAAAGCCCTTAAATCTGTGCTAAGTGCTTTGATCCTAATGCTCTTAGGAAAGTCCTCTTGGTTTTATTCTCCATGTGAAGTACCAGGTGCAGCTATGGTGGGTTTAGGAGATAATAAAGATAATAACAAGGGGAAGGTTTGCTAGAGTTTTAGAGTGATGGCTATAGCTGATTTTTCAAAATACTGTTTCTCTATTATTTTATTTGCCGCAAACTTTATGATTTTTTTTTTTACGGAAGCATCACAATTTGTTGTTTTCACACCCTCCTCTATGCCTGGCTGTCCTCCCAGGTTCATCCAGGGGTGCTGTTTGCTGTTGTGCCTCAATCACAAGCTGTAAACAGCCTTTCAGAGCAACATTTTCCCACACTTAAGTGGAGGCAGAGGCAAGCTGACCACAGGCATGCCCAAGTGCATGGGATCCTTGACTCTAGGAAGCGGGTTAGTGAAAAAATTCCATACAATACCTGGTTACACCTTCAGGGCTGGCTCAGAGATGCTTAAAACGGGTAGAGGCTTTTCTGTTGACTCAACCTTGGATATAAGATGAGGCTATTATTCCAGAGAGCCACCATCTGCCCCCAGTACTTGGGAGTAGTATGAGGGGTGTGAGAAAGAAGTCAAGAAAAAGAGGAATGTGAAGACAGTGATATTGCCAAATGTTTTGAGGAAGGCAAGGTCAAAGCTTACCTCATTGTGGTACTGTAATTGGTAGGTACCATCAGCAGGCAGCATTTGCAGCCACGAAGAATCTTGTTAATGAAATAAAAAGTTTCTCCAGGGTAAATAAATGATGAGGCTGATGGTGTTAGTTGGGTGTAGCACTTCCCTGACTCACATGTGTTGAGATGCAGCCCGCTATTAAATTACGCTCTGCATGCAGCTCACATATGCTTAAAATCTATGTGCCAGATAAAAGTGGAATACCTGAGATGAATTAGATGGCAGTTATTAAGTAGACTCTTTGCAAAAGAATGTTCAGTCTCTGATACTTGGTTAAATTAGATTATTCAACCTTTCTTTTCTGTCAGTGCAAATGAGATCATAACTCAAATCTGCATGAAAGAAAACGGGTGGTTTAGATCTGAAAATGTACAGCTGCCTAAATTTGATTTATATTAAAGGCAGACATAGAAATGATTAATTCCAGCATCTTGGGAATTACATTTAAGTATTAACAAAATTAAGCAAATTATGCCTCAACCTCTGAGTGCACCGAGGTTTGCACGCAGACTTGTTTGATCATGGGATCACAAGAGAAATGTCAGAATCAGGCTCCACGCCAAAGTTAAGCATTTTGCAGAAGGGGAGTAATAATTTTGGAAATAACTAGTACCAAATTGTTTATGAGATCAAGTATTTATCAACCAGCTTCATGTCCCCAGAAGGGTGCTGGCATTGTTACACAGTGTGGTTAGTCTTACTTTATGATAAGTAGTGGGATCCCATGTATTTTTTAAATTAAGGATACTCTGGGCTGTACCAGCTCAGGATGTGGGACATGAGAGAATCCTGATCAATGCTGTAAATTTATTCTTTAACTTTGGCTGTCACAGTAAAGTGGCATGAAGACTGTTTACCAAGGAGCACTTGAAATTTTGTTTAAGCATCAGTACTGGTGTTTAGTCAAAAGACAGTAAATGGATGAAAATATTAGAAGTTTAGAACTGGGTTTTGTAGGATGTGACATTTCTGTCTTGCTGGTGATTTTCATTACCTGAGGAGAGAAGTAGAAAGAATGAAAAAATTAACTTCTGATGAAATTTGAAGGCTTATAAAAAGAGGATAGCATTACCTTGATCTTTCTTCTGTTGATGCTAAAAAAAAGAAATTAAGTTCATGGGTCTGGGTAAGTCGTGGAAGTTTTATTTTATTGCAAGGGACAGCATTTCTTCTGTTTTTCAGTGCAAGGTTGGATGTTGCCTGTTGGGGTTTTTGGCCTATCTTCAAATTGGATCTGGGCTGAGGAAAACTCAGAGGCAGGTGTCCCTGCTCAGCCTCTCAGAGGAGCATCATTAAGTGCTCTTAAACCTGTTGATCAACAGGACCTCTGGTCTTTTGTCAATCTGTAACACTCTTACAGCAGGAAAACACCCTTTTTCAGGGCATCATTTATACAAGCCTTTGAGCATCAAGATCTGGTTTTAGGAGCTACATCCATTTCTCTCCACATTGGTCTGAACTTTTCCATTTAGAAACTGCTCTCTCGATGGTTTTTTGTGGGCTGAATGAGCTGTAAGTAGGGCTGTAATATAAAATATTCACAGGTGTCAATGTATATGCCAATTTCTATTCTAGTGGATCTTCCAGAGCTGCTATATATATAAATTTTTTAGGTTTCAAGTGTATTTATAGGCTGGGAAGAGCTTGAGCTGTAATATATTTCTTGGGAAATATACTGATGGAGTGATTCCAAAATGAAGGCTGAAGCCTCATTTCTGCGTGTTTTCTCCATTCTGAAAAGAAAGCAGAACATTTTATATGGAGAGATGGTTAAAACAGTGTGTTTGCCCTCAAGGATTAAACCAGTATGCTTATGACGTAGCATGTAATGAAGAAATGGAAGCTGAGTCTCTGGGTGCATCATGCTGAGTAAGAGGCTTGTTCTACATGAAACTGTCATATTAAATTCTTGTCGTGATTCCAGACCCCTTTGATTCCTAAATCTTGGAGGAGACTAATCTGAAATCAAAGTGAAGTTGCTTGGGGTTTGCATGCCAGAAGTGGTCACATTTGAAAAAGTTCAGTGAACCTGCAGAGGGAGGCTGAAATTAGTTGCTTCACTACAAAGCTTGCAGCTAACATACCTGCTGGTTTGCTTTTTGCTTTGATTCTCCAGGCTCTGCCTTCTTGCCACCTTCTGAGTTGTTTTCAAAATGCATAAATCTTAAGGATGAACATGTCCTGGTTTCAGTCTGTTTAGTGAAGGAAAAAAGAAAAGTCAGACTACACTGATAAAACAAACACGAGCTTTTGTACCAAGGACGAGGAAATGCTGCACTTCTCTGCCTTGTCCTTTGTGCAGTTATTTCCCTCTGTGAAGGTGCAGAGCACGCTTTACCCTCCTGATTTACCAATATTTGACATCCCTTTGTACCAAGGTAAATGGAAATGGTTCCTTTCAAGTTCTTCTAAGTAGATACTGAGGGCTCCTGCCTTGATCTCTGTAAGATGACTCTGCTCCTTTGAACGGACTGGAGCAATGCCAGGAATCCAGCCTGTTATCCCTGCTGAATGTCAGCTGTTTTCTCTATTTTGATACTGGCAGTTTTGGGGGCTTTGACCAAGAATATCACGCGATATTAAGTGTCTGCACTTGTCTCAAGCCTTGTGTAGCCTGCCGGGAACCTGGGGAGGAGGTGCTTTTTGGTCCAGCTAAAAGAAAATGCCCTGGGTAGCCCTGGCCCCTGTATGAGTGTGAAAGCTGATCTGCTGTTACTTTATATTTACAGTGTTCTGTCTCCTGTGGAAGGGGCCAAAAGCACCGCAGTGTATACTGTTTGTCAAAGGAAGGGAGGCATGTAGAAGAAGAGAATTGTAAGCACCTTGCTAAGCCCAACGTGCAAAAGAAATGCAGAGGGGGCAGATGTCCGAAGTGGAAAGCAGGAGATTGGGGCCAGGTGAGACATGTTGTGTACCCTTTTGCACCTTTTGGTATTCTTCCTCCACCAACTTGGTTAGAGCCTGGTTTTCCAATCACTTCTGTCTCATGAATTATTCAGGGTAAAGGTTTTGGGACAGATCCTGGTGTAAAATAGTGTAGCTTCATGGACAGCAGTGGAGCAGCACAGATTTGTACCAGCTGAAAACTAGGCAGCTTGCTTTTAGTGTCTATCTGAAAGCAAATTCCTTGTTGTGTATTTTAGGTTTTTGCTAGAAACATCATTAGTATATCATATTAAAGAGAATCTGCTATTTATTCCTGTTTTTAATATCACTGAAATTTAATATCTCAAGTAAAATCTTCCTTAGTTTCGAGAAATAGACTCACTGCTTGATTTTCTGTCATTAAACAGTTAGACAGTAATACATAGAGCAGAGGCTGCTGGAAATTAAAAAGTATTTTTAGTAATTAAGCATCTTTCTTGCTGAAAGCATACCTTGAATCCTGTTTTCCTGAAAATAATGTCTTTGTCATCACCTTGAATCTGCTGCATCACATTTTTAACTCTGAATCTTGCTTTTCCCTCTACCTCATTAGCGTGCTAATCAGGGGAATTATTAAAAATCCCAGACTAAATGAACTGTTAACTTGTAAAACATCGTGTTCCTTTGCCTTCTGTCTTCCAAATTTAGGTACAAAACACCCATTCTGGCTGTACTCAGGTTCCCTGAGAGACAAACCATTAACATATGCCAATGTTAGGACTAGGACAGCTTGCTGTTGATTAATGTCCACTAACAAAAAGGACGATAAACCCATTAATGATCTATGATTGTTTTCAGACTTGTGTTAGTTTAGGTTTTTTTTAATCCTTACCTTTGGATTCACAGGACAGGAGTATTTCCCATTATGTTGGTAAAGGACTAAGTGCTCATTCACCATAGAAGTTCAGTTACTGAGGTCTGGGTTCTTTACCTGAGGAGAGGAGCATCCAGCCTGTGAAATCCACAGTAATGCTCCCATATTGGAAATTAAGTCAATATTATTACCTTTATTATCTTCAGGACTGAAACCTCAATTTTATACAGGAGCCAGACTGAAATGAAATGTGAGGCAGTTAGACTGTTTTGTGGTATGCAATTTGCACCTTATTTAAAGTGACTGCTCCTGAAAGCAGTTTTTTACAGCTCATAATTGTAAACATAATAATGTAATGGTCTGTCAATTGCATTAAAATACCCTAATATTAATTGGTAAAAGTGTTTTAAAATTCCCAGCTTTTCACTGCTTCATGGATGTTAATTTTATGCAAATAGAGAAAGGAACCCAAGTTAATAGGAGGATGAGATGATTTATGGTCTGAGGTAATCTCTTATGACCAGGTAATTAAGGGGTATTTGTATGCTATTGATAAAGCTAAAAACAGGCTTTCCCAGGAGTAGCTTCTCAACCCAGGTCCCTGATGCAGGATGTGCTCAGCCAGCCACCATCTTGCTTAGGGAAAAAGTAAAGGGGTAGAAACTTATGCTACAATGTCAAACTGGGCTTTTTAAAGCCCTGTGAAATGCTGTGGCATGAAAACTCCATGTGACTTTCCTTACCACCAGTGTCACTGCTGCAAATAGGAACCATGATCAGTTTCCACTTAGATATTATAAAAAAAAAAACCCATAACTTTCTGAAGGTCTAATTGTCCCAGAAAGTTAATCACAAAGCTGAGCTGCTGTACTTTTTCTCCTGAATAAACCAACAAAAGTCTGCATGAGAAATAAGGCAAGATTTTCCCATAAAAGTGCATCCTTGTGTCACTATATATGCACAGGACCCATTGCATATACCTTTAGGTGTTGGGGCGTTTTGCCTTCTGGAAAAGGTATTACTGAGAAAATGAAGATCAAAAAATACAGGAATGGTTAAAAATCAGTCTCAGTTGGACACTGGCTGTGCTGGTGCTCCAGCCGTAGGTTTTTTTCTCTTTGTTTTGTATTCAGAGGGTGGTTAGTTCTTTTGTAGATTGTTAAGAACCCACTTCCCTGGAGCAAAAGCATTTTTCATATATCCCTAAAAAGGCTTTTTCTCCAAGTTTTAAGTGTGTTTATGTCTGCACTGAAATGTCAGATTTAATGTGTTTGTGTCTCCTAAGTGGTGTCAATTATGGCCATTTACCTTCCATTTAACAAAAATACCAGTATTTATTCTGCTGTCTGGTATTTGCATACTTCAGCTACAGGCTGAAATTCAGGCCTATCTAAAAAGACAGGCAGAGCATCAGGTAGGGCTTCTTGGCACAGCCCAGGGACCATCCTCTCCCCAAACCCAGTGCAGCCCCCTGTGAAAAGGTCACAGTGTCACTTGAGCTTTTTTATCCATACCTAGGCTTTTTATGTTGGTGATAAATGCAACTCAGAAGATGATTTGGAGTTTTTTTATACACCAGGTAGGCATCCTGGTGTATATGTTTCTCCAAGTTTGTGCCTTTATTCAGTTTAAGAGTCCCTATATGGAATGTGTAGGACAAAGAGCACTGCTAATCCCAGGGAAGCAGCAGCATATGGGAAACATTTGCATCACCAGTGACAGAAATCTCACTGCTGCTTTCAAAAGCTACACAAAAATATTCCCACCCTCTTACAAATGTCTGAGGCCAGACAAATAGTCACAGTCAGATTTTCTCTGCTTCTCTAGGTTTGATTGGGGCATTTGGAGAGTAAAGCAAAGAGCATTAGGGAAGAACACAGAAGAGGGAATTGCTTCCCCATTAGGCACCACTTAATTCCCTGCCTTTTGAAGGCTCATTTTAGTGGGCTTTGTAACAACAGGCTGTGAACTTATTTTCTTAGTTGCTGATGTATTAATAAGTAATATTAGTTGTTATAAATAGCTAATATTAGTTGTTAATTCAGCTGTGGTTTTAATACATACCTTTAATTTTTATGCACTTTCTTCTAATAATGCAAATTTTCTTTACTCCAAATCTGTATAGTATACTTTAAGGTCTAGCCAGGAAGAATCTGTTCCAGAGGAATATTAAGTACTGCTAAACATATTAGTGTGCAGTCACAATACTAAGAAATGTTGCGTGAAAGAAAAAATAAGCTGTTAGTAGTATTGCAGCATAGATAATAATTTAAAGATGTCTAAGAAACAGAAAAAATTCAGGCATTTGTTGCTGTGCCTTGAAGTTGGGAGAAATGTGCCCACAGTGTAATGTGAAGGAAATGTGAAATGCAGTTAATTTCAAAAAGACATTTGTTTTCAGAAATTAACCATATTCCCGGCCATGGTGCATGTGCATGTTTAGATGCATGCTGAAAAGAAATCCCAGCTGTATCATACCTTTCCCTCTCCACAGCTACACACTTTCTTCCACACAACCCAAGTTTGCTGTTTATTAAACCCCACTCTGTTTGTGGCATTTGATGTATTTTGGACTATTGCTTTTTTTGAACCAGTGCCTGAGAAGCAATCCTCAGAGCAATCCTCAAAGCAATCCTCAGAGCCTGGCAACCTCTCGCATGTCGGGGGGGTTTAGCAGTGCCGCTATATTGCAATAAAAACAGATTTTTCAATAAAAACCCTGTCCAGAAAGCCCTGACCCCACCGAAGCCAATATTCCTACTAGCTTCGGATTCACGGGTTTTTCCCCTTTGCGCAGTGAAAAGCCTCACTTGGAAGTTTGATAGAGCATCGCTATCGATGCCGCGGAGCCCAGAGCAGAGACTGAACGCCCTGAACTTACCGTGGTGGGTGTGATGGGGAGCTGCACTCACCTTCTGTCCCTTCCTGCAGTGCTCCGTGTCCTGCGGCCGGGGCGTCCAGCGCCGCTCCGTGCAGTGCCACAGCGGCGCCCCGAAGGCAGCCGAGGAGACCGAGTGTGACCCGGCCAGCCGGCCACCTCCACAGCGGGACTGTCACCTCCCCGAGTGTCCCACGCACCGCTGGGCAGCCGGAGAATGGCAGGCGGTAAGCGGGGACCCCCCCCTCCTTAACCCACCCTGGGGTCACGGCTCCTGTGCGCCCAGGCGTGGAGGGGATGCTGCGTGCCGAGCCTGGGCAGCTCTGCCGGAGGAGCGAGGTGTTTGGGTTGCAGGCCGGGGTTGCCAAAAAAAAAAAAAAAAAAAAAAAAAAAAAAAAAAAAAAAGAAGAGGCAGAGGGAAGGCTCATGCGTGCTGTCTGAAAGGGGGAGCGGAGAAATGCCTCTGTAGGGTTAATATATTGCTTCGTACTGCCCTGTGTTTGGCTGGGACCTGTGCAAATACTGAGCAGGTTTTGGGTAGGGTGGGTTTGGGTCTCTTCCAGGAGACAGAGCCCTGCTGCGCTTGCTCCTGCCTGAGCCCCGTGCCTGGAGGAATTAGGGAGCAATGATAATTCCCTCCTTTCTGCCCCATTACCCCAGCTCCATTTGACATCCCTATCCTTTCACTGAGCTCCGGGTTTTTTGCTCTTTTCTCAAGCCATGAGCAGTGCTGAGATCCCATCTTCTGTGGGAGATGATGCTTTCTGTGTGACCACGATCAGTTCCCATCAAAAACAGCTCCTGAGACTGGAACTGGGGATAAAGCTGCTGTTCCAGTGGTTTAGGGAGTGACTCCAACTCTCCTGCAGTGTGGTCAATGAGTGGCCTCAAGGCTGGTGGGTGGTAAGATTTTGAGCAGGAGGAGCCCTCCCATGCACTGCCAAGTGGGTCCTGTGTCAGCCTTCAAATGCACGGCGGGTTTTGGCAGAGGCAATTCAGACCAGACACCAAAATGATTCTTTTAATTCTGGGGTTTTTTTCCATTTTTAGCCCCTGCATGTGGTACCTCAGCCAGACAGGAACAGGATGCACAAATTTAGCTTCATTTCCCCAACTTCAGCAGTGCTGGGAGATTTGGTTTATAATCCTGTGTAATCTGGCCACGAGTGCAGGAGGCCAGAGGGGGCTGTGTCCTTTCCCAGCTGCTACCCAGGACACAGGGAAGTGGGATGAGAAGCAGCAGGAGGCAAAGCCAGGCTGGTCACACAGTGGTACTCAATGGAAACATCCCAGCCAGAAAAAGAAATGTAGGAGTGACTGAGAGGGCTCCAGCAGCTTCCTTGCAACAAACTTTTAGTTTTACAGAGCCCATTAACGTCTTCAGCTAAGAAATTTAAAGGCAGCAAAGAGGTCACCAAACAGCATATAGTGCCAGTCTTTACCTCGTGGTGTAATCAGCCCTGAAAAGAAACAGCTCCTGCCCCATCCTTTCATAGAATCTTAGAAACATTAAGATGGAAAAGACCTCCAAAATCATTAAGTCAAACTTTCAACCAAATTTTGCCCTCTCTCCCTTATTTTTGCAACTTTTCAAAACAGTTTGGAGGCACCTGCCTCCCTCCCTCTGAGCCCTTGATAGAATACAAATACTAATGTTTTCTGAAGTTTTCCAGGACTCCCCATTGCACTGGGGAAATTTTGAACATATTACAGAGATTTTTTTTTTTTCTCCAAGGGAGCTTTACTAGGAAGATGAAAGACTGAAGGTTTCCTCACTCTCATAAGTACTCATAAGTAACTGTGAACAGGAAAATGCAGAAGCTGCCTAATGTGAGCTTGTCCCTTTGGCTGATTCCAAGCATTTCTTCCAAGCACATCTTGTTTTGTTCTGCTGTACACAGTGGAAAAAAAGGAATAACACCTCCCCCCAGCCATAGGCACTGTCCATGAGGAGGCACAGATTGCATTGGTATTCTCTGAGCAGGGAGCAGCAATGAACCCTAATTGACATGGAAGGCAGGATAAAAATAACATCTCAGTGCTGTCTTGTTCGTGATTTCTTATCTTTAAAGGGAATCTTTCAAGAGGGTTTGTGGTTTTTTAATTCTTCCTTGTTGTTGTTGTTCTTGTTTAGAAAAAAGTGTTGGTCTTGACAATGAGAAAGAATATGAAACTTACTGGAAACCATTTACTGCTCTGTTGGTGTATCACCATTAATCACCTGTTCTCAGTGCCCTCACCAGGGAGAAGAAAGTCAATAGAAAGAGCCTTGCTAATGTCAAAATAAAACTCAGACTGGAGTCACAAAAAAAAAGGGAAAATTTGGAGCAAGAAGGGTTTTTTCTTTAATATGAGCCTCTGTGGAAGGACAGTGCACGGCTCTGGAAACTGCCATGCAACTCCTGAATCTTTGACATTTGCCTTTTGAGGGGAAATTGTGCCAGTCTTCCCTGATTTGAATTGCAGAGTTACCCAAGGCATGTTTCAAACGTTCATGGCATGGGGGGTACATTTCATCTCTGTGTCAGATTGTTATTTAAAAAGAAGAAGAAAAAAATCAATGCTTTTGCAAAGCAATGCCTTTGGGATTATTTTAATTGTTGTTATTGCTCTTCTAAAACAGTTTCAGAAGTGCTTGAAATGATCCTTAATTTGAACTGCCAGGAAAATAGCTCAGAATTTAGAAAATGAGGCAAAAGAGACAAATATTGTCAAATGCCTGACCTGTTTTTCAGATTTTGCTATGAGTAGCTGTTACAGCCTGGCTCCACTGTTTTGTGTGAGATTTAAATCAGTCTTGAACATGAGATTTCATGCAAAATCTGTCACTGCATTAAAAGCAAAAATAGCCTTTCCATGCCAGCTGAACTGTCTGCTTTCTACAGGAATAATGTTTTATAACTTTGGGGTGGCCTCTGCAGTGTTTCTCATTGACTTAGTTTATGATGGTCTCACTGTCTTTGAGCCTCATTTAATATTTCAGTGGGATTATTTAAATTGCCAGTTACCCTTAAAAATAGAAATAACCAAACTTCCAGTTTCTGATGATGACAAAATGCACAGAGCTGGCTCAGGTTTATTTGGCCACACGACTGTTATTTGCAGACAAACCCAAATCAGGCTGGCCTGTGCTTGGGAGTGTCAGTCTCTCATCAACAAGGAATGATTTTAAAGAATGGTCTTTTGATGTGATAGCTGCCAATGTTAGAAGATGTCTTGATGGCATAGAGAAGTTTCACTCTCTTAAAGTGAAGCATGCAATGTACTTTGCAAATTTAGTCTGAAATATACATTAAGGAGGTTAGACAAAATCAGGCTTGGTTCTTCCCACTCCTTTCAAGGTGTGTCCTTTGGCTGTGAGGGACCATGGAACAATTCAACCTGTATTGCTGACCCCTTGCTGGGAAGGAAAATGCCAAACCAGAGAGGAGGGAAGCTTTGAGCATCCTGTGACCCCACTCCCACTGTGCTGGAGAGTCCCTCCTTAGGGAGGAGCAGGAAGGTCAGGGTTCAGGCTGCCCCAAAAGGTGCCTGGACAGCTATCAGGGAAGGAAGCTCCCTGATGATGGAGCTCTGTTGGTGCCATATTCACACACACTGACCCCCTTTCAGTTTTTAATTATGTAATAGGGAGATAATCAGAGATGGGCAAATAAAACTCACTTTGTTTGCTTTCTGGGGAAATCACACTCCAGCAAATTCCTCCAGCCCCTGTAGGATTGCCATGTTTCAGCACAGACCTAGAAGGAGCTTCCACTCCAAGGACTCAAAGCAAGAGAGTAAATAAGGTTGAAAGCACACAAAGCCCTTGGGGTCTTCTGGCAGACTGCAGATTTTGCAATGTTGACTGTTGCCTAAGAGCTCCTAAGTTATTCCTTTGGAATAAATGCTGCTTTGTGGAGTTGCCTCTCCTTCCCCATCCCTTTCCACTTTGCCCCAGTTTGAAATATTTACCCCCAATATGATATTGCACTCACTGCTGCTCTCCTGGTTTGCTGTTGCTGCCATAGATTGATCTGATTTTTCAATATTCTCAAATAATTTTCAGTCCTAGTTCTGACAGCTAATTACAGAAACAGGGCCATGACAGTGCCTGCATTTTGCAATTAGCTGAACTCATAAGATCTTCCTAATTGTTGGCCAGCCAGGAGAGCAGGAGCTGCTTCAGGGAGGCTGGAAATTATGTTTGGAAGGCAAGACTCTAACTAGATTAAACTGGCACAGTGTTCCAAGCCTAGGTGACTTCAAATGGTGTTTCCATACAGATAGGGATGGTCTGATTGGATGTTTTATCCTTTTCCTCGAGGGGACGACATTTCCTACATGTTCTATAAAATTGTTATTTTCATGCATTTTTCTCCTTGTTAATCCAGTTAGTTGAAAGTGTTAGAAGTCCATTACAGGCAATAACTAAAAGAAAATAGGGTTTTATCTAGACAGCTGCTCTTACACTGATTTATTTTTTTTATATGTTTTTCTAAGATGCTCTGTAAGGACAGCCTAACTCTCAGGAACACAGCCTGAGAGTCAGGCTCATTTTTTCAAGACAAACAGAGAAAGAACTGAGTACTTGAAGTCTTCAGAAGGACCTGGGGAGCAGCTGTACTTGGCTGGCATGGGTTGCTCTGTACCAGGCAGGGCAGTGTTTAAAAGAGAATAAACCTGCAGGGCTGCCTCCACTGCAGTGGTTGCAGAGTTGTGTTCGAGGCCAGGCTGGGTGAAGCTCTGAGCAACCTGCTCTGGTGGAAGGTGTCCTGTCCATGGCAAGGGGATGGAATGAGGTGATCTCCAAGGTCTTTTTCACCCAAACAATTCTATGATGATTCTATGTGCCCCCATGCCAAGGCAAAGAGCTGGGGAAGGGGCTTCCCCTGCACCAGCCACAGCCAAAGGTGCAGCAGTGTGACTTTTGCAAGGGGGATGGCTGAGCTGTCATTCTCCAAACAGCTGTATTTACTAGGGACTGAAATAATGGAAGTTGGCCCCTTTCTTCTTCCCCTTGCCCTATCTCCTGGCTCAGCATGCCCAATCCTGCATCTTTTGATCCTGTCACAGCTGGACCCCACATCTGCCCCATCCCAATGCCTGCTCCCTTGGTTTCTCCTCTCTCCTGTGGGTTTGTGTTAGTACCTCCAGAGGCCAGGAGCAGTTTGGCACAGGCAGCAGCACGTGGCACAGCAGGGTCCTGGTTGAAAATTTTCACGCAGGTGATAGCAGTGCCACCTTGCAGGGGGGTGCTGGAAGGAGGGCTCACTCTGGACGTGGATTCATTCACTGGAGTCCCTCAGGGATTGCCTGAGCTGTTGTTTCTTGCACACAGTGCACGAAGACGTGCGGGGAGGCGTCCCGGTTCCGCAAGGTGTTCTGTGTGGATGAGAAGGAGCAGCTGCAGAACAGTGGCTACTGCGAGGCCAGCAAACGCCCCCCCGAGATGGAGAGCTGCAGGCTGCCCCCCTGCGAGTACATCTGGATCACGGGGGAGTGGTCAGAGGTGAGTCCCCATCCCTGTCCCTGCACCAGGCCATGCTCTCCTCCTCTCAGCACTGCCCTTGCTGAGGCATTGCAACCCGAATCAACAGTGGCAAGGCAGCTCTGTGGGTTTTAATTATTATTTTTTGGTTTATTCCGGTGTGCAGTCTCCCTGTTGGATAGAAAGGAGCAGTGCTATGAGAGAAGAGACAACCAGGATATTAAAGAGTAAAAGCAGCACGCTCAGGGTCCTAGCTAATTTTTGTCTGGAGGCAATTTTCTTCCAAAGTACAGTGCACCCTCTTTGGCTTTCTGCTGGCTTATTTAATTTATTAAATTAGTTGGTTTTATTCACATCTATTCTTTGGGTGCTCTGGGGCCCTGTGAGGGTCCAGGTGTGCATCATGGGGGAGAGGCAAGCCTGGAGGTGACCACAGGGGCACATCCTTCCTCAGTGCTCTCTTTGCAGGGTCAAGGACCCAGAGTGAGAGAAGGCAGGACATTCACCCTCACAGCTGGGAGGCAAGGAAAATACATGAGCTTTCCTTGTGGCGGGCGCCGCGTGCAGGAGGACACAGGCTAATCTCAGCCTGTTTCCTTCTGCAGCCAGTGAAGGATTACTTTCCAGTTGGAGAAACAGCAGAGGGAAATGACAAGGCAGCTGCTGACACAGCACTGATTAAAAAGAAAGAACAAGAAAAGGGAAAAAAGGAAACATGCCAGGACTGGAGGGGAGGAGAGACAAGCCACCTGAGATAGTGCAAGGAGGGAGAAATGAGGAGACATGAGAATATCTCAGATCAGCCTGGTCTCCTGAGTGGTTTCTTAAGAGAAATACTGAGGTGCCTGTCAGGCTGGAGCTCTGGCTCTTGTCCAGGCACCCTCTACCCACTCCCAATGCCTGGGAGACCACCTAGGAGCACTCAGGCCCATGAAGACAGAGAAGTGAAGAGGGCTTAGAGAGCCAGAGTTTGTCTCTCCCCAAGTCCCACTCAGCCCTTTGATGAAGAGAGCAGAAGTGCTGTTTAGCCTCTAATTACAATGAAAAATTTCTCATTTCTTCTAGTTTCTGACAAGTACCTGCAATTCAGGGTCCACCCTGACAATTTTGTATCTCATGGCAAAAAAACCTCACCAAACCAAAACAACTAATAGAGGCATTTCCAAATTCCCAAGGATCTTCTGCTCCTTTCTTTGTGCTTGGGAAGAAATAATACATGCCCAAGAGCCAGCCTGGAGCAGGGCATCCTGAAGCAGCTGTAGATCCAGCCCAGAGAGGAACTGGTGCTCAAAGATAGTGTCAGCCCACTTGTAGCAGCCACTTAAAATATTCATGACTGGCTTAAATAGACACCAGTGATCCCTTGAAGCAGTTTCCTGTGTTAAAAGCTGACAGGCCTGGTTTCCTCCCCTCCCATTTTGGGCAGCCTTCCTGAAGCACGTGGTGCTCACCGGTATTTCCTCTGCCCGCAGTGCTCCGTCACGTGTGGGAAGGGATACAGGCAGCGCCTGGTGTCCTGCAGTGAGATTTACACCGGGAAGGATCACTACGAGTATGGGTACCAGAACATGGTCAACTGTCCTGGCACACAGCCCCCCAACATCCAGCCCTGCTACCTCGGAGAGTGCCCCATCTCGGCCTCCTGGCGCGTCGGCAACTGGGGAAGCGTAAGTTTGGCAAACTTCTTTTTTGGCCACAATGACTGGAACAACCTGGGGTTTTTTTAGACATGGACTGAAGATTTGGCAGGGGAATGTTTTAGAGCTGCTTAAATTAATGCATCACTCTGGTGCAGCAGCAGCCCTGGGGTGTGTAGGACACCACACTTCAGACTGAGCACCTTCATATGAGGGAGTCCCAGCAGCTGCTAGTAGAGTCATTCATGAAAATTGGGATGTAGCCAACATTTGTGGCTGTGTTGGTGGCCATGCTGAATGCTTAGTCAGAGAGTGGGGTCATTGCAGAAAACAAGGGTTTGAAAGCCTTTTGCTAGAAGGATTGGTGGGTCACTGATAACTGCAGTTGATCCCTCTTGGCCACATGTTGGGAGCCAGCATTAGGCTGAAATACTGGTCATTTGAGCCTTAAAAAGATTTTTTTTCTTCTTTTTTTTCTCCGTCTTCTTCTCACAAGTGCTGGGACAAGTCAGGGGAAAGAACTTGGCCTTTCTGCTAAAGTTATTTGTGTTGAGCCTCTTGTGGGACCCGAACTACAAGATCAAATTTTAGTTAAGGTGATAACATTTCACTTCTTAGAGCTTCTGACATTCTTTGAAATGCGATGTTTCTCCCATAAACTTGATTTATTAACCCAGCTCAGGCATTTGTGGGAATTTGTCAAACCTTTACAAGGTGATGAGTGTCAAGCCAAGTAAAAGGCAGTAGAAGTTGTCACGGTAACTGGCAAAGCCATTTGCAACATAAGTTGCTCCTGCCCCATAGGAAGCTTCAGATCCTCCCTGTGAGTCAGCACAGAGGAGTTACAGCAAAGAGCTCAGCCTCAATTAATTGGTATTTTCCCTCAGAATTTAAGTGCAAAATACCCAACTCATTAATCCAACTTCACTGCAAAGGGCATTCATTTCAGAGAGCAAGACCTTTCTCCTCCAGACTTTGGGCTGCTGAATGTCCTAGTGACCGCCAAGTGTCATGACCCTTGTTAGCTGTGATTTTGCAAGGGATTTAATGTAAAATGCCATCACCTTTGATGGACAGAGAGAGTCCTACTCAGTGCTTTAGCTAAGTTTTATGGAACTGGACTTGATAAAGAGCAAATGCCTAAGCTGTGAATACCATGAGCCATTGAAGACCATCTTCTTTATGGTGTATTCCTTTAGAATAATCATTTTTAAATGGATGAGCAGCTTCATTTCTTTATCTATTCTTCTCTAACCTGGTACCTCTAGAAAGAGCTGATTTTTATTTCTCAAGTACTTGAAAGAACAAATTGTGGATGGGGAGCAAGATGGTCCCATCTCCCATAGCCCACACTCAGTAGCTGGATGCTCTGCTGCTTGTTAGCTCCAGAAACTTGTGCAGTTTCAGCCTTAGGATTGCCCTTGATCTGGGTGGTTTGAGGATGACCCAGTGTTTGCACAGATGTAACCATTTTCCCAGCAGATGAGGGGAGAGAAGATTTTGTGTCTCCAGTTTTTTGGGGGTTTTTTTGTTTGTGTTTTTTTGGTTGGTTGTTTCTTTGGCTTTGGGGGTTTTTTTTGGGTTTTTGTTGTTGTTGTGTTTTTTTTTTTTGGGTTTTTTTTTTTTTTTTTGGTGCAATTAGCATAGAAAACAAAAATCTTCCTAATGTGAAAAATCAGCAATTTCACTTGAGCACATCGTTTGTTTTATCCAACTGCCTCATCCAGCAAAGTGGACGTGCAAAAAACACTGAGTGAAGTATGGTGGTAGTCTTGAAGTAATCAATGATAATAAGGAAGGGATTAATTACCAAAGGGACTACTCATTTGATTAAAATTAAGCCTGTGTTTGAACAATTCACAGGATTGGAGTCTTTGCTGATGTCTCTTGATACAAGGGAAACCATCTGTCTCTGTTCTTTCTTCTGGAGCCCATAAACCCTGGAGATAAACCAGGAATCTCTGTCTTGTGTCCCGCAGTGCTCTGTCACCTGTGGAGTTGGGGTCATGCACCGCTCAGTGCAGTGTCTGACCAACGACGACCAGGTCAGCAGCTTGTGCCATGTGGACCTGAAACCTGAAGAGAGGAGGACGTGCCACAATGTCCATGACTGTAAGTTGGCAGATTTACACCTTCTTTTGCCTTTCTCATGGCTTCAGCATCTTTTCCCATCAAAGTCCTAGAGATCTGCAATGTTTCCAAGCATTGGGAGCCATCCAAGTAAGCACTAAGACACTTCAGGGAAACCTGTTAAAAATAAAAGAGATGTTTTGATGCTTTGGAAGCCTCAGAGTGTTCCAAAAGAAATGTTGATGTATAGTTGTTCAGTGACTACCAAGTATTTCTGTTTTGTTTCAGGTGAATTACCGAGGAATTGCAAAGACGTAAAAAATCTCAAAGGTGTCACTGAAGATGGTGAATATTTCCTGCAAGTCAAAGGAAAGACATTAAAGGTGCATTTCAGCAACAGAATGATAGTTTTCTAAAAGTTCTAGAGGACCCTTCGTGTGGTCTTCACTTCCACTCCTGGATGTTCTGCCTTTGGTTGTGTCAGTGATGCCTTTGCACATGACACAATTCTGGCTTCTCTCTCTCAGGTGTATTGTTCTGGGATGCAGACTGACAGCCCAAAGGAGTATGTGACCCTTGTAAACGGGGATGCAGAGAATTTTTCAGAGGTGTATGGATACAGGTAAGAAATCCTGTAATTGTGAACCTCACAGTGGGTTTTTTTTCCGTGGCAATATTTCCTGGTCATGAGTAGAAAGGGGTTTTTGTTTTTTGATTTAGATTGCATAACCCGACCGAGTGTCCGTATAACGGGAGCAGACGAGAAGACTGCCAGTGTAGGAAAGATTACACAGCAGCTGGGTTTTCCACCTTCAGCAAAGTAAGGCTGGACCTGAACACTATGCAAATAATAAGTGAGTAAAAACAGGGCCTTGCCATTAAAAAAAAAATGTTTATTTTACACAAATATAGCTGTAACTACAAGCAAGCAGTAGTACTCTAGTGAGGAATATGCTTGAGAATTCCTTGTTAAAAGCTGCTTTTAGACTTGGTCACCTGTTTGCTGCTTTACACTTGGAGACTGCAGCTTGAATACATCAGAGATGCTCTTCTATTTCTCTGTAAAGCAGGAAAATACTAAGGCAAATTGCTGGTGTATCTGCTCTGCAAAATGAGTATTTGCATGCTCCCAGCAGCCCAGTGTACTGTAAAACCCAGTGAAGGGTTTTATTTTATTTCATTTGGTCCCCTCTTTTCACACAAAGCCTAACCAGGGAGGAGCTGCCCCAGGCCCTACCCTCTCTCTTTCACTCAGAGAGGTGTCAGGAGATCCCACTGCAGGGTCTCCACTGGGGTTGGGATGCTGTTCCCAGTGGCCAGGGCAGAGAAGTCTCTTGGCAGAGCCAGACCACGGGGAAATATCATGTGTTGAGGGCTGGGGACATGGATTTGCAGTGGAGAAAGAGAGTATAGCTGTGCAATATGAGCAACACGCTGTCTCTTTGGTCATTCCTGTGAGCTGGGAGCCCATCCCACCACCAGAGACCCTGTAGCATTCCATGGGGTTATGGTTTCAGTCCCCCTGACTCCACTGCTATCAGTTTCCAGCAAATGTTTTAAAAATACAGCATATTGTTGGGAGTTCATTCAGTAAATAGCAAAGTGGTTTTTCAGCAAATCAAAATCCTTCCCTGTAAAACGACTCTTTATCTGATAAGTGGTTTTATCACTTAATTTTCAAGACCTCCCAGTCTATCAGTCTGTAAAAAGCAACTAATAATCTGTAAAAGCTCCTAGGTAAAGATCTCAAAGGAACCACCCTCTGGGAATTTGATACCAGCTCCCTTTGAATTTTAAAAGGAGCTGGGCACCTACCTCTGTCAGGCAGGAGCTATCTCACATCCCCATCTAAATGAGTCTCAGTTACTTCAGATCCCTCCAGAGCAAAATACTCTAATTCCCTTTGAAAACCCGACCCCTGGGCTGGCTGGGGCAGCCAGGAGAGCAGAGATGTTGTTTGCTTTTGTTTAAAAAAGAGATTTAGAAGGTGCTGTAGCCTTCTTGAAAGTGAGGAGGTTTTTGATAGCAAAATACACCCCAAGTCAAGGGTTTGAGTTTTGTTGTTATTTATATTTATTTTATACTTTGTTTCTAAGTCACCAACAGACTTAAACTGAGCTGTAAATACTGAGTGTAAGAGTCCTGTTAAATTCAGTGCTCATGTGCTGGGAATCACATGTGGGATGAATCAGGAGATTTAATATTAAAAAATATAGTAATCTTGATTTCATAGAAGTATAGTAATCTTGACTTCATACATTAACGTGTATGCCAGCTTTGGTGAATTTAAACATTAGCAAAGAGCATGTTTACATTTATTTTGCCTCTCCCTGCATCTTTCTTTCCATGTTATTCACCAACTCTTCTCCACAGCAACTGATTTACAGTTTGCACAGACACATGATGGACGACCTGTTCCTTATGCCACTGCTGGGGACTGCTACAGTGCTGCCAAATGCCCGCAGGTATTTGACAAGAGCATTTAACAGGAATTGGTGCCATTTGTTATGTTCAGGCCCTCTATTAATTACTGCTGATCCAGCAGCCCAACTTCGGTGAGTGGCACATTCTTATCTCAGCGATCTGAAACTTCTCCCTTTGTGAAGATGGAGAAAGTGATGGAGAAAGTTCTCTTTGTGAACTTGAAGAAAGTAGTTTCCATTTTCCACATTATCAGGCCAGTGGCTGGCTAAGAGATATTCCCTAGGGCCCCAGTAAAGGAGAAAAGGAAGAAGAAAGAGGCTGTGGGGGGAGAACTGGTTTTGCCTGCCTGGTTGAAGACAGCGGGATTAGTCCATGGGAGGACTTGGTGGAAATGCTGGGAAGAGAGAGCAGTAGGGAGAAGATGTTTTTTGAAAGTCTGTAGGAGACAAATAACACTGTGTTAGGGATGGCTTGCTGCATGTTCCCAGCATACCTACTTTTTGTGTGGCTGGGGATGACAGGTGAAGTGTTTGGATAGTCCAAGGTGTTGGGTGGGCATTTTTGGCAAAGGGCATTAACAGGGAGTCGCAGCAGCAGACGGCAGAGGGCAAACCCCTCCATCTCCTACCCTCCCTGCTTTCAGAGCTGACACCTTCCTGCACAGCTCAGCAGCTTAGGGATTGACTCCTTACCTCAGGAATGCTCATACATGTTAATATCCATCCACCTGGCCCAGACAGTTTGCTCCTCACAGAAAATCAGCATTCCCAAGGCAGCAAGTGCAAGGAGCAAAGTTAACAGCCATCTGGTACTGCACGGCCGTGCTGGGCTGTGGGTCAGTGTGGGGATGTGTCCAAAGGATCCCTCCATGGGTCCAGAAATCAGCAGGACTGGAGTCTGCCATGGGGTATGGGGAGGGCTGGGGGCTAAGCATCGGATGCTGGCATAGTCCTTCATGTTCCATCCATCTTTTTTCATTTTGAGAAAGGGTGGAATTAAGTGTTTTAAAGAAATAAACAAGTGGAAGAGTTTTTATTTCACTAGTCTGGGAAAATAAAACCCAAACGAAACAGTGGAAAATAAGGAAAACAAGGACAAGTGTGCCCTCTCCAGCTGAGGAGGGAGCAGTGACAGCGGCTGCAGCACATCCCTGAGGTTCCTTCCCATCAGCTGCTTGAGCACGTCAGGCTCTGCAGCTTGCCATGGGAAAGCCAACAATGCCCTCAGCCGGCAGAGAAGAAGCAGTGCAAAACCAGGGAAAAGTGCAAAACCGGGGTCAAAGCAGTGAAAACCTGGGGGGAAAGGCAGTTCAAAAGCAGTCCAAAGCCCCTCCTTCTCTGCAGCCACCAAGGAGAAGAAATTCCTCATGTGAGCCGTGCTGTGATTTGTACAGTGATCATGGTCAGAGCAATGGAAAACGAGGAACCATTGCTGTCAAGATCCTGTTAGAAAAGCGACACCGTGGCATGCCAGAAGTCTGGAGCACAGCTTTTTGGGATAACCAGGCTTTTCTTGTTTTTTAGGGTCGCTTCAGCATAGACCTGTATGGGACAGGCCTGTCCCTAATGGGAACAGCCAAGTGGCTCTCACAAGGGAATTATGCTGTGTCGGAAATTCAGAAATCCCCAGTAAGTTGTAACTTTAATTATGGCTATACCTGCTCATCAGAAGTTTTTAATCACCACATTGTCATTCATGGCAACATCTTCCAATAGAGACTAATAAAAAAATGAACATCTGACATTAAAGTGTTGCATGTAATTGTAGTGGGACGAGGCCCTCACGAGTTTAATTTGATCAGTTATTGTAATTAATTAGTGAGCTTGATTAACTGTGAAGCTGAAAGCACTGAGCCCTGTGAGACAGCCATATCCTTAATCAGTTGCCTGAGGTGTCCAGCATGGACACATGCATCACAGGGCAGGGCAGGAGGACAGGGTCAGGGCTGCAGAGCAGAGCTGGACCTGCAGGTAGAGTCTGGTGCCCTGAGTAGGAATTGTTCCCAACACATCGCTGATAAAGTGTGGAGGATGTGGACCTTCATGCTGGTCTGGTCTGTGTTTATCTCCTTGAGGTAAAATCTCAACACTCACCTGGAGTGTTGCAGAGGCACCATCTCCTGTCACTGCCTGTGGCTCTGCTGGCTGGAGCCTCAGGGTAAGCCAGGCAGCCCTTCACAATCACTCAAATTTTTACTTGTACTGCTTCATTTTCCTGCCTGTTAACACCTCCTGCACTCACTGTGTGCCTTCACTCTGTTGCTTCTGTGTCATATTCTGAAATGGTAGAAACCCAAGATTGCTTTTTTGGCTGTTACTTCATATGAGTCATCCCAATTGCCCCTGTTAAAACTCTCCAAAGGAGGTCACCATCATTTAACAAACAGCAATTTGCAAAAATACCCTCTCCTGTACTGCTTTCAGTCATGCCCCTGGCATGAGTCTCCTCTGTGCTGGTGCTCTTAGAGGAGAATTAATGCTACAGGTTTGAGCAAGTTACAGGTGGAAGAGGACCAGCACAGGCCCTGTATGTCAGTTCTGGCAGGTACTTTTCTGTTCTCCCCTTCTAGAAGGAGAGAAGTCAACTTTGGGGTTGCAGAAAACATCATGGCTAGCAGAATTAAACAAACTTTAAGGAACTGGGGTGCTCAAAAATCCTCCATCACCTGGTGGCATCTGTCAAGTGCTGTTCCAAGGGTGTAATTGCCTGCAGGAGCAGAATAAAGAACGATGTAGTGAGAAGAGATGATAGCAGCCTGCTACAGTCACAGATCAATAATGTCAAGGGCAGGGTGGAGCTCGTTTAAAAATAAATGCTTTGTGCAAGCTTGTTGTGTGCTTAAGTCCAATTTTCTGGTAATTGAGGGTTGAATTCCCCTCAAGGACTGTCTATCCATTGTAATGACCAGGAGAAGAAAGACTCTGCAGAGGTGAGATAAGGAAGGCCAAATGGAGGTATTAATCTCCTGATTCAAGCCCAGGGTTGCATCCTGCTTGCTGGGCTCACCTGGAGATCAGGTCAGCCTCAGGACCACTCCATACTTACCCCTTCTGGCTGTGGGAAGGGGAGGAGGGTTGCACCTCAGCAAGTGACAGCACCTCACCCCATCACTTTCCCTCCTCTCTTGTCTCTGGAGCAACTCCAGGACTTTCCCTTCCAAGTGGATGTTTTCTGATGCCTGCAAATACCCTTTGCATGTCCTTCCCATGCTCAGGCAGAGCTGAGCAGTTGTTACTGACCCAGAGTGGTTTTGCTCTTGCATGAGCCAAGTTTTCTACTCATTACTGTTATTCACTGTGGGGCAAACTGAAGAAAGCAGATAGCCTTGAGATACCCTCCAAATGGCCTTCTCCTTGGGCAGCTTTCAATTTAATAAATCAAAACTACCCTTTCCTGTTTGTGTCCACCATCTGACCTGCTAGTACTAAAGAGAATTATGTTTGTGGGTATTTGACTATAAGGGTGATTTCATAGACTGATTTCGGCATTATTTGGTTTTTTATGCACCCTAAAAAATGTGGCTTGAGTAACCCCTGCACAGCATGGAATTCCTGAGCTCTTACTGAGCTGTTATTTCTGATTTTGCCTGCAGGATGGTACCAAAGTAGTAGGAAGATGTGGTGGTTACTGTGGGAAGTGCACTCCGTCATCTGGAACAGGCCTCGACATTCAGGTGTTATAGCAGTGGTGAGTTCTCAGCTGCTTCTGCTTGAAGGAAAATCTTCCCCAAAATGCCCTGAAGGAGCAGATCAGGCCATGCTTGAAAAAAGACATGGAGTGCATTAATGACAGCCACCCATCCCACACAGCATCTCAGTGGGATCCCCTGCTCCCCCAGTAACCCTTGTGGATACAGCACTGTCACCTGGAAACACCTCCCCACCTTACTGGCACCCACTTTTGCTCTGCTCTTGTGCTAGTTTTTCTAGTGACATGTTCCAGAGGCCAGGATGACTCTAAATGTACACCTTTTCTGTGTTTTCCAGGTTCTCTGGGAGCAGCCAATGGAGATGAGAGATGGATGAAGGATAGTGATGCAATACCTCTGCCTTCCACTTTTATATCTGTGTATATGTGTATATAGATTGCATATTCCTAATGTACAGTATAATATTTATGTTTGGGATTATTTATTTTGATTTAATATTTTTGTACGTAAAATCATTATATTAAGGCTGCTTTTACTATTTTTATTTTTTATTGTTAAATCCTGCAGTCAAACCACTGCATTTTGCATACTCTACATTATATGTAGCATTATGACAAGTGATACTTTATTGTCACTGTATTCAGTTGTTTACTTTCAGTCAGTAATTTTCCTTCAGTTATGGGCTGCTTTGGCCCTCCACGGTGCTACACAATCTGCATAGGGGTATTTTTGGCATTTCAATCTGTCTTTATGCAAGGAAATTAGACAAGATGTGCTTAAATTTTTATTTTTAGGGATTAGGCTGACAGCACTCAAGGAAAACATGACAATGAATACTGTGCTAGTTGCATTAGCAATCTTTATCTTTTAGGTATGTTTTGAATTTCACATGACCTCTGTGGCCAGTGCTGAAAGCACTGGTTTGGTGCTAACATGATATTTATTAATGCTCTGTAGTTTTAGTTAAGCCAGTGCCTTTATCATTGAAGAAGTGGATAAAACAGAAAAATTGTCAGGCAATTCAAATCAATCAAGATCTACCCCAGGTTTAGGAAAATTCCTGAAGATGGATCTTCAGCTCAAGCCCCGCTTTTTTTAGGGTTCTGAAGTGAACTCACTTCTTAAAAAAAATGTATCTTTGTCTCCTAATTGCATGTGCCACTGTGCTTCCTGACTCCATCTGGAAGCAGGGTATTAACTCATCCCAGACAGGCTGATCAGGCCATATGTTTCCCTGGGCTGTGTGCTCAGAAGAGATGTAGTTTCTTACAGACTTTGTTACAAAATCCTAGCGTGAAGCCAAAAGCATCCCTGTGGTGTTCCCTCCCCATGGGGCTGGTGAGGACCGTGGGGACAGCACACCCAGCCAAGCCACCCCTTCTCTTGGCCAGGGTACTCCCCTGCAGGCACTTGCAGCATTTCCCCAGCTTCCTACTCACTCCCAGACCATCTGCAAAGGGAGGCTTCACTGCCTCCTTTCAACAAGATCACTCTGTACCTACAGATGATTCTGCCCCCCCCCCTTCAAAAGCAAGCTGCTTTACGCCTACTCCTGTGTTGCTTCGGATCTTCCTGGTAAGGCATCTGTGCTCCTTGCCTCTCCTCATTCCCATGTACAGCCAGACATTTGCTGTTGGCTTTTCTTTAATCAAACTGAGGAGCCATGTCCCTTAGGTGTGGTGGCTCCTGCCTGTACATAGCCCTCTGCCTGTGGCACGCCACGCTTTCACAGAGCTTCGTAGCACATTGTACAGGGGTGATGTGACCAGGTCATTGTTGTAGTCTATGACTATGTCCTTTATCTTTCTCCACAACTTTACTTAGTGATAGGAAGATGCTGCCCTTTCACCTTACACATCGAGGCAGCCAGGAGCACAAAGTACAAGGAAAGGAAGATTTTAGCACAAAATTACCAGCAGTTTGGAAAACCAAAGAGGCTTATCTGCTACTCCAGATAACTCTTTCCATTTTGGATGCAAGCAGTTACCAAGCGCAACCTCAGGATCTTGTGTGAGTCTTTCACAGAGCTCCCCAAAGGATATGTGATCAGTGTGTTACAAAACAGTCGGATCAATGGTGATAAACGATCCAATCCCTGGATTCATAACCTGTGTGTGCCGGGCTGTGTTCAGCCTGTGGAGTGAAACCTGTCAGCCTGACAATCAGGGGTTGACACATTCCTGTCAGCTGGGAGACATCTCACAGGCCAGCAGGGCTGTGGTACAGCCTGGCAGCTGAAGAACTGGTGAAGGAAAGAGGAAAAAGGGAAAGAGAAAGAGAAAAAAGGGAAAGGGGAAAGGAGTAATAATGGAATAGTGATTTTCTAATGATAATTGCTTATGTATAAATTCTGTAGGGATAAAGGGAAAATTGCACTATGAACTTTAGAAAGAAATAGTGGTGCTTTACCACTGTAAGTGGAGGGAAGTGAATGGCTATTTATAAAAAGAAATACTATTTTGACCTGTACACATTCATTTCTACCATATAGTTTCAGAGTAACAGAGCTAGGAGAACCTAAAAAAATACAAAATAAACTATAAGGGAAAAAATGACAGAGCACTGATCCTGGCATTCCTTAATGGTCATCATTAAATAGAGGAGATTTTGAGGATCAGAGACAATAGACACTTCTTGTTCAGGAAAAAACTCTGGGTTTTGTATATCAATGCCATTATTTTTCTACAAACTGGGGTATTTTTTTGCAAGCACTTTCCTGTACAATGTTTCTTTTCTTTCGGCTTATACTCAAAAGGAAATGAGAATATCTGTATGACATGTCTGTATGACTTGCTGCATTTGCCATCATATTTCAATACCTGTGTGCTACTATAGAGGCAAATTACTTTGTACACAAGGGAATAATACATTGAATGGTAAACATTCATTTCTGTGCTGGTGTTTATTTCCAAGGTTTGGATTTGATTGTCCCACGCAAAAGGAATGAGGGATGGGAAGAATGTTGTTCATGTGGAGTCCTCCCCCAAACCTATGTTGGATTCTGTGGACCAGGGATCACCTTGTAGAATGGCCATGATCACCCACTCATGTCCTGCTGGTTGAAGAGACTGATGCTTCCAAATTCTGTCCAGAGAGGACATGCTCCAAGGTGCATAATATACACAAGCACATCTCAGAGATGTCCCATGCATCGTTCAGACGTGTCTGATGACTGGCTGGTGCTGCCTTCAGTGACCAGGGACATCCTTTGACATGGCATATGTGGGAGCCATTCATTTTGCAAATGTTTTTGAAGGATGAGCTGGGATAATGGGCCTGCTCCACACCACTTATAGTGTTTTGGAAAGAAATGTGCAAAAAAAAAAATCAACTTTTCTAAATTGGTAAAGATAGTATCAAATATATAAGAAAATTCTGGCAGGAGAAATTTGGTTTAAAAGGAAGAAAATGCAGGGACTGCCTCCCAGGGTGGCAATCAAGAGTTGAAGTGCAACCAGTCTTACATTACCACTGGCCCAGATACTGCAGGTAAGAGTGAAGTTGCCGTATCTGTCTTCCCTTATATGTTCCCCATGCTTTGTCTCAGAAAATGCTGCAGATCTCTTAGAAGCTGGCAGATCCAGCTTCTATGTTTTCAAAGGAGAGAGGATTCCTCACTTGTGCTGTCTGAAACACTGTCAGATGCAGACAACAGAGCATGCAGTGTTTCAAAAGCTCAATTCTTATTTTAAATGTCCAATCTCATAAAAGTATCTTTTCTATCATTTATCCTTAATAAATTATTACAGAGACTTTGAATGTGAGCTGCTGAGAAATTAATACACAGACCCTGAATCGTATTTAACCTTCCAGCCCTGTATGAAAGGTCATTTTAACACTTTCAGTGCTTAGGTTCTGTGTGCTTAGTGCTGAGGTTCTATGACCATTGCAGCACTCTTCTTCAGTCTCTTTGTGCAGCTTCAGAGACAGAGGTGATTGCTTGCTCTCATCGGCCTTCTGCCCCAATGATGAGCATTTTTCTTCTACAGAAAAATAAAATGCGTTTTGTTGAAGGCAGTTGGAAAGGCGTGTCTCAAGGAAGTAGTCCTAAATCAGGACATTTGATTCCTTTCCTTCCTTTCCTCATAGCCACACTTTGAAAATCGCATTAAAGAGTGCAGAGAGGCCTGTTCTGCTGTGTCTTTCCAACACAACTCCTCAAACAGATGACTGAGGGCTGACTCAGAAGAAAGCATTCTGTCAGGGGAAGAGCACTGAGGTGAGACACCTCCCATTACCAGGCAAAGGCAGAGGAATTCAACCCAACCCAGGAGTCATTAACAGCTGAAGTGGCTCAGCCCATGCCTTAAGTTCTCCCATCACTGGAGCTCTTCAAATGGAGAGCTCTTTCAACCAGGTCGTTGTAAGAGTGTTTGAGTTCATCCAGAAGTTGGGAGGGGATGAGTCCCTCGGCGGTACAAATTCCTGGAGGCAGCTCTCCGGCTGGCTTTGAGCAGGAGGAAGAAGCTGATGACCGAAAGTGGTGCCTGTCAGTCTCGCTCCAATATTTTCCAAGTATTTTTGCCTGTGAAGTGATCCAGTCAATTGGAATTGTAGCCTTCCAGAAGCAGATTTAGTTGACAAGTTTCTGACCTCTCTTTGCAATAGCGAGATGAAGAATGCTAAGAAGTTATTTTCAGCCTTCACAGAAGAGTCTGAGTTTCCACTTCAAAGCTGGCTTAATTTTTCAGCTATTTAATATTACCAAATATAAGGCACAGATTCTGGAAAACGAAAAAAAAAAGAGAATAGTATTTTGACCTAACCCAAATGCCTCTTATACTATATTTCCTGGGGAGGTTTCTTTTGTTTGTTCCAATTGAAAAAAAAGGAAACAAAAAAACTGTGAAATTTTCTATTAAATTCCTTCTGCCTCTCCCTAGTTATAAATAAATATAAGAACTTGGTTCTGAAGTGTTTGGAGATGTGGTCTGTTGACTGTAAGTGCAAGAAGATTTGATGTAGGTACCGTTTTAAGCGAGGGGAGATAGAAATGCATTTCTCCTTTGGGATGCTGATCCAGGTCCTTCAAGGCAGGATATGAAGTGCAGAGGCTGAGGCCCATCAATCCATTTCCACCAGGAAAACCTCAGTTCTGCAGGGAGCAGAATGGTTTCCACATTACATCTCCTCACAGGCTTTGGCACATGCCTGGCTCTAATGATCAGTCTGAGCCGCCAGCAGCAAGATCATGCTGCAGCTAATTAAACATGTGTTGGTAGTCAGTGTCTCCATTTCTAAAGAGACAGTGTGAGGAGAAGAGCCAGTAGTCTGGAGTAATCTCTGAATACAAAACCCTTTGTATTTGGGGCAGAGGGTGCAGGGGGAGGCAGGGCTCTGATATTCTCTCTTAAAATCATTACTTAGCTCCATTCATATGCTTATAATTTCTTCATCCTTCTTTAGTCTGCGACTACATTTCAGACGAGCAATTAAATTAATCAGGTCTTTTCTGCATTGTCCTTTTCTAATCCTGGCTTGCTGACCTTCCTCTTTGAAGCTATTCACTGCTCACTGCCTGCCTTCCCCAGCCTCACACAGAAATGAGCATTTCATTTCAAAATTCACTGTGAAACGCTTACATTGCTCCTGCTCCCAGTAGCAGGGAAGTGGGAATGGCTCCCTGCAAACTCACCGGCAAGAACAGACACGTCCAGGTTAGTAGCAAATACTAGCAGCAGCACAAGTGATGCCACCAAGCCCCCCCACCCCGACAGGTGTGAGCGAGGCCGCCTGCAGCACAGGATGCAAGCAGGTACCAGATGCTGCCAGAGGCTGGAGCTGTGGCCTCATGCATGGCTTGGGCTTCCCGGATGAAGTTTCTCAGCTTGGTCCCAGGTTTGAGCAGCCCTTTGGAGCAGGATCCACGTGTGTAGTGGTGGGAACAGGCAGCTCTGTGCTTCCCACTGAGGCTGATGCCTTGCCAGAGCTTGGAACAAGCAAATACACACTGTGGCAATCTTTCTCTGCTTCAGAAAATACAGCATAGCTGAACTGGAAAACAACTGAGACCTAGAATAACAAACCACGAGCTGCTGAAAGGAGATGTAGGGCAGCACTGGCCATGGAGTTTGTTCCCTGGCAGCACAGGAGCAGCACAGTGAGTCTGAGCCTTGTCTGTAGGAGCAGGAGGCAATGGCCTTTCTTCTTACCTGTACTGAGGCTCAGCTGCTGAAACACTTAGCTGTCTGTCTCTCCTTCCTTGTTTTCCTCTCAGGGTATCCCTGGGCATGCCATGTCTTCTCAAATCCACGTGTCAGTCCACCCAGATCAGTGGTACAGGTGATCTAAGGAAACCCCAGCAAATCGCTCTGCTGTCTCACACTTGAGCTGCTTCTCCATTCAGGTAGGGCAAACGGAGAGGTGATACCCTTCAGATCCACTTTTTGGAGATATTTCTAAATTCTGCTGACTGAATTGCATAAAGCGGGGTGTCCTCAAGACATTTCAACAGCTCTTGTCAACACCGGCAGCTTCATCCTGCTCTGTGTGGAAAAATGCAGTGGGTGTGCCTTGTACTGGTGCAGAGCTCACCTGGAATAACCCCTGAGAGCTGCCTGCCTTCCCTGGAGAGGCTGCTGCCCAAGATAACCTGAGTGTATCCTCCTCTTCAGCTTTCCTCCACATTGTGCAAGTGGTATGTGAAGCTTTCCAGGTACGACTGGCATTCAGATTTCACTAATTGCATTTGCCCATCTGATCATTCCCAATGGCTTGGGCCTTTCAAGAACTTCCATGTATGGCAGTGTTTAACTTGGGAGAATCAGAAGCTTCTGACAGCAGGTGTGTCCTGGGCTGTTTCCCTTGGCTAAAGAACTGGTTGCTCCACCAGGCAAAAATAGTACCAATATAAAACCTGGTAACATTGCAGTCCAGAAAAGAAAAATTTCTGGCATCTCAGGGCCACAGACAAAGTTTTCTGATTTTTCTCTTTGACCTAATTTCTCTTGATCTGAGCTACCACCAGCAGCCTGGTTTGGGTAGGCATTTCTCTCGCCTATTTTTAAGCAGGTTTCAGCCCTGTAGAACGGTAAGTAAAAGATTCTTTTCTTTTTTTCCCAATCAAAAAAAAGAGAATAAAACAAATTTAAAAACATGAGTAAAAGGACCTTTCCACCTGTAGGGTGGCAAATGAATGATTAATGTGAGGGTTTACAGGACATCTGTGACACTTCCAGTGCCGTGGCAAGGGAAGGGCAGGATGGCTTCACTCCTGCCAGCTCACCTCCTGCTGTGCCTGCTGACACCTACCTCTCTGCCAGTTACCCTAAATTGGTTTGTTTTTCCTGATTTTCATAAATGGTCCTGAAGAGTCAAAGTAACATGGCAGAAGTGTGAATTTACAGCGTAAAGCAAATAAATCTGCTGCAGCAAAGAAAGCTCCAGGGAGTAAGGGGGGGATAGTAGAAAACTACTTGTTGCTGTAGTGCAAGCATGTTGTGTGCAAATTGGCAGAGTCCCACCTGATTGCTTTGTTTAGCCTCAAATTGAAAGGCATTAAGCAACCACATGAACTGGAGCCATCTCCCACCCCCTCTGTCAGAGAGGCTGGGAGAGCTGTGCTAAGGGGCTCCTGAGCTTGACAGCAGAGAAATACAGTTCTGGGAAAAGCTGAAGCACTGTCATTTCATTCCAGGGAGCAATAGCCTGGAGGATGAGGAGAGGGGTTGGAAAGGAGTGGGAGGGAGGGAAGGGGGCCTGTGACACTCTGCCATGCTGGCATCAGAGGTCAGGGTCTCTCAGCACCTCAGCAATGCCCTGCCTGGCCACTCTGAGAGGGGCAGGTCCCTTTCTGAGAGGGTTTTATGTATCCACCTGGCTCTGCATTTCGTAACAGGTGCTCCTCTCCACAGAGTGGGACTGGGCTCCAAGTTTTTATTGGTGTGGACTCCAACTCCCAAATGTTATTTACAGGGAAATTGAAGACCGCCATCAAAATTAACAATAGATGGCCATAAATCTTACTCAGTTACCTAGCAACTAACACAATAAAATCCTAAGGTTAAAAGGAGAAGGGTTATTTGGAGATACCTTGGGGAGCACATAATGGCCATTTGCATTCCTGGGTGGGAGGACACAAAGAGAATTCCTGGGATATTTACAAATGAGTCAATTGATGAAAGAAAAAAAGGTGAAATTACTCAGTACTGTTTTAATCAAAATACCTCAGAACAGAAAAATCTAACAAAAAAAGTAGTAGTCAAATGGCTGTGATAAAGAGCACACAGATAATGTATGGTGTTCTACAGGACTTGTAGAAGGGTTTGTTAAGTTGCTAAGCCCACTTTGTTGCAATTTGTGACATTTGGAGTGTGTGAGCACTGCAAAGTAACCATGTAATAAACGTTCAGAGTGATTCTGACCATTACGTGCCTGATGGAATATGCCCCAGAAAATCCTACGCAGTGCAAAAAAAATTTAAAACTGAAGTAACATAGTATGATTCATCCCGGCCTGGGTTCCTGTTATGCACAGCACAGATTGAAATTCCATATCCCCACCTCAAACTGGGGTTTTGCACAGCCTTTTCTGCCTTCAGTAATTGCAACTCTTGGAGCTGGAATGAGTGGAAACACTGAGAACTCATAAAAGACCCTCATGGGGGCATATTTGCCCAGGAAGAAGGAGGCTTGGTGGAGGAACGATGCACCAAATTAGATGCCTGGTCCCCAGCACACTCCTTCAGCAGCTGTGACACTTAGAGGTACTTTTAAGCCCTCCTTTTGCTGTTTGAAAGTCTTCAGACAATAACTTCCTAATAACAATCAGACATTTATTACCTTTAAGGTACTAGTTGGAGACAGGATTCATGTTGAGCTGTAATTCACCTGCACAGGCTGCTGGCAGGAGGAAGCACGAGGGGACTGACTCAGTATGTAACAGCCAAATTCACCTTGACATCACAGAAGGGAGAAATGGATGGGTCCAGCATCAAAATGAGAGCTGCTTTCTGCCTTACTCCAGTGCTTTCTGTTGGTGCTACACCTGCCTTGGTGCTGATGGTCAGGGCTGGACTGCAAGAGGCCCAGGGGTGTCAGAGCTGATGGAAGGATGCTGAGAGCTTCCTGCATGTGAGTATTTTGGAGGAGTTTTGAGGCATGGTTTGCAGGACAGAAGAGCCAGGGGCACTTTCCTGGAAAGACTAGCAAATTTTCCTGGCTTCACAGACAAAACTCTTTTGTCTGTCAGCTAACCCCCATCCTGAATCGCTGGACCAGAGCTGGAGACAGACTTTCCCTGGTCTTTGGTGACACAAGTTGACCCCATATTTCCCTTTCCTTGGTTGCAGCTACTGCTGTGGATTTGCAGCTCCACTGGCAATCACTGCTGCTATTGCACATGATGTCCCACATGGGATGGAGCTCACCAGGAGAACAGAGCCCTCATGACAGCTCTGCCCTGCATCCCAGGCTGCTCTTCTGCACAGATCTATCCCACGCCAGTCCCTGTTCCACCTACCTGGTGACCAAAAGCTAACACAGGAGCTGTGTTTTACCTTTCCCTGAGCTCTTTAATTTTCATCATAACTATTTCTGTGGTATCAGGTACAACAGGGAGCAGGAAGCAAAGAGCATCCCTGTCATTTCCCTCCTCTTGGCCATCCACAACTTCAAAAGGGAAATGGATCCAACTCAGTGCATGAATGGAGCAAACTGGGGTTTAAACTGGTTTAGTCATGAGAAGTGCTGGAAGGAGAGTCATCCCTAGGCAGGTTTGATTGAAACAGAAATGGGAGGGGAAGATGACGTATGGAACAATTTAAGTGACAGCAGAAACAATAATTTGTCAGACAAACTGTCTAGCATGTTTTATACATGTGTGTCTGTTTCTGAGCCTATTTGACAGCAGTATCTGACACCCCCCACCTCCAAGCTGAGTCTGCCTCCACTCAAGAGGAAGATCTCCATGTCTGTACAAATAATAATGCAAAATCCTCTTTTGAAAGCAGCTCTCCTGGTAGCACAGGTAGGGCTGGAGCCGTGTTGCTGTCCCCTGCCCACCCCGCATGCCAGGATGGTGCATCATCCCCTTTGCACATGGTGAGAACAAGGGAGTGGGAGTTTATTTCCTGAGAAATCTTTACTCTTGGCAGCTTTTCTGGGGGAGGAAAGAGGAGCATTCAGGCCAATGAGATAATGTATCCACTCCCTTTCCCAAATGCATCCCAGAGATGATGTTCTGGTCTGGTTGTTTCCTTACAGAGATGGAGCATCTGAGCATCCCTAAAGGTGGATGGAGTCCTCCTGAATAGCCCTTCATTTACCCTGGATGTCTCAGACCAGAGAGAAATTGTTGTTCCCATGAGATATTTGGATGACCAGAAGTCACTAAGGACCCGACTTCACTGGGGTCTGTGCTACCTGAACATTTTTATGGCTCTGCATGGACCTGATTTCCCCAGATCCCTCTGCAGGCACAGCAGAGCAGAAGCAGTGAGCACCCCTCACCCCTCTTATCTGCATCTTCTGCACTCCCAGGCTGAGCCCTCATCTTCCCTCTTCTGAACACACTGATGCAAGCCTTGATGCTCAGAGCCTCCCCTGCCTTTTGCTTGTGCCACCCCCTGTGCCTGCAGTATCTGCTGGCACAAGCCTGGAGGATACAAGCATGCAGGGTGACAGGGAAGTTTGGCAACTTCATGGACAGCTTGGGATGGAGGGAGGGGACCAGCCAGCCTTGTTTTAAGTAGCAATTTAGGACCTGCATCTTCATCAGAAGACTGGAGCTGTGATTCAGTACAGCCACACCTCCAAGGAATTTATCCTCCAACTTTGACTTACATTTGCTGTTTTAAACTCATAGCAGATGTCCTCACCAGCCCTGTTATTGAGGGCACACAGCATCTCTTGCAACAGCAGAGCAATTAAAGAGGATTTGCAGGTCACCTTTAAAGCATTTCCCACAGCACGTTGAATCTTGTTATAAGTCCTGTTTCCAATACTGCTTTTATTTCAGCAATTTAATTGGAGTTTTAAATATTCTGAATCTTATGCAAGACACCCAAAGTGCTGGAGATTTTCAGGCCCTCTCTGGCATGACACCCATTCCCTGAAATCCCATTGTCATTCTGTAGAGGTAACAGTAACTCAGCACCCTGATAATGTGTTCAACATTGGATACAGGCTGTAGGTAGAGATTTTTCAACACGAGGTCAAACCCCAGTCTGCAACCACAACTGCCCACTGTGTGATGAAATGTATACTTGGAGAGATTGCCTCTTCCCTTGAGAGTTTATAATATATTCATGCACCACTGTATGAGCTGGAAACTGGGAGAGAAACCAAGAAGGAAAATGATGAGGAAATTTAGCAGAAGGGAGCAATAGAGGGAAGCTTGGAGGGTTCTGGAAAAGTAAAAATAGCAACCACAGAAAAACAGAGCAGGAAGCATTCAATATTTTCCCAGTGCCATGAAGAAAACCTGTGAAAAAGGAAATTTTCTCCATGATAAAATTCTCTGTGTGGAGGGTTTTTTTCTTAGGTTGGGTTTGTTTGTTTTAGTTGTTCATTGGGTTTTGTTCTTTTTTTTAAGGAAGCACAGTATTTATGACAGGAAAGAGTGAAAATCTCCCTGAAACTTTTTGTCTAAGACTCTTCAAAAGGCCACCTCAGCTACACAGCTCCCAGCCTCATTTCAGCCTCCCAAGGAGGAAGATACAAGAGAAGAATTGACAAAAATAAGAACTGATTAAATGAAAAAAAAAAATTATCAAAGGGTAACCATATTAACCAGCTGTGAGGCAGCAAGGCAAGGGAACAAAGAGTCAGGGAAGGAGGGGAAGGAGCTGACAGGATCTGCAAACAACCACAACCCTGGGTGAAGCTGTGAAATGCTAATGGCGAAGCTGCTCCAGCCCCACTGGGGAAGACTTTCCGAGGAGTCCTGTGCTCTGTGAAGCGTTTGCTGCTCCTCCTCTCCACACGGTTCATTTTGCTCTGCCTTGTGCCAGATGTGCTGTTTGATTGCACGCCCCAGGGGCACGGGGTGTTTGTTGGCTGTGGGCATTGCTTTTAGCGCACTGTATACATGACAAGAGTGGGCTGATGCATGGGCAGCCCCATGGATCCCAGGCTCACAGCCCCACAGATCCCAGGCTCACAGCCCCACGGATCCCAGGCTCACAGCCCCACGG